>OX578149.1:110559990-110689990 GCA_951213105.1 Amaurobius ferox | reverse complement strand
TTTTTTTATATATTTTATGGGACAGTTTGAATATTTCCTAAAACTTTTGAAGCAATTTGTGAATTTTAAATTCACTTAAAAAATGTTTGAAAATTAGGGCCCATAGGGTTCAATGTATTTCCTTTCTTCAACCCGAGTTCTATCTAAAACTATTTGGGTGATATTACTCATTTATATTCCCATAGGTTCCACAGACCGTTGGAACAACATACTAAACTTTCATTTTGATAAAATCATTTTTACGGCAGTTATGGTGTTAACGGACAGACAGACAGGCAGACAGAATGAACAAAGTCATAAACATTTTTCAGTTATGTTGTAAAGTGTTAATAACTTCGTCAGAAAGTGCGGATTTGTACAAGGAGCAGATAAACAAGCGAACAAACAAATAAACAAACATGCTTTTAATTTTCTGTACAAGAACTAGCAGATATGCGCGGCGTTACTTTTAATTTAAAATATACAAATTTAAAACGCATTTTAATTGTTAGGAAAAACATGCCATTAAAATATTGAATTAAAATCATTCATTATACATTTAAAGTACATGTTATTGCTATGTAAAGTTATATGCACAGTCAAGACTGGAAAATAAAACCTTCTGGTCTCGTTTGTTAAGCAACATGATATCATTCTCTATAAATAAAGTATCAGAAAATACTCGTCTACATAATGCTATTTACATGACAGTTCTAATTTGGATTTCTTTAGTAATATCTCGACAACCTCTTGTCTTAGAAACTCTAAATATACGTGGGGTTTACCTATGACGTATTAAAGAGGAATTATACCAAATTTGAAAAAAACATCCTTCAAAAGCTGTGAATCTGCATACTGATTAGACAGACAAACATATAAACAAGAAAGATCAATCATGCATAAAGCATTGATTATGAAACACTTTCCAACTGAAATTCAATTTTATTTAAACATCTCTAAAATGCGATACCTTCCTCGGTAATATTTTTAAAATTATCACAAAACTACATTAATTAATTATATTTTAAAACTTAAAACACCATCGAAGCAAATGAACTTCATTCAAATGACGGCATTGAAATATAAATTGCCTGGTTTAAACATCGCTAAAATGCTATATATTTCTCGGTAATATTTTGAAAATTATCATAATAGTACAATAATTTATTTTATTTGAAAACTTCATCGAAAACAAATGAAATTGAATCAAATGACGTCATCGACATATAACACGCCTGGCTCTAAACACTTTTCAACTATGTTGTAAAGTGTTAAAGGTAGACATTTCAAATTATACGTACAGGTAGAAAAATAAATTCACACATGTCCAGTTATTTTCCAAACACCCTTTTCAAATGTTCTGTATTTATACATTTATATAATTAGAATAAAACTTTTTTTATTATATCAACAGTTATAAAAATGAAGATTGTAAAGAAAATTGATCTTTATAGCAGAAAATTAAAATAGAATTACTATTTTGGATGCATCACAAATTACATTTTCAAACTCTTCCCTGACAAAAATTTACTTCATAAACGAATACCCATAATATTTTATCTAGATAGAATCTAAAATCTAATTTTGGTCCATCAACCATTTCTGCTAATCATAAATTTATTTTTAAAATGAAAATATATTACTTTTTCAAGTATTCTTGAAATACAAGATTAACTAAACTCCTAGGAAGAAGGAAGAAAATTAATAAAGTACGATATTTCTAATTTCTGACGAGCGGCTTTGCTAAAATAATTGGTTCAGATTTTTTGCAATTTATTAATTTTGGATAGCCTCCAATTCCTGAGATTTGGGATCGATAAGGGGAAGGTAGATAAAATGTGATAACTGAGTAAGCTGGAATATGCTTAAGAAATATCTGATGTGGGCAGCACATGATTGTCTCTACGTAGAACAATGAGTTTATTCATGTCACATCAAACTAGTGATGTGCGAGATCAGTAGCACAGTGCTTTAAATGAGGAATTGTGCATTGCATTTTCTGAATGATAAAGTATAATTTCGATTTCATCAAATCTAACTGGATGATTAGAAATATTGCTAGCAAAGCAATACAGTTCATACAGTAGCACCGCAGTTTATATGTTAAACGAATTTGACCATTAGAAAATATCGAATTTTCATCATTTTTGGATGTGTGTGTATCAGTGGGCCTATGGAGACGGTAACTGACGAACAAATGGACCGATTCGAACGACATTTGGTACAAAAATCACAATCCGTAAACACTGGAAGCCTATTGTTTTTAAACGTAATCGAATGTTCAGAACCCCCCTAAATTTGGGAGTGAAATTTTGAAAAAATCGTCAAAAAATCAAAACCGCTAATAATGTTATGCAAATAGACATTTCTTATGTAATTTTTCATTAGAAAACGATTAACTTAAAATTTAGAACGCTAACATGAGCCGTTCTCGAGATATTTCACATTTTTCAAAAAAAATTATCCAAAAGTCATATAAAATAAAAATATATATTTCCTATTGAGAAACTTGTTCACTTTTCATATGTAATACCATGCGATAAATTGGGTGACATCATTCTCGTGGATCTAGCTCGTTCTATTCATGGGAAAAGATACTTCGAGTAATACTTTTGTATTTGAACGCCAATAGCCATTTATCTATATAAATAAAATTGAAAATCTGTCTGTCTGTCTATCTGTTTGTCCCATCATCACGGCAGAACGGCTCAACCGAATTTGATGAAATTTTGTGGGTAGCCTAGAAATAGCCCCACTTAAAATTTAGTCTATGGTTGGAATTTCTACAATCAATGGTTCTCGAGATATTAGTAAAAAACGAAACTTTCGTTTGTCTCATCATCACGAGAGAACGGCTGAACCAAATTTAATCAAATTTTGTGGGTGGCCTTGAAATAGCCCCCCATAAATTTTGCCCAAGTTTCGAATTTCTAAGACCAGGGGTTGTCGAGATATTAATGAAAAACGGAACTTTTTTTATAGGGGTTCTACTCTCCAACTCCGTGGTTTATCCAAACGGAAAGGATAAAAATCGTTTGTTTAAAACGTCAAAGGGAATTAAAACTTTATTTTTGAGTTTGATGCAGGATTTTTGCATTAAATAGTCACTATCTGAAAGCATGAATTGTTTGAAACATGAATTTAAATGGAAAAATCTACCTCCATGTTTTATATTTCACAAGCTTTTACTCAACGATTATAGAAGTAAAAAGAAATTAAAATGGTTATTTAATTTCGCATTTTATGAGGAAGATTCTATCTTATATCATGTTGCTCGGCAAAGGAATGGAATTAAATGTGTTTGTTAATGATTATTATTATTTTTTCGATTTGAATAATAAATAAATGGATATTAAAATATATCTTATAAATGAACGGTTTGATTTTTTTTAATTATATTAATTGCGAATTGCATACATCACTTTCATGTATTTTAGCAAAGAGGTTTTAAGCTTATATATTGTGTTTAGCTAATAAACTCATATTTTGTTTACCCAATAAATTCATTTATCCAATTGTTTAAACAGAAAAAGAGTGGAATGGGTATTTCTTCTAACAATATTTTAGTGTTTTCATTTAGTATGTACAAACTGGATCACGATATTCTATTCAGATCTGCGAATTTAGAGCTACGAATTTGGCTGGATATCGCTAACTTGGCAAATATCTTAAAAGTTACCAAATTGATTGAAATGTCCCCAAATTGATAAAACTGACGTAAATCAATGAAATTTATTTTGTTTTGTTAAAAGAAAGTACTGAAATGGTGTTTCGTTAGCATTTGTCTGTCAGTCCAACCGCCCTACTTAGTAACACATTTAGCGAATTTTTGAAATGTCACCAAATTGATAAAAATATTTATAAATCCATAAACATATTTTGAAATTGATAAATTGCCCTAAATAAACGAAATTGTGTTTTTTTAGGGGATAATATTTTGATGATGGTTCGTCAATTTATCGCCAAGTGGGACTGTCAGTTCTACAGTCCCACTTGGCGATAAATTTGGTGATTTTTTAAAATGTCACCAAATTGATAAAAATATTTATAAATCCATAAAAATATTTTGAAATTGATAAATTGCCCTAAATATACGAAATTGTGTTTTTTTAGGGGATAATATTTTGATGATGGTCCGTCAATTTATCGCCAAGTGGGACTGTCAGTTCTACAGTCCCACTTGGCGATAAATTTGGCGATTTTTTAAAATGTCGCCAAACCTTCATTAGAGATATTCAGACGATATTTTGACCACCAATTTATTTGAAGCAAATCATAACATGTCGCTTAACAACGGATTTAAATTTAATGTGTTTATGAGGAAGAAGGTTTTTATTAAATCTTTTCCGATTTTAATGATGAAGATATGTATATAAAATAAATTTCATTGCCATCGTATTTTTGACTGGATAATATCAATTACGATCTTCATGTTTAAACATTATTATTATTGATGTTTTCGGGGATTATTGATTCAGAGATTATTGATATGTTCAATTTCTTATGGCATTGTTTTATTGCGGCAAAAATTGTTGAAACTCATATATTGTACGTTGTACGAGTAATCTTCTACAAATGCACGGGTATATCTTCTAATCTAAGAGAATATAAGTAGTACATGTATATTGGCATATATTGGAATCAAGCCTTCCGGTATGAAGATGGCAGGGATTATTGATATTTTTAATTTATTAAGTAATCTGTTATATATTGGTAAAAAAATTTCAGACTACATATTATAATACGGGTAATCCTTTACTAACACTAGGACATATCTTCTAATGTATGACATTATAAGTAGTACGGGTTTAGCTTCCCATATAATTTTAGCACTTTCATTTGGGCACATATTGGAATTAATTATTGCCTACTGATTTAAAGATTACGGATTTATTGATATTTTCAATTTATATATGTAATCTACTAATACAGGTTATATCTTCTAATATTCGCGTATATAAGTAGTACGGATCCCATACAACACGCTATTGTTTTGCATATATTGATTCAATTCCATACTTTTTATAAATTTGCTTACAAAAAGGCCAGGATATTTTATTCTTCAGATCTACCCGTGAAGATAATTTTGAATAACGAGAACAGCCATTCCTTAACTTCTTTTTAGGAGCATTATGTTAAATATTTTAACAGAATATTTTGATTAAAAATGCCATTTAGTATACTATAGGAATTTGCACATGATTGTGAATTTTAAGTTTATTTATATTATATACTCCGTACGAAGAACGGGTATGCTGCTAGTCTGTTATAAGAATAACTTATTTCTCCGTCAGTAAATCTTGGCGAGATTTCGGCGACAAATTTGGCGGAATGTCGCCAACTTGGCGACTTTTTGAAATGTTGTCAAATTAACGAAGATCTCGTCAAATGGATTAAAATGACGACTAATTGTCGAAAATTCAATATCTTGGAAAGAATATAAGTATCTACTATAGGAAAAACCTATTTTTTTTACTGTAAAAGTAGTAAACTCATTGCATTACATAAGGAAAGTCATGTGTTGCCCACATCAGATTTTTTAATTTCCATCCCAATTGCTTCCTGTCCCGTACTTTTGTAGACTTCAGTGTTAGTAATAATATAAGGTTAAAATACTCCCAATTTTGGATAATTCTTGTTAAATAAGCTTCATGTTTGCCACTTTGGAGATATTTCACCAAATGTTTAGCTGATATCCACCTGTTAAGGATACATGCTACTTATATTCATTTTATGTCACTTTTTTCTTAAATTAATTTGTAAACGTTGTATACCTCGGGAACGTCTATGATCAAGCTCTAAAATTTATTCTATTAGTTTTCTAACGATATAATATCGTAAAATATGTTTATTTATTTAACATAAAGCACCTGATTTTATAATGATTTTTTTATATACATGCGATTATTTGGAGTGTCTTTCCGACAAACATTCCATATATTTTAAATCAAATTAGGATTCCAGTATTCACTGATTGAAATAATCATACCAAATTTTTCTTAATTCGTTCTATTTGTTCGGAAGATATCGCTTCCACAGGCTCACTACCAAACACACTAACATGCGCACAGATACTCACTGACAAACACACTAACATACACACCCAGACTCACTGACAACACACTGACAACCACACTAACATACACACACAAGCTTACTCACAAACATAATAACATACACACACATACAGACTGACATACATACACACATACACATAAGCATTCGATTCGAGTTCTGGAATGTTTGAGATATACTCTTCCGTCTTCAAATTTTCGATCCCAACACAATACTTTCCCTATTCATTATACTATGTATATAGTAAAAGTAATACACCATATGTGTAGAGAAAGTAATATAAATAAGGAAAGTACAAAATGTGCTCAATGAATAGTGTTTTACAATCCCTAAAATCGGCATAAAAATGATAACTTTCATATATGCCTAAATCTGAAACTGTTTTCCGAGGAAATGCCTGAACTTCTGAACTAAATAATGCTAAAAGTATTGTTTGTAGTATTATTCGGAAACTTCTAAATAAGTGTAAAAACAACTTCAGAATATTTTGATGGGCACAGTTATCTACTGTTTCATTTTAATAATACATTGTTTTTGATTGCAACTTAAAAGAATATGCATACATGAAAAGAATTTAAATACAATTATGTGATCAATTTTTCCAAGCAACGTTCTTAAACAATGAATATATGAAAATATGTCTCTATATGTCACGATAGTGATAAATTTGATAACATTGGCGACAAATTTCGAGAAAAATCGCCTAATTGGCGACTTTCACAGAACGTCACCATGTGGAGGATAATTCATTATATTAAAAATGAATTTTTTTTTTTTTGGTTATTAAAAATTAATAATTGGTATTATTTTTTGTGGTAATCCTTGCCGCTTTGTGGACATTATGAATTTAATGCGATTCACAATTTACCAAAGTTATCAGTTCGCAAGGCATGTACATATTTCTTTGGGGGGGGTTGGCATGGTCGTAAAATAACTATGTGTTTTTAGAGTGTTTTGTGTTGTTTTGTTAGTTAAAAGGCGCGATTAAAGTTAACTAAACAAAATTATTTCACTTAAGCGAAGCAGGAACATGTAACACAATATTTGTATTACATGTTACATTCCAATTACGGATGCCAACCTAGCCATTTCGAAATTCCAATTGCGGATGCCAACCTAGTTAATGAGCTATTTAAATGCTGCGGAGGGAGCCAATGGCAATACAAACATAAATAAGCAGCGCATCCCCTTCTTCACTTCAACGAATCAACAACAACACTACAATGGGAAAAGAAAAAAGCTTGGCGAGAATGTTCTAGAACTTTCCACAGATGCAATTTCGACAGCGTCCTAGACGCACCTGAAGTTTTTGGTAGTCGTCTTAAAACTTTCGAACGAGTCAGCATCATGTTTTTGGTTTTTGTGAAAAAGTGTCTGTAGATTGTGAGCAATAGAATGGTAGCCTGCGCAAGTACGCGAAGTGCAACGATTTTCCCACATCATTGAGATGGCACGAATATGTACGTAACAAAGAGTAAAGGTAACCAACTTTCAATTGTCACTATTAGCACGGAAGGCACACCTTTAACGATTATCAAAATAATTGACTACCAGTTCGTATGAGTATACCATATGAACGAGTTCGTAAATATTGAACTATAAGAACCATTCTTTATCGCTTGTTTAAAGGAAACTGTTTTTTTAAGAAATTTAAGTCAAAGTATTATGTGTGTAAATATATATATATATTAATGTAATATTGTTAGTATTATGTGTCTTTAATAATTGATTTAATTATAGCATAGTTACTCCAGATATAATAGATATCTATTAAGTAAAATATTAAAATAAATTGAGCAATTAAGCATGTGTGTTTCTTTATGTTTTGTGTGTTCGTAGTCCGAGCTTGAGAACCGGGAGCTTACATGCTCCACCCTTAGTGGCGGCATCATAGGTACGTCCTATACTGGTAATTTTTGATAAGGACAATTTTACCTTATGACATGATGTCGCCGCGCGAATTGGTGCCGTATGTGGTCAAGCTCGGAGAGAATTAATTGTCATAAGACAAAGTAAAAAATATAAGTAAAAGGCAAAATTAAATTTAATAATGAGTTTGAATATAATATTAAATTTAATAATGAGTTTGAATATAAAAGTGAATTTAATAATAAGTGGAATGTAATATTGAATTTAACAATGAATTTAATAATGAGATATAACTCAGTAGAATGATAAGAAAATGCATGAAAATGATAATTTAAATATGTATTATATGATTGTATATATATGTATGTATTAGCATAAATATTTAATATAGAGTCAGAATTGTATAACAGTGTATTAAATCATGGCGCCGAATAAAACTAGGCAAACAAATAAAAGAGCGAGGCAAGATCCGCCGATTAATGTAAATAGCAGTATAACAGATAGTTCGGCAAATAACGCGATCCAGATACAGATGCCCGCAAATCAAGCGCAGCAAAATACATCGTTGCCAATTATGCAGATGTTGCCATCATTTGATGGACAAAAAGAAAATAATGTCAATTTCTTTATCATACAATTTAAGGAAATAGCGGAGTTAACATCATGGTCCGAACAAGAGAAAATTATAATTGTGAAATCTAGATTAAGAGGAAAGGCTCAACAATTTTTGGCAGAGAATATTGCTCTACAAAAGGAAAAATCATATGAAAAATTCATGGAGTTATTAAAAAACAAATTTGAAAGGAAACAAACATTAGTGCAAAAACACAACAATTTTAACAATCTGAAACATTTACCAAATATGACAATTAAGGAACTTGCACAAGAAATCGAAAACCAGGCGATAATTTTTCTAGAAGTAGATGAAACAATGGACGCAAATGTAAAAAAAATTACAGAGAAAATTAAACTCACCAAATTTTTACAGATAGTCAGAGAAGATTTAAGAACAGAAATAAAAAAAAATGACCCGAAAACCTTTGACGAAGCAGTGAAAATAGCTGAGGTGATAGAATCCGCATTGGAGGAAGATAGTGATTGTATAAATAGTATGGAAATAGAAAATAAAATAATTGAGAATGTGGAAATAAATCATGTAAAAGCTGAAAATACTGCAGAAAAGCCGCCACAGAAATTCTGTATAGCGTGCGGTCGCAACATTCACTGGATGTCCGAATGCTATATGCTTCATAAAGTACAAGACAATTTAAAAAGGGCGATGACAAATGGAAATAACATTCAGGAAACTACCAATTTTCAACAAAGACCCACTATTCAAAATAATTATGCACACTATAGTAGGGCGAATTTCAGAAGAGGTAATTTCATAAATAACCGGGGAATACGGCGGCGTGCAGGAAATAACAGACAATTTCAAAGTAATAACAGAAGATCATATCAGAATAATGGACCACATTATGAAAGCAATCATAGGCAATATCAGAATAATGAATATTTAAACTAAGAAAGGGACCTCGAAATAAAAGACAAACAGAAAGTTATAAGGCATCAAATAAGGATTCGAGATCCCATAAAATTGCAAGCAAAATTAATAAGGATGCACAAAATTTAAATGAACATCTACTGAATTCAACATATGGACAGAGTGACGCATTGCCAATGATTAACATTAATTTAGAAAATATAAAAACAGTGGCTCTCATAGATAGTGGCGCAAGTGTCACTTTATTATCAGATAACATTTTTCAAAAAATCAAAAATAAAATTAAAATTAACTATTTATCTAGACAAGTAAAAATACAGACTATGACCAAAGAAAACATTCAATTTTCAAAATGCATCAGCTTTAGCTTTAAAATTGAAAACAAAAGATGCAAAAATTCTTTTTTCATAACTAAACAATTAAACAACACACCCTATGAAATAATCTTAGGATTTGATTTTCTCAAAAATCATCATGCCATAATTGACACAAATAAATTAATATTAAAGTTTGTCAAAGAATCCATATCTATACCATTTCAAGACAAAAATAAAAAAAAGCACAGCAACCAGAAAATAATAATACAAGAGTTGAACATATTCAATGCTTAAATGCAAGCTTAGCGCATAAAATTAAATTACTCCCTCAAGAAACAAAATCAATAAAATTAAAATTAAATGAAAACTATTTTGAGGATAAGGAGGTATTGTTAAATATTACAAATTCATTAAAAGATTTACACGCTGAGCATTCTTTACATTATGTAAATAATAGAAAATTTATTTCTACTCTTTTAACAAACAAAACAGAAGAAGAGATTCATCTAAATAAAAATATGATATTTGGTACTGTAACACCGCAGTTTGAAATTTATGAAGAGAAACATGATACTGATAAAATTTTACAGATTAACAATATCGAAAGCTTAAATGATCCACAAAAAATGGACATTTCAGCGTTACGAAAAGCGGAATTAACACCGCAAGATTTTAAACTAGATCACTTACAAGAAAATGAAAAACATATATTGCTAAAATTACTGTTACAAAATTATGATGTATTTTCGAAATCATACAAAACGCTGGGAATGACGGAAGAAATAGTACCGGAATTTAATTTACTACACCAATACCCAATTCAATGTAAACCTTATCCCTTGCCAAAAATGTTAAAACCTGTACTCGAAAGTGAGATAAAACAATTGTGTGAAGCTGGAATTATAGAAAAATCTACAAGTAATTATGCGTTCCCATGCTTATTGATAAAGAAGAAAGCCAGTATTAATAGTAATAATGCCAATAAAGAACAAAAATATCGTTTAGCCGTAGATTACAGGCTACTTAATCAAATTACTGAATTACTGCCCGTAAATATTGGTAAAATTAGCGACATTCTGCACAACATCGCAGGCCACAAATTATATACTGTAATTGATTTAAAAGCCGCGTTTTTTCAGATAAAAATCAAACCTGAATATGGGTCGATACTCACATTCGTAACGAAGGAAGCCGCCTATAGCCCTAATAGAATGCCTTTTGGCGCAAAAAACTCATCAGCCTATTTCTCATTACTAATGATGAAATGCTTAGGAGATTTAAAAGATCAGAAAATTGAATTTTATTTAGATGATATAGTAATTGCCGCAAATTCATTCGAGAAAATGTTGGAGAAATTAAAAACGGTATTTTCGAGATTAGCTAAATTTGGTTTAACCATTGACCCTTCAAAATTACAAATGTGTAAAGAGAACATTAAATTTCTAGGATTTAAAATAAGTAAGGAAGGCATAACACCTTCAGATGATAATGTACAGAAAATAACGAAATTCCCTGTGCCAACGACAGTAAAAAAAGTAAAATCATTTTTAGGTTTATGTAATTATTTTAGGCAGATCATACCAAAATTTTCTGAACTATGCAATCCATTAATTGAATTAACAAAGAAAGATAAAAAATTTATATGGACGGAGAAATGCGAAGAAGCGTTTGTAACATTGCAAAACGCGATTTTATCGAAACCGGTAGTCAAGGCAGCTGATATGTCAAAGCCGTTCTTTTTGTCGACTGATTGTTCAAAAGTAGCCGCGTCAGGAATTTTACTTCAATCAGTGAATGGAAATTTTCATCCTATCGAGTATTATAGCAGGAAACTTTCAGACAGTGAAAAGAAATATCCGAGCATGAAACTAGAATTGCTAGCAATTCACGACGCTATAATACATTTCAAAGATTTTTTATATGGTACGCATTTCACAATTTTGACCGACTCTAAAGCTTTAACTCATTTTATACATTTGGAAAATCAAAATTCTGATTTAATCGCAAGATGGTTATTAAATTTACAACAATATTCATTTGACATCAAATACATTAAAGGACAAGATAATCCCAGTGATTTTATGTCACGCCAAATTTTTTCTGAACAAACTAAGACTAAATTAATAAATAACATTATTGCTAATGACAGCGCTATAACAATAGCCAAAATTTTAGAAGAGCAAGCAAAAGATAGAGAGATAAAGAAAATTATTAACGGACTAAATGCAAAATGTAAACAGCCAAAATATGTAAATAAATACTATAAAGATGTAAATACGGGTTTAATTATGATAAAGACTGCTAGATATATCAGAAATCCTATGCAAAACGACAGAATTCTAATACCTCACAGTCTAAAATTCGCAGTTATTGAGTTAGCTCATACACCACATTTTGGAGTAGAAAAAACATATCAAATTCTGAATAGAAAGTATTACTGGAAAGGGGCATACAGTGATGTAAAAAATTTTTGCGCATCATGTGATGCATGTTTATGTTACAAGAATAAGGCTATAAGACCTATGGCATTACAACGTGTCCCACGTCCATGTAAACAAAATCACACGGTGGCATTAGACATTGTAGGGAAGCTACCGAGAAGTAACGGACAGCACGAGTACATCATAACGATGATAGACCATTACTCGAGATTCCTGGAGGCAGTACCCGTGAGAAATATTACAACTGCGAGTGTATTACAGGTCCTAACGAATTGGATTTCACAAAATGGCGTTCCTATGTGGCTGCTGACCGATAATGCTCGGCAACTGAAAAGCGAGGAATTTAAAAAATTCGCAGAGCAACATGGTATAAAATTGAAATATACTTCAATTTACAAACCCAGCTCAAATGCAATTTTAGAAAGAAGCCACTTGGGAATAAAAAATTCTTTGGCAGCAATGGCTGACCAAATATTTAATTGGCACAAAGTCTTGCCATATGTAAAATTATTTCATAATGCAACACCCAGCGCAAATATAGACCACAGTCCCGCTATTTTGTTTCTTACCAGAGATTTGAAATTACCCGGAGAAAATAATCTGGAAATAGCGGACCCGGATGACAGTCCGAATTTAACTAAAACTGAATATGATAATGACGTCAGTGAAGCACTTACTTTAGCGGAAAAAATTAATAGATATACAAAACGAAAACAAATTCAAGCCCAAAGTCGCCAAGAAAGAATTTTTAAAAGAGTTAGACAGCAGAAATTATTAAAAGGACAAATTGTATATTTAAAAAACCTCAGACCCACCACAGCATTACAAAAAAAATTTCAAGGACCATTTCACATCGTAAAGGTGATCCGTAACAATAATTACGCTATCACACCTATGAACGATCCAAATAAAAAATGGATAGTTGTTCACGCGAATAAATTATATAAAGCAGAGCCGCGTAAAAAGTATTTACAAAGTAAACAAACACGGCGAACTGTTGACAGAAGTCAATCGCATGTAAACAAAGAATATAACGCCAATAATCCAAATGATGGGAGTACTAGACGTTATAATCTAAGGACACGCAAAAAATAGTATTCGAAAGCAAAATAATATAAAAAGTAAAAAAAAAAAAAAAAAAATTTAAAATTGTCTGCTAAATTAAGTGGAAAAATTAAAATATTATAAAGCAGAAATAAATAGTAAGTGTATGCAAATAAATGCAGCACAAGGTGTAGAGCCAGTGAATTCAAAAATAAAATTTGGAAAAGTTTTACAGTATGTGTAATATTATACAATAATGTTAAAATTAATTCAAATGATATTCTGCAAAATAAAATTTTTTAGTATTCTACAATAGTTATTGAAAATTTTAGAAGTTGTTCTGCAATAATTGGTTTTTACGATTCTACAATAAAATTAAAATTAATTTGAAAGCATTCTACAAGATGTGTAGCAGTCTATAATGATTTTTAAATTAAATTAGATGGTATTATAAAATATATTAGTTTCCTACAATATTTGGAAATTAAATTGGAAAGCATTTTGAAATAATTTTGGTAGTCTACAGTAAATGTAAAAATTAAGTTGGAAGGTAGTCTACAAATAGATATTTTTGATTAATGTAAAGAAAATGAATATAATTATAATAATAGAAAATTTATGTAGATAGAACAACTTTCAAAATTAAGTGATAAATAAGTAAATAGACAACAAGTGTGTTACAAATAGCATAGTGCCACAATATGTGCAAAACATAGGGCAGCAAAAGTATATGGTTATTTTAGTATGTATTGTGTATTGTATATTATGTATGGTATAATGTGAAAACTGTAGTGTTGAGGAAAAGTGTGTAGTAGTGAAGACTTAGTGTGAGGATAGGCATGATAGTTATCCAAAATGCACGGTAGTCAACAAAATCGCAAAATTAAATAAAACTTCAAAAAAAATTGTCTGGGGGAAGGCAAGTCCAGCGGATAGGAAGTTTTAAATCATGGATTTTTCTGCAACAACAGCAACAAAAAAAAGAACAGTAGGAAAGTTTATCAGCGGGTTGACTGGTTAGCAGTAATGTTGTCAATAAGTATCAACGTGTACAACGTAAAAGTATTAGCGCCAGCCCATTTTATTAAAATTATCAGCGTTTCATCAAGTAGCAGTACAGCAAAATTAAAAAGTTATAGATTCTCGTCCCTTTTATGCAAGTAGATATTAAATAAATGAACGGACAATGATAAAAGATAAATAATTTATATGAAAATATAAGTAAAATAAATAAATTTAATCTTAGAAAATATAAGTAAAGTAAATAATTCAGTGGACGTAAAAAAAAAAAAAAAAAAAAAAAATAAAAATAAAAGATATCTGAAGTATAAATAATATGTAATACAATAATGATTTCAGGAAATTAAAATGTTTGAGAACAAAATAAAAACGGAGACTCGGAAAATTTTGAAGTGAAAGAAAATAGTAAATAAATGTTTTTTCCCTTCCAAACAAAATAAAAATTAGTCTACGTTATAAAAATGGACATTGTCAAATACTATGTAAATGGGGATAAGAGCAGGGAGATTCATTTTGTAAAATAAATATGAGGATAACATATTTGTAAAATTAATATGAGGATAAAATTTTTGTAAATATGAGGATTTTGTAAATATGAGGATAAAACAAAAATATAGGTAATAAATAAACATTTATGTATAGATACATAACTTATATATAGAGCAATAAACATCAGAAAAAATATGTAGAAGTGATAAATAATACATACAATACCCCTCAATGTTCTAAAAATAAATAAACTAACATGTGTGGTAAGAAAGAGAGAGAGAGAAATAAATAAATTTTACGTACTTTCAATTTGTATTACTTGTACGGTGACTGATGAATTAAGAGTAGGAGTGTCGTAATAGGGAGTTGGCAATTCAAGAATCTTGATGGTCATGTGTCTTTATTGATAACAGATGATGAATGGCTGTAGAGGTCAACGAGGAAGTGGCAAATTTTGTTTCCAATGGTAACATGCTGATGAAGTATATGCACTGTTTCATTTTTCTTGTACGGGTCTTGAAAAAATTGTATAACATAATTAATAAAATGCAAAATAAAGTCATGGAACATGGTAAAAGCAAGTACAGGATATTCAAAATCATAAAATTATTAATTAAATACCTCATAAAAAGCTGACAGAATAAAAGCAAAATCATAAATAAATAAATAAATAAAAGTGTGAAGTCAAAAATAACACTCACAGCTGATGTAAATAATAATTAGTAAATTAATAGATATATATTGCATAAATAGTGTATACAGACCTTTTACGAAAACAAGCAATCTAAAAAAAACAAAATAAAAGTTAATTACATAAATGGATTAATAAACTTCAATAAAATAGGATTAATGTCCCATCCTTCACAGTCAGCGTAACAGCTCCATATATGGCCATTGTACGGCGAAAGCTATTCACCTTCAAAATAAATAGACAGGCAAAAAAAAAAAAAATAAACATCGGAGAAAATCTCCCATGCATAGTACGAGAATAATACAAAAAAAAAAGTTCTATTGTAAGCATACAATAAATGTATCAAAATTTAAAATTATAATTGCAGGCAATTATAGTTATTTAAAAATACCGGCCGGTATATAAAAAATAAAATACATTAGGAAAACACATTGATTTGTATGTAAATGATAAATGATTGAGTATGTTAATAAATTATTGCATTAATTAGACATCACAGTAAATAAAAAAAAAAAAGAAATAACAGATAAAATCAAATATGAAAGAATTATATTTAAATAAATAAATATGTAAAGTTATGCTGAAAAGGGAACATAAAGTCAGTTATATCAATAACATAACAAAAGCATGGTATATTCATAATACTACACATAAAATAATATATCACGCGTTGTTGCAACAAGGGATAAATAAATCCAATAAATTAGAGGTACATGAAATCAAAATAATAATTCAACAGTCAGATATGTGTTAAGGTCATAAGATAATAATAATAAAAAAAATATATATATATCAAATTAAATAGAATTAATAACAACATATGTAAAATAAATATATAATATGATACACATAAAATATAACTGTAAGTAAATTCCTTAAAAGGATACACGTAAAACCTCCCACGTCAATGTTAGATCGCACATTCATCACCGGAAAGTCAAGAGCCCGCGCTTGACAAGAAAATACCGCCAAAGTTGCACGATAACGATTAAATCTTTAGCGATACATGCAAAAAGCAGTTAAAATCCCTTTTACGTAAGTTTGCGCTCTGCAAACAATGAAGACACTCATTCAAGGCTCGCCGTGGGGGTCAACAGATTCGCAGTTGCCATAGAAACACGTTGAGAGGAACAGAGGAAAGCTACGGGTCAAGCGAAATTTTTTTCTTTTTTCTTTTCTCCCTCCCTTACGCGCAGTTGTGTCACACGAAAGGGCAGTCGAAGAGGAAATGCTCGTGCGTATTGTGAGATGCACAATATTTTGAAGAGCAAAATGAGTACATTGATATATATTGATGATATATTTGATATTTTAAAGGCCGAGATGTAATATGATATAAATATGGTGTTCAAAAGAGTCATGATTTATACACACAAAAATATATAATATGTTATTCATTGTAACAAATAAGAAATATATACAGCTAAAAAATTGTCGAAAAATTATTTACGTCTGTGAAAATGAGAAATCAAGGTAATGAATTGTGTATAGTTTAATGTAATGTTGTGAAATTGTATATAAATAGAAATGCAAATAACAATTATGATATAGTCTTCATTTGAAGTGTACAATAGACTGTACTAAGCAACATATTGAAAATATAAATATTGAAGTACCGGAACTTTGAAAGTTAAGTCACAGGATGGTGACTCATTCTTTCGTGCTCATGATAATTCAATGTGACAATAACGTGTCTTCCGTGCTCATGATAATTCCATGTGACAATAAGGTGTCTTCCGTGCTCATGATAATTCCATGTGACAATAAGGTGTCTTCCGTGCTCGTGATAATTCCATGTGACAATATAGTGTGCCTTCCGAACAGTGATAATTTCTTCATGTACATCAATATATGTGTTACTAAGTACGATATAGTGTGCCTGCCGAACAGTATTAATTTCTTCATGTGCAGCAATATATGTGTTACCAAGTACGATGGTGTATCTTCCGAACAGTGAGTTCCTTCATTTTAATGACATGTCGGTTGTAATGCACCGATAAATGTATGTCAATGTTACAATATAGTGTGTCTTACATGCGGTGATCTGCATTTCAGTGACAGATATGTGCAGTGGATCAAAGCAACATTTCCACAGTAGCCGCAATGTGTACACATATGTATTCAGTGCAATGTTTACCGTGTGCTGAAATTTTCTCTCTGCAAGGGGGGATATCATGTAACACAATATTTGTATTACATGTTACATTCCAATTACGGATGCCAACCTAGCCATTTCGAAATTCCAATTGCGGATGCCAACCTAGTTAATGAGCTATTTAAATGCTGCGGAGGGAGCCAATGGCAATACAAACATAAATAAGCAGCGCATCCCCTTCTTCACTTCAACGAATCAACAACAACACTACAATGTGAAAAGAAAAAAGCTTGGCGAGAATGTTCTAGAACTTTCCACAGATGCAATTTCGACAGCGTCCTAGACGCACCTGAAGTTTTTGGTAGTCGTCTTAAAACTTTCGAACGAGTCAGCATCATGTTTTTGGTTTTTGTGAAAAAGTGTCTGTAGATTGTGAGCAATAGAATGGTAGCCTGCGCAAGTACGCGAAGTGCAACGATTTTCCCACATCATTGAGATGGCACGAATATGCACGTAACAAAGAGTAAAGGTAACCAACTTTCAATTGTCACTATTAGCACGGAAGGCACACCTTTAACGATTATCAAAATAATTGACTACCAGTTCGTATGAGTATACCATATGAACGAGTTCGTAAATATTGAACTATAAGAACCATTCTTTATCGCTTGTTTAAAGGAAACTGTTTTTTTAAGAAATTTAAGTCAAAGTATTATGTGTGTAAATATATATATATATTAATGTAATATTGTTAGTATTATGTGTCTTTAATAATTGATTTAATTATAGCATAGTTACTCCAGATATAATAGATATCTATTAAGTAAAATATTAAAATAAATTGAGCAATTAAGCATGTGTGTTTCTTTATGTTTTGTGTGTTCGTAGTCCGAGCTTGAGAACCGGGAGCTTACATGCTCCACCCTTAGTGGCGGCATCATAGGTACGTCCTATACTGGTAATTTTTGATAAGGACAATTTTACCTTATGACAGAACACATAAACAATTAGGTATGTGTTATGTCTGGCAATTTTGAATTGTAAAAATGTATACATTGATGTATACAATTGATGACGTACAATGTATGATGTTGATTGTACAATGTATGATTGATGTATAATGTATACAAATGTATACATTAATATGGATAATGTGACATTGATCGTAGTTTGAGAAATGAAAACAACCAGTATAAGATGTTGAACTTAATAGATTCACAATACATTTGTTAATTTGAATATAGGATAGAATGACCTTATATAGGAAAGATCATGTTGTTGTTGAGACCCAGACCGTCCGACCTACCAGAAAGGTGTAAGGTAACTGCTTGGACGGCCGGGAAGTGCCACCCAATTTAGACCGGAACCCAGTGGGGGAGGCATCCACAGGGACCGTACCCTCCATTCCCTACCACCAACCTCTCGGAAGGACTTACGGACCCACATGTTTAACGTGATCGTACTCCACGTGAACACGGCGGCTGTTTTGGCAGCGACTGGAATCGAACCCGGGCCTACCGAGTGCAACTCCAGCGCGCTAACCAATGGGTTACTGCGCCCAGGAAAGATCATGTGTAACAATGCGTTAATGAGGAAAGATCATGTGTAAGAATGCGTTAATGAGTAAGCGTTACACGTTCTTGATACACTGTATTATTTTGTCATGACTTTTCCTCGGTATTGTTTTTCAGTAGCCGTTGAGGAAACGTAAGTCAATGAGTAATTTCGCAAAATAATTTACTCAGAACAATGCAACAATTGAGGGCTTATCTTTGTGCTCTTGCCAATATAAAACCAATAATGCGTTGAAACCAAAGCTTTTGATACACGGGTGCGTAGAGCAACCGATTTGCGCCTTTTAACATTGATCGACAATGCTAGGCATCAATACTTGAGAATTAATAGTTTGGATCCGAAGCTAGTCTTTGGTCTAAACTTATAGCATTGTTCTACAACGTTCGTCACCTCCTGTTTAAAGTTAACCGTGGCCTGCATAGTTTATTCCATAATGGTGAGTTGAAAAAAAACGATTGCGCAACCAACGCCAGATGTCAGCACCACAAAAAGGTCCTTTTCTCCTAGTGACAAACGACTTACATTACGGCATCTGGCGGTTGCATGATTAAAATATGACCTTCATAGTCTGCTTGGGCTGTTCCCCACTGTGTATCGTGATTGAGAATAGGAGGGCTCTGCGATCACCGTTTGCCGTACTCTGACTGTACCAAACTCTTTCCAGAAGAGGGAGGGTGCTGAAGACCCAGACCATGCGACTCGTCCGAGGACTTGAGCAACTATTTGGACGGCCGGTGAAGAGGGAGGATGTGGAGAATCTGACTAAGTGAATTCCATCATTGATCTCGACCATGCTAGGCATCACTACCCAATTTATAAGTTCGTACATGACGATAGCTTTTGGTGCAACCTTATAGCATTGGTCTATAGCACTTGTAGGCCCGGGTTATACCTGAACGGGGCCAAAACAGTTAGTCCTCACAGGTATAACTTGTAAGTCCATTACTCTAGAATCGATACTTCAGGATCACCCATCACCCTTCCTGCCATTGGAAAGGAAGGACTATTTTGAGCCGCCGATTCTGAAGTAATGGATAAAATCAGTATATTTTTTATGATAATTCCTCGACATTATCACTTATGTCTGATTCTATTTTTCTATATTCTTCCCATCATTACCCTCTAATTCCTTGCCAGAAATAACCAAGACCAGCAGAGCCGTTTATTAGAAGAGCATCAAATTAGCGTCGGATAAAAAGGAACTACGCTGGCTTCGTTCCAATTAATTGGAACTGGTGTTTGCTCCGCTTGTGTCCGGGAATTTTAGGAACGCATGTGAAGCAGGCTGTCTAATTTATCCCAAATTGGGAAAATCACCGCTAGGAACATTATTTTCCAAATTTCTCTCATATATTTATCCATATTTTTCTCAATAGTCAACTACGAGTTCACGGTCAATTATTGATACTCGTACACTATAATATCACTTTTTATGCCAAAAAGAAAAACCCAGTATTTTTCAATTTTTTCAAAATAAATAATTTTTCCTTATTACATATCAAGTAAATTTTGAATAGCGGGAATTGTCTTCATGTGGAACTTCTTTTATGTCAAATGCGATTCGGTATTAAACAGATTATGCTGTATATGAAACTAAATGATTTAAACAAGGAATGCTTCAGATTTTCATTAAGTAAACCATACATTCTGGCACAATTCTAGATTACCGGAATTAGACAAAGGAATAACGTTCTATGGAACTCCCAGTTTAATCTTTTGAGAAAATTCAGTTATGTAAGGAAATATTTTTCGAACTTTGCTTTATTTAACTGCAAATGCAACAACTGTTAAATTGGTTTGTTGATCAATAATAAATGGATCTTGTATATTCAGAAATATATGCATAAATTTTTATATTAAAAAATTTGCAATATATTTTAAAATATGATTGGGTTTGAACATTTCAATTACGAGGCACTTCCTAGTATAATATTTGAACTTGAGAAAGACTTGGTAGTGCTTTCGCATCTGTAGAATTAACGCATTATATCTTAATGATAACTATACACCACCAATTGTATAGTATTATACAGGGTTAACAGAAAATATGGTCACTACATTAAAGGGAGATAGGGAACACTAAATAGGGAAAATTGGCCATGACCCCATGTCCTCAAAGCAGAGCATTTGGCCGTAGATTGCAACTATTGTTTGTGTCCACCTTCGACCAGAGCTATAGGTGGACTGCTCATTGCTATTCAGAAGAGATTGACAAAATGGCCACTGCATGTATCAAGTGACTTATGGTAGACAATCTCTGACTTGGCGGCTTATTGCCGCGCTTGGCGCTATAAAATAAAGTTTTTTTCATCGGAGTAAAACAGTGCTGAATATCTCTTACGTTTCTGATGTATTTCAAAATATTTATATTGTTTAGGTCCTAACTAATCAAGTTCCATTAATCACAGTAGCATGAAATTTGGCATGTCGTTTTCTTTTGTGATGTACTTTAAGTTTCTAGCTAGCATATAATTTTCTAGCTAGAAGGTCCAAATATAGTATTTCGTTGGCTTTTACGGTGCATATTGATTTCTTGGATTTTGAACCTTATCGGGCTAGCCCGTCCTGGGTCCTCTATATAAATATGCCCATTATTCGGGAATAACACGAGATCCGTTGTATTTAGAAAGATCATAACATATTTGGCAAATGATTATCTACCGTGGTATATTTTAACTCATTGGATTTTTAATTATCGGAGCAATTTAATTCATTGTTACTATCTCAGCCCGTCCAAGAACCGTTAGATAAATGCATTGAGGAATAATGTTAATGTGAGGAATAACTCGGGAGCCGGAGCAAACATTTTGTATGCTGCTGTATCCATATATTTAAGTCACATACAACTAATAAAAGGGTGTACTTGAAAAGAAAATACATTTTTACTTGTTTTCAATTCAATGAATAAAATCATCAGTTAAATTGTCCGTAATTTCGAAAAAAACATCAATTATATTATATCAGGTTGTTGATGTTTAATATTAATGCATCAGCATTTTAATAATGAATGAAAAACTTGCATGAAGTTTGAGATTTTAAAAATATACATTCAGTTATTAGAGTTACCATAACTTTTAGTGTTTTAAAAGTGCCACTAAAATCATTTTCTCACTTCAGTAAAAGTTTATTTTTAATAAAATTCTTTATTTTGCAAAAACTAACCCCCCCCCCCTCCAACGCAGTCCCTGCCAAAGATACCTTTTTTGCCAACATTTACCACCCCTTAAGTGATTTCAGAAAGTAGCCAAATGGAGAAAATCTGTTTGCATGAAGTAATTTTAAAAAGTCGCCAAATGGTGCTTCGTAAGCAATACTTGCTACTTTGTACACAGTGGACGCAAACAATAATTACACTCTACAGCCAAATACACTCCTTTGCGGACATGGGGTTCACGGCCAATATGCCTTATTTAGTGTTACCTATCTCCCCTTAAAATTGTGACCATCTTTTCTGTTACACCCTGTATTTTACCCCTTTTCACTTTTTTCATTATGTAATTTTAATTTTTTAGCCCCAAAGTTAGAAAATATTAACAAACAATGTCTGCCTTCGTTGGTATAACTGCTGTGATAAAAATAGTGTGCTCCGTCCTTTAACTCCCATAAACCAGTCCATAAATATTCATTTCAAATAAGAGTGTTAAACAAAATATATTACACTGGTAATTACTTCTTGTAGATAAAGATAAATTCTTGTATCTATGAAATTATTATTTTACACCATGAATTCCTTCGGATTCGATATTACAAACCCACATAATTTTAATTGACTTAATATAAACAATTAAATTAGAATCACGCATTCCAGATGTTCCTATTTGCATTTCATTGTACTACCCAGTTTATTCAATTGTTGCATAGTTGTATAGTTTTCTATTAGTAATTGGTTATCTCGTAGTAAATGGCATCTCTCCCACACAGTTAGCATTTAACTCTTTGTTCGCCGTGTGTTTACTCCCAACTCTCTTGCCACATTGCTTGTGTTAATACTCAGCCAATTATCGTTATCGTTGTAATACTGGTTAATTTAGAGTCCAGAAACTCAGTAGTACTAAGTGACGTAATTAAATCTCGGCCAGCGATTCAAATACTCTATTGAAATTAAGTAATGATGTTAGCATACCACTCTTATTATAGACTAGAATGAATTAGCCGACATTGCGCGGGTAGGAAATAATCTCCCGTTACTTAATGCATATACAGATAACACCACTCAATTTTCAAATTGCCTGTTTTGAACTAAAATCATTTTCGCCACACACATATTTCGAATATTTCATGGAGTTTTCATCCAATTAGAGTCAAAATATTTAATTTTCAAACAGATTAACAGATTAACCACCTATAGGCACCGACCCGAAGGTTTGCAGTAATTACAGCTTATGGTGGAGGAATATCTGCCAAAACCAGAAATTAAAACTTAATGCCAAGATAAAATTTAATTTTCAAACTAAGTTCAAACTTGAGTTCAAACTAAGAAAATTTGCTTTTTAAATACTTGAAATCAGAAAATAGCAAATAAATCAGCACTTAAAGTTATCCCCAGGGATAGCTTTAAGTGCTGATCTATTATCTTTTATCTTTTATCGTCTGAAAATCAAAATGATATTGAATTGGAAATTCAACGAATATTCCGCTTTAATTAATAGTGTTCATCTCTTTTTAAAAAGTTCGCATTAAAAAAAAATAACGAGATCTGTTGTATTAGGAGTTCAGCTAACTCTGTACCGAATTTCGCGATTGTCCGAAGATTAAATGTTTCTCTGCAGAAGGAAAAGTAATACAGACACGTTCTTTTATTTGGTAAGATAACGTAATCCGTGTATGTTAATTCTTTATTGCGCTCATCAGAATGTATGCAACGACAGCAAAATAATTTTCCATGTGTTCATTGTATGAACTTCTGCGAAGTCTTATGTGATGCCATGAAACATATAAATTTAAAGTATAGACACAAATACATGAATAGTGAATGTAATGCTTATGGTATTTACCATTTATTCAAAAAGATATTCGCACATTCAAAATACAATGCTCGCACCAGCTTGTCGGTATAAATTTACATCATTACCTGCTAGGATTTACAACTTCTATACAAAATTTTACAGCATAATGACTGTTCCGTAGAACAGTTATCGAATTAAAGAACCCCAGGGGCTAATTCGATGTCACATTGCAAGGTATTCTCCAGCCAAGAAGGCCTTGAAAGGCCAGGCATTGCCCTTGCTCTACAGCATAGTAGATGGAACGAAAATAGCTCGTTCAAGAACAACGTGAGATTGGAAGGGTGAAAGGTAATGAGAGGGTAAGAGATGAGCTGATTGAGCGGTACAAGAAGGATGAAAGTTAATGATGTCGGAAGAGATGAGTGGTGCAAGAAGTATGAAAGAGGATAAGTGTTAGAGACCCAGACCGTCCGACTCATCCAAAGACATCGATCATCCATTTGGACGGACGGCAAGAGGATAAGTGTTGTTGTTGTTGTTGAGACCCAGACCGTCCGACCAACCAGAAAGGTGTAAGGTAACTGTTTGGATGGCCGGGAAGTGCCCTCCAATTTAGACCGGAACCCAGTTGGGAAGGCATCCACAGGGGCCGTACCCTCTTCCCCCTACCACCAACCTCTCGGAAGGACTTACGGACCCACATGCTCACCGTGATCGTACTCCGCGTGAACACGGCGACAGTTTTGGCAGTGGTGTGAATCGAACCCGGGCTTACCGAGTGCAACTCCCGCGCGCTACCCACTGGACTACCGCGACCTTAGAGGATAATCGTTGAAGACCCAGACTGTCCGACTCATCCTTGGACTTGAGGAAATATTTGGACGGCCGGAATAAGAGGATAATCCTGCAGTAATTGAAGGTTCTCAAACATGGCATGAAATACGGAAGGTGCAAAGTCCCGCCACTGTGTGCTCAAGTAAATGAAGATTCTACTATATGGATTAAAATAACTAAATTAATATAAAGATATTATTTAGACAAGTTTAACCACAAAACAAACTTTCAATCTATCTGGTGTGACACACTTAATGCTCTTAAATTTGATAATGCATATCTATTGACTTCCCCTCTAATTAATTTCTTCTACAGCAGATCTGGTAGTACTGATGTACTATATGCAGCAGCAAAATAGGAGGGTTAAACACAATTTAATAACACAAATGATGATTCATGTTCCAAAAGGTAACTTAATTAATAAAGTATTTACTAAATAACAAAGTAATTTAATTCCACCGCAACTGACAAATTAAGTTAAAAATAAACTCCTCATCACTATGGGAATACTCTTTTGTGAGAGTCCTTTACAATCTTGTGACGCATGAGCTCAATCTTTAAGTAATATTAAAATAGTTGCTAAAATTGTCGGTCTCCACAGAAGGTTTTCAAAATTGTGAGACATAGCGAGTTTTATTGTTGTCATTTCTGATATCGGGTGTGCTGACGAGCACATAAAATTAGCTAAACGCTGCTATGTGAGCGCGAATCTGACTTTTAAATGCCTCCTATGGGAAAGGTCTGTAAATATATAGAGGTTTTTAACTTAAAAAATAATATTATGTTCATTTGGTCGTCCTTGTGACATCTGTGGAAAGCACGATATGTTGATTGCTTGTTAAAAGGGCATAACTGGAGTGTTTACTGTAGCCCCCTTAGACCTTTGTTTAAAATTATTTTGAGCAAGAGAAAGGATTAAAATACAGTGTATGTAATTATATAATGCTTTTTTGCAGCCCCCAATTATGTGACATATTCGGATTCCTGTTGGTCACTATATTACTAGAATTAGTTAGATCAAAGATTCACAGATTGTTGTTGAATAGCACCGCATGCTTTTTAACCTAAATTTAGAGTTCCCCTGAAACAATAAACTGACGACACTTTAAATATTTTTTTTCAAATTTCATATTTAATGTTGAGAAATCCAATGTCCTTCAAAGTTTGTAAAATTATTTATACGTGAGAATTTAGAGTCTATTTACAAAGGGATTAAAAAATGATGTTCCAAACTTTACGAGGTGGTAGTACACACTAAACAAAGCAATTTCGTCATACTTTAGCGGGTCATAAATTAAACGTTAGGGTGTTACAGGGTGATTACTAGTTGAGACGCGGCTGGTCCGCAAACTTAAAAGCGTCATTCTGGTGGTTATTTTCTGGTTGAAGAAGGAAAATAAGAATGTAAATTACATCTGGGGAAGAAGAAGAACCCTTATGCAAATTTCCATAACACGGAATGTAAGGCCTTATCGGTTTGAAGCAGCTATTCCAATGGATTGGGCGAGGTGGTCCCATACCTTGGTCTCCATAGTCGCCCGATCTGGGGATATCTCGAAAGTCTCGTCCATGAAACTCCTTCTGAATCTGAAGAGGAACTCGCCCCCAGAATTTCGGACGCTGGAATATAAGTGATATGAACAAAATATTCATTGATTTTACAAAGAGAGACAGACGATTTATGCAATGAAATCGTTTGTCATAGTTACAACAATTTCGAAGAACAAATTTAACATGAGATAAACAAACGATGTAGTTTCTATAATAATGACATATTATAATTGTGACGTATTATTAACTGCAAAAGCATCGTAATCGCATTGAAATGTGATTTATAACGCAGGTCTGCGATGGAAAAGTTGTCTCAGAAGTAATGCGTGATTCTTATTGATTTTTAGGTGCTCAGTTAAAAAAAAACAGTAACAAAATACCTTCACCCACCAACTTTACGCAATTTCCAATTTTAGTATTCGAATTAAAATTAAGCGCTTTGGTTACCAAGGTGCCTTACTTCAATAATAAAAGAATATATTCATTTTTATTCTCATTATTATTAATTACTTTCTTATTTATCACTAGCAGCATACCCGTTCTTCGTACGGAATATATAATATAAAGAAACTTATAATTCACAATCATGTGCAAATTCTGTTAAAATATTAAATTTATTGCTCCTAAAGAGAAGTTTAAGAATATCTGTTCTCACTATGCAAAATTATCTTCATGGGCAGATCTGAAGAATAAAACATCCTGGCCCCTTTTGTAAGCAAATTTACAAAAAAAAAGGAATTGCATCAATATATGCAACCCCGTACTACTTATATTGTCGCAGATTAGAAAATATGCCAGTGTGCTAGTAGAAGATTACCCGTATTACAATATGAGTATCAAAAATATTTGCCAAAATAAAAAAGATGACGTAATAAATTGGAAATATCAATAATCCCCGTAATCTTTATACCAGAAGGCGTAAATGATTCCAATATATGCCAATATATAACAAAATATATGCCAATATACCTGTACTACTTATATTCTCATAGATTAGAAGATATAATGCATTTGTAGAAGATTACTCACACAAAGTACTATATATGAGTTTCAACAATTTTCGTCATAATAAAACAATGGCATAATAACTTGAAATATCAATAATCCCTGAATCAACAGTCCCCGAAAATATCAATTATAAGAATGTTTAAACCTGAAGCCCGTAATTGATATTATCCAGTCAAAAATGCAATGTCAATGACATTTATTTTATATACATATCTTTATTATTCAAATCGGAAAGGATTTAATATAAAATCGTATGTGGCATAACACATTGGGTCCGTTGCTAAGCGACATGTTATCATTTGCTTCAAATAAATTGATGGAAATCATATCGTCTGAATAATGCGATCTCCATGGAAGGTTTGGCGACATTTTAGTCAATTTAGCGATAACTTAAAAAATCGCCAAATTTATCGCCAAGTGGGACTGTAGAACAGATAGACCCATTTTGCGGCAAATTGACGAAACATCATCACAATACTATCCCCTAACAAAATACAATTATTTTCATTTATTAAGCGCGATTTTATCAATTCCAGGATATTTTTATGGACTCCCAAATACTTTTATCAATTTCGTGATATCAAAAAAATTCGTTAAATGTGTTACTAAGTAGTATGGATGGATTGATCGACAAATGCTACCGAAACATCATTTCAGTACTCTATTCTAAAAAACAAATCATTGATTTGCGCCAATTTTATAAATTTGGAAATATTTCCGCTAATTTGGTAAAGTTTAAGAGAAGTTACCAAGTTATTTAGATATATTACGCTAAATTCGTAGCTCTGAGTTTGCAGATCTGAAGAATAAAATATCCTGATCCCGTTTGTATATACTAAATGAAAACACTAAAATTGTATTATAAGATACACACGTTCTAATCTTTTTCTGCTTCAACAATCGGCTAAATGAATTTATTGGGTAAACACAATATATGAGTTTATTAGCTAAACACAATATATGAGCTGGAAACCACTTTGCTAAAATAATTGAAAGTCATGTACGCGGTCGGCAATTTATATAATTAAAAGAACAATCAAACCGTTCATTTAAAAATATATTTTTACATCCATTTATTTATTATTCAAATAGAAAAAATAATAATAAATATTAACAACACATTTAATTTCATTCCGTTGCCGAGCAACATGATATAAGATAGAATCTTCCTCATAAAATGCAAAATTTAATAGACATTTTTATTTCTTTATTTTTCATTTTTCAGTAAAATCTTGTATAATATAAACCAAGGAGATAGATTTCCCATTTAAATCATGGTTCAAACAATTGATGTTTTTAGAAAGTGACTAATTAGTGCAAAAAATCTCCCCCCAAACTCTGAGATACAGTTTTAATTCACTTTCAAACGATTTTCAAGCTTTTCGTTTGGATAAACCACGGAGGTAGAGAGGACAACTCCTAAGAAAAAGTTTCGTTTTTCATTAATATCTCGACAACCCCTGGACTTAGATACTCGAAACTTGGGATAAATTTATGGGGGGATATTTAAAGGCCATCCACAAAATTTCATCAAATTCGATTCAGCCGTTCTCCCGTGATGATGAGACAAACGAAAATATCGTTTTTTACTAATATCTCGAGAACCACTGATTGTAGAAACTTCATATATGGACTAAATTTTAAGTGGGACTATTTCCAGGCTACCCACAAAATTTCATCAAATTCGGTTCAGCCGTTCTCCCGTGATGATGGGACAAACAGACAGACAGACAGACAGACAGACAGACAGACAGACAGACAGACAGACAGACAGATTTTCATTTTTATTTATATAGACTAGCAGCATACCCGTTCTTCGTACGGAGTATATAATATAAAGAAACTTGAAATTCATAATCATGCCCAAATTCTTATAGTATACTAAATGACATGTTTAATCAAAATATTCTGTTAAAATATTTAATATAATGCTCCTAAAAAGAAGTTTAAGAATCTCTGTTCTCGCTATATAAAATTATCTTCATGGACATATCTGAAGAATAAAACATCTTGGACCCCTTATGTAAGCAAATATAAAAAAAAATATGGAATTGAATCAATATACGCAAAATAAAAGCGTTAAAATTGTATGGGACCCGTACTAATTATATACGCGAATATTAGAAAATATAACCTGTATTAGTAGATTAAATGTATAAATGGAAAATACCAATAAACCCGTAATCTTTAAATCTGAAGACAGTCATTTATTCCAATATATGTCAAAATTAAAGTGCTAAAATTATATTGGAAGATATACACGTACTACTTATAATGTCCGATTATTAGTAGAATATTACCCGTTTTGCAATATGAGTCTCAAATGTTTTTTGGTAAAATACAACAGACGACGTAATAAATTGAATATATAATTAATCCCCTTAATCTTCATACCAGAAGACTGTACTTGATTCCAATATATATGCCAATATATGTCAAAATATATGCCAATATACCTGTACTACTTATATTCTCGTAGGTTAGAAGATATACCCGTGCATTCCTAGAAGATTACTCGTACAACGTACAATATGCGTGTGTCAGCAATATTTGCCGCAATAAAACAATGGCGTAATAACTTAAAAATATCAATAATCCCTGAATCAATAATTCCGGAAAATATCAATAATAATAATGTTTAAACCTGAAGAGTATAATTGATATTATCCAGTCCAAAATGAAATGGTAATGAAATTTATTTTATATACATATCTTCATTATTCAAATCGGAAAGGATTTAATAAAAATCGTCTGCCGCATAAACACATTGGATTTAAATCCGTTGCTAAGCGACATGATATCATTTGCTTCAAATAAATTGGTAGAAAAAATATCGTCTAAATAGTTATATTTCTATGAAACATTTGGCGACAGTTTCGTCAAATAAGCGACATTTTAAAAAATCGCCAAATTTATCGCCAAGTGGGACTGTAGAACTGACAGTTCCACTTTGCGACAAATTGACGAAATATCATCACAATACTATCCCCTAACAAAAAACAATTAATATCATTTATGTAGCGCAATTTTATCAAATTCAAGATATTTTTATAGATTTGAAAACATTTTTATCAATTTGGTGCCATTTTAAAAATTCGCTAAATGTATTACTAAGTAGGATGGTTGGTCTGACAGATAAATGCTAACCAAACATCATTTCAGTACTCTCTTCTAACAAAACAAAAAAAAAATTTCATTGATATGTAGAAGACCCAAGCCACACGACCAACCCGAAGGTTTATGGCAGCTGTTTGTGTGTCGTTTATATCAATTTGGCGACATTTCCGTCAATTTGGCAAAGTTTAAGAAAAGTTGTCAAATTAGCGATATCCCTCCAAATTCGTAGCTTTGAATTTGCAGATCTGAATGAAACATTCTTATCCCGTTTCAATATACTAAATGAAAACACTACAATTGTATTAGAAGATATACCCGCTCTACTCTTTTTCTGTTTCAACAACCGGCTATATGAATTTATTGGCTAAACACAATATATGAGTTTAGTAGCTAAATACGATATAAGCTTGAAAACTCTTTGCCAAAATAAATGAAATTGATGCACGCAGTCAGAAACTAATATAATTAAAAGAAAAATCAAACCGTCCATTCATAAGATATACTTTTATATCCATTTATCCATTTATTTATTATTTAAATCGAAAAAAAATAATAAAAACATTAACAAACACATTTAATTTAATTGCGATGCCGAGCAACATGATATATCCTCCTAAAATGTTAAAATTTATGAACCACTAACAGCACACCCGTTATTCGTACGGAGAGTATAATTTAAAGAAACTTATAGTTCGCAATCATGTGCAAATTCTGTTAAAGTATTAAATTTATTGCTCCTAAAGAGAAGTTTAAGAATATATGTTCTCAGTATGCAAAATTATCTTCACGATCAGATCTGAAGAGTAAAACATCCTGCCCCCTTTTGTAAGCAAATTTACAGAAGAAAAAATAGGAAATGAATGAATATATGCAACCCCGTACTAAATATATTGTCGCAGATCAGAAAATATGCCAATGTGTTAGTAGAAGATTACCCGTATTACAATATGCGTCTCAAAAATATTTGCCAAAATAAAAGAGATGACGTAATAAATTGAAAACATCAATAATATCCGTACTCTTTATACCAGAAGGTCGTAATTGATTCCAATATATGCCAATATATATCAAAACATATGTCAATATACCTGTACTACTTATATTCTCGTAGATTAAAAGATATACACGTGTATTTGTAGAAGATTCGTACAACATACAATATATGAGTTTAAACAATTTTTGTCATAATAAAATAAATGCATAATAACTTGAAAATATCAATAATCCTTGAATCAATAATAACCGAAAATATAAATAATAATAATTTTTATACCTGAAGACCGTAATTGATATTATCCAGTCAAAAATGCTATAAGAAAAATCAAATCGTTCTTTTCTAAAATATATTTTTATATCCATTTATTTATTACTCAAATCGAAAAAATAATTATTAAAATTAACAGACAGATTTAATTTAATTGCGTTTCTGAGTAACATGATATAAGATAGAATCTTATAACATGTTAAATATGTCATGTCTTATAACATAAACTGCGAAATTAAATAACGATTTTGATTTCTCTATACTTCTCATTGTTCCGTAAAAGCTTGTTTTAAATAAACCATGAACCATGGAGATAGATTTCCCCTTTAAATCATGTTTCAAACAATTCATTTTTTCAGAAAGTGACTAATTAACGCAAAAAATCTCCCATCAAACTCAGAGATTAAATTTTAATTCAATTTCAAACGATTTTCAAGCTTTTCGTTTGGATAAACCACGGAGTTGAGGAGTAGAACTCCTAGGAAAAAGTTCCGTTTTTCATTAATATCTCGACAACCCCAGGTCTTAGAAACTCGAAACTTGGACAAAATTTATGGGGGGATATTTCAAGGCTATTCACCAAATTTCATTAAATTCGGTTCAGCCGTTTTTCCGTGATGATGAGACAAACGAAAATTTCGTTTTTTACTAATATCTCGAGAACCACTGGTCGTAGAAACTCAAAACACGGATATAATTTTAAGTGGGGCTATTTCTGGGCTACCCACAAAATTTCATCAAATTCGTTTCAGCCGTTCTCCCGTGATGGTGTGACAAACAGACAGACAGACAGACAGACAGACAGACAGACAGACAGACAGACAGATTTTCATTTTTATTTATATAGATAATGCTCCTAAAAAGAAGTTTAAGAATCTCTGTTCTCGCTATATAAAATTATCTTCATGGACATATCTGAAGAATAAAACATCTTGGACCCCTTATGTAAGCAAATATAAAAAAAATATGGAATTGAATCAATACATGCAAAATAAAAGCGTTAAAATTGTATGGGACCCGTACTAATTATATACGCGAATATTAGAAAATATAACCTGTATTAGTAGATTACATGTATAAATTGAAAATACCAATAAACCCGTAATCTTTAAATCTGAAGACAGTCATTTATTCCAATATATGTCAAAATTAAAGTGCTAAAATTATATGGGAAGATATACACGTACTACTTATAATGTCCGATTATTAGTAGAAGATTACCCGTTTTGCAATATGAGTCACAAATGTTTTTTGGTAAAATACAACAGACGACGTAATAAATTGAATATATAATTAATCCCCTTAATCTTCATACCAGAAGACTGTACTTGATTCCAATATATATGCCAATATACCTGTACTACTTATATTCTCGTAGGTTAGTAGATATACCCGTGCATTCCTAGAAGATTACTCGTACAACGTACAATATGCGTGTGTCAGCAATTTTTGCCGCAATAAAACAATGGCGTAATAACTTAAAAATATCAATAATCCCTGAATCAATAATTCCGGAAAATATCAATAATAATAATGTTTAAACCTGAAGAGTATAATTGATATTATCCAGTCCAAAATGAAATGGCAATGAAATTTATTTTATATACATATCTTCATTATTCAAATCGGAAAGGATTTAATAAAAATCGTCTGCCGCATAAACACATTGGATTTAAACCCGTTGCTAAGCGACATGATATCATTTGCTTCAAATAAATTGGTAGAAAAAATATCGTCTAAATAGTTATATTTCTATGGAACATTTGGCGAAAGTTTCGTCAAATTAGCGACATTTTAAAAAATCGCCAAATATATCGCCAAGTGGGACTGTAGAACTGACAGTTCCACTTTGCGACAAATTGACGAAATATTATCACAATACTATCCCCTAACAAAAACAATTAATATCATTTATGTAGCGCAATTTTATCAATTTCAAGATATTTTTATAGATTTGAAAACATGTTTATCAATTTGGTGACATTTTAAAAATTCGCTAAATGTATTACTAAGTAGGATGGTTGGTCTGACAAATAAATGCTAACCAAACATCATTTCAGTACTCTCTTCTAACAAAACAAAAAAAAATTTCATTGATATGTAGAAGACCCAAGCCACACGACCAACCCGAAGGTTTATGGCAGCTGTTTGTGTGTCGTTTATATCAATTTGGCGACATTTCCGTCAATTTGGCAAAGTTTAAGAAAAGTTGTCAAATTAGCGATATCCCTCCAAATTCGTAGCTTTGAATTTGCAGATCTGAATGAAACATTCTTATCCCGTTTCAATATACTAAATGAAAACACTACAATTGTATTAGAAGATATACCCGCTCTACTCTTTTTCTGTTTCAACAATCGGCTATATGAATTTATTGGCTAAACACAATATATGAGTTTAGTAGCTAAATACGATATAAGCTTGAAAACTCTTTGCCAAAATAAATGCAATTGATGTACGCAGTCAGCAATTAATATAATTAAAAGAAAAATCAAACCGTCCATTCATAAGATATACTTTTATTTCCATTTATCCATTTATTTATTATTTAAATCGAAAAAAAATAATAAAAACATTAACAAACACATTTAATTTAATTGCGATGCCGAGCGACATGATATATCCTCCTAAAATGTTAAAATTTATTAACCACTAACAGCACACCCGTTATTCGTACGGAGTGTATAATTTAAAGAAACTTAAAGTTCGCAATCATGTGCAAATTCTGTTAAAATATTAAATTTATTGCTCCTAAAGAGAAGTTTAAGAATATATGTTCTCACTATGCAAAATTATCTTCACGATCAGATCTGAAGAATAAAACATCCTGCCCCCTTTTGTAAGCAAATTTACAGAAGAAAAATAGGAATTGAATGAATATATGCAACCCCGTACTAATTATATTGTCGCAGATCAGAAAATATGCCAATGTGTTAGTAGAAGATTACCCGTATATTATACCCGTATATGCGTCTCAAAAATATTTGCCAAAATAAAAGAGATGACGTAATAAATTGAAAACATCAATAATATCCGTACTCTTTATACCAGAAGGTCGTAATTGATTCCGATATATGCCAATATATATCAAAACATATGTCAATATACCTGTACTACTTATATTCTCGTAGATTAAAAGATATACACGTGTATTTGTAGAAGATTCGTACAACATACAATATATGAGTTTAAACAATTTTTGTCATAATAAAATAATTGAATAATAACTTGAAATTATCAATAATCCTTGAATCAATAATCTCCGAAAATATAAATAATAATAATTTTCAAACCTGAAGACCGTAATTGATATTATCTAGTCAAAAATGCTATAAGAAAAATCAAATCGTTCTTTTCTAAAATATATTTTTATATCCATTTATTTATTATTCAAATCGAAAAAATAATTATTAAAATTAACAGACAGATTTAATTTAATTGCGTTTCTGAGTAACATGATATAAGATAGAATCTTATAACATGTTAAATATGTCATGTCTTATAACATAAACTGCGAAATTAAATAACGATTTTGATTTCTCTATACTTCTCATTGTTCCGTAAAAGCTTGTTTTAAATAAACCATGAACCATGGAGATAGATTTCCCCTTTAAATCATGTTTCAAACAATTCATGTTGTCAGAAAGTGACTAATTAACGCAAAAAATCTCCCATCAAACTCAGAGATTAAATTTTAATTCACTTTCAAACGATTTTCAAGCTTTTCGTTTGGATAAACCACGGAGTTAGGGAGTAGAACTCCTCGGAAAAAGTTCCGTTTTTCATTAATATCTCGACAACCCCAGGTCTTAGAAACTCGAAACTTGGACAAAAGTTATGGGGAGATATTTCAAGGCTATTCACCAAATTTCATTAAATTCGGTTCAGCCGTTTTTCCGTGATGATGAGACAAACGAAAATTTCGTTTTTTATTAATATCTCGAGAACCACTGGTCGTAGAAACTCAAAACACGGATATAATTTTAAGTGGGGCTATTTCTGGGCTACCCACAAAATTTCATCAAATTCGGTTCAGCCGTTCTCCCGTGATGGTGTGACAAACAGACAGACAGACAGACAGACAGACAGACAGACAGATTTTCATTTTTATTTATATAGATTACTAGCAGCATACCCGTTCTTCGTACGGAGTATATAATATAAAGAAACTTGAAATTCATAATCATGCCCAAATTCTTATAGTATACTAAATGACATGTTTAATCAAAATATTCTGTTAAAATATTTAATATAATGCTCCTAAAAAGAAGTTTTCTCTGTTCTCGCTATATAAAATTATCTTCATGGACATATCTGAAGAATAAAACATCTTGGACCCCTTATGTAAGCAAATATAAAAAAAAATATGGAATTGAATCAATATATGCAAAATAAAAGCGTTAAAATTGTATGGGACCCGTACTAATTATATACGCGAATATTAGAAAATATAACCTGTATTAGTAGATTACATGTATAAATTGAAAATACCAATAAACCCGTAATCTTTAAATCTGAAGACAGTCATTTATTCCAATATATGTCAAAATTAAAGTGCTAAAATTATATGGGAAGATATACACGTACTACTTATAATGTCCGATTATTAGTAGAAGATTACCCGTTTTGCAATATGAGTCACAAATGTTTTTTGGTAAAATACAACAGCCGACGTAATAAATTGAATATATAATTAATCCCCTTAACCTTCATACCAGAAGACTGTACTTGATTCCAATATATATGCCAATATATGTCAAAATATATGCCAATACACCTGTACTAATTATATTCTCGTAGGTTAGAAGATATACCCGTGCATTCCTAGAAGATTACTCGTACAACGTACAATATGCGTGAGTCAGCAATTTTTGCCGCAATAAAACAATGGCGTAATAACTTAAAAATATCAATAATCCCTGAATCAATAATTCCGGAAAATATCAATAATAATAATGTTTAAACCTGAAGAGTATAATTGATATTATCCAGTCCAAAATGAAATGGCAATGAAATTTATTTTATATACATATCTTCATTATTCAAATCGGAAAGGATTTAATAAAAATCGCCTGCCGCATAAACACATTGGATTTAAATCCGTTGCTAAGCGACATGATATCATTTGCTTCAAATAAATTGGTAGAAAAAATATCGTCTAAATAGTTATATTTCTATGGAACATTTAGCGACAGTTTCGTCAAATTAGCGACATTTTAAAAAATCGCCAAATTTATCGCCAAGTGGGTCTGTAGAACTGACAGTTCCACTTTGCGACAAATTGACGAAATATCATCACAATACTATCCCCTAACAAAAAACAATTAATATCATTTATGTAGCGCAATTTTATCAATTTCAAGATATTTTTATAGATTTGAAAACATTTTTATCAATTTGGTGACATTTTAAAAATTCGCTAAATGTATTACTAAGTAGGATAGTTGGTCTGACAGATAAATGCTAACCAAACATCATTTCAGTACTCTCTTCTAAAAAAACAAAAAAAAAAATCATTGATATGTAGAAGACCCAAGCCACACGACCAACCCGAAGGTTTATGGCAGCTGTTTGTGTGTCATTTATATCAATTTGGCGACATTTCCGTCAATCTGGCAAAGTTTAAGAAAAGTTGTCAAATTAGCGATATCCCTCCAAATTCGTAGCTTTGAATTTGCAGATCTGAATAAAACATTCTTATCCCGTTTCAATATACTAAATGAAAACACTACAATTGTATTAGAAGATATACCCGCTCTACTCTTTTTCTGTTTCAACAATCGGCTAAATGAATTTATTGGCTAAACACAATATATGAGTTTAGTAGCTAAATACGATATAAGCTTGAAAACTCTTTGTCAAAATAAATGAAATTGATGTACGCAGTCAGCAATTAATATAATTAAAAGAAAAATCAAACCGTCCATTCATAAGATATACTTTTATATCCATTTATCCTTTTATTTATTATTTAAATCGAAAAAAAATAATAAAAACATTAACAAACACATTTAATTTAATGGCGATGCCGAGCAACATGATATATCCTCCTAAAATGTTAAAATTTATTAACCACTAACAGCACACCCGTTATTCGTACGGAGTGTATAATTTAAAGAAACTTAAAGTTCGCAATCATGTGCAAATTCTGTTAAAATATTAAATTTATTGCTCCTAAAGAGAAGTTTAAGAATATATGTTCTCACTATGCAAAATTATCTTCACGATCAGATCTGAAGAATAAAACATCCTGCCCCCTTTTGTAAGCAAATTTACAGAAGAAAAAATAGGAATTGAATGAATATATGCAACCCCGTACTAATTATATTGTCGCAGATCAGAAAATATGCCAATGTGTTAGTAGAAGTTTACCCGTATTACAATATGCGTCTCAAAAATATTTGCCAAAATAAAAGAGATGACGTAATAAATTGAAATCATCAGTAATATCCGTACTCTTTATACCAGAAGGTCGTAATTGATTCCAATATATGCCAATATATATCAAAACATATGTCAATATACCTGTACTACTTATATTCTCGTAGATTAAAAGATATACACGTGCATTTGTAGAAGATTCGTACAACATACAATATATGAGTTTAAACAATTTTTGTCATAATAAAATAATTGCATAATAACTTGAAAATATCAATAATCCTTGAATCAATAATCCCCGAAAATATAAATAATAATAATTTTTAAACCTGAAGACCGTAATTGATATTATCCAGTCAAAAATGCTATAAGAAAAATCAAATCGTTCTTTTCTAAAATATATTTTTATATCCATTTATTTATTACTCAAATCGAAAAAATAATTATTGAAATTAACAGACAGATTTAATTTAATTGCGTTTCTGAGTAACATGATATAAGATAGAATCTTATAACATGTTAAATGTGTCATGTCTTATAACATAAACTGCGAAATTAAATAACGATTTTGATTTCTCTATACTTCTCATTGTTCCGTAAAAGCTTGTTTTAAATAAACCATGAACCATGGAGATAGATTTCCCCTTTAAATCATGTTTCAAACAATTCATGTTTTCAGAAAGTGACTAATTAACGCAAAAAATCTCCCATCAAACTCAGAGATTAAATTTTAATTCACTTTCAAACGATTTTCAAGCTTTTCGTTTGGATAAACCACGGAGTTAGGGAGTAGAACTCCTAGGAAAAAGTTCCGTTTTTCATTAATATCTGGACAACCCCAGGTCTTAGAAACTCGAAACTTGGACAAAATTTATGGGGATATATTTCAAGGCTATCCACCAAATTTCATTAAATTCGGTTCAGCCGTTTTTCCGTGATGATGAGACAAACGAAAATTTCGTTTTTTACTAATATCTCGAGAACCACTGGTCGTAGAAACTCAAAACACAGATATAATTTTAAGTGGGGCTATTTCTGTGCTACCCACAAAATTTCATCAAATTCGGTTCAGCCGTTCTCCCGTGATGGTGTGACAAACAGACAGACAGACAGACAGACAGACAGACAGACAGACAGACAGACAGATTTTCATTTTTATTTATATAGACTAGCAGCATACCCGTTCTTCGTACGGAGTATATAATAGAAAGAAACTTGAAATTCATAATCATGCCCAAATTCTTATAGTATACTAAATGAGATGTTTAATCAAAATATTCTGTTAAAATATTTATTATAATGCTCCTGAAAAGAAGTTTAAGAATCTCTGTTATCGCTATATAAAATTATCTTCATGGACATATCTGAAGAATAAAACATCTTGGACCCCTTATGTAAGCAAATATAAAAAAAAATATGGAATTGAATCAATATATGCAAAATAAAAGCGTTAAAATTGTATAGGACCCGTACTAATTATATACGCGAATATTAAAAAATATAACCTGTATTAGTAGATTACATGTATAAATTGAAAATACCAATAAACCCGTAATCTTTAAATCTGAAGACAGTCATTTATTCCAATATATGTCAAAATTAAAGTGCTAAAATTATATGGGAAGATATACACGTACTACTTATAATGTCCGATTATTAGTAGAAGATTGCCCGTTTTGCAATATGAGTCACAAATGTTTTTTGGTAAAATACAACAGACGACGTAATAAATTGAATATATAATTAATCCGCTTAATCTTCATACCAGAAGACTGTACTTGATTCCAATATATATGCCAATATATGTCAAAATATATGCCAATATACCTGTACTACTTATATTCTCGTAGGTTAGAAGATATACCCGTGCATTCCTAGAAGATTACTCGTACAACGTACAATATGCGTGTGTCAGCAATTTTTGCCTCAATAAAACAATGGCGTAATAACTTAAAAATATCAATAATCCCTGAATCAATAATTCCGGAAAATATCAATAATAATAATGATTAAACCTGAAGAGTATAATTGATATTATCCAGTCCAAAATGAAATGGCAATGAAATTTATTTTATATACATATCTTCATTATTCAAATCGGAAAGGATTTAATAAAAATCGTCTGCCGCATAAGCACATTGGATTTAAATCCGTTGCTAAGCGTCATGATATCATTTGCTTCAAATAAATTGGTAGAAAAAATATCGTCTAAATAGTTATATTTCTATGGAACATTTGGCGACAGTTTCGTCAAATTAGCGACATTTTAAAAAATCGCCAAATTTATCGCCAAGTGGGACTGTAGAACTGACAGTTCCACTTTGCGACAAATTGACGAAATATCATCACAATACTATCCCCTAACAAAAAAACAATTAATATCATTTATGTAGCGCAATTTTATCAATTTCAAGATATTTTTATAGATTTGAAAACATTTTTATCAATTTGGTGACATTTTAAAAATTCGCTAAATGTATTAGTAAGTAGGATGGTTGGTCTGACAGATAAATGCTAACCAAACATCATTTTAGTACTCTCTTCTAACAAAACAAAAAAAAATTTCATTGATATGTAGAAGACCCAAGCCACACGACCAACCCGAAGGTTTATGGCAGCTGTTTGTGCGTCGTTTATATCAATTTGGCGACATTTCCGTCAATTTGGCAAAGTTTAAGAAAAGTTGTTAAATTAGCGATATCCCTCCAAATTCGTAGCTTTGAATTTGCAGATCTGAATGAAACATTCTTATCCCGTTTCAATATACTAAATGAAAACACTACAATTGTATTAGAAGATATACCCGCTCTAATCTTTTTCTGTTTCAACAATCGGCTATATGAATTTATTGGCTAAACACAATATATGAGTTTAGTAGCTAAATACGATATGAGCTTGAAAACTCTTTGCCAAAATAAATGAAATTGATGTACGCAGTCAGCAATTAATATAATTAAAAGAAAAATCAAACCGTCCATTCATAAGATATATTTTATATCCATTTATCCATTTATTTATTATTTAAATCGAAAAAAAATAATAAAAACATTAACAAACACATTTAATTTAATTGCGATGCCGAGCAACATGATATATCCTCCTAAAATGTTAAAATTTATTAACCACTAACAGCACACCCGTTATTCGTACGGAGTGTATAATTTAAAGAAACTTAAAGTTCGCAGTCATGTGCAAATTCTGTTAAAATATTAAATTTATTGCTCCTAAAGAGAAGTTTAAGAATATATGTTCTCACTATGCAAAATTATCTTCACGATCAGATCTGAAGAATAAAACATCCTGCCCCCTTTTGTAAGCAAATTTACAGAAGAAAAAATAGGAATTGAATGAATATATGCAACCCCGTACTAATTATATTGTCGCAGATCAGAAAATATGCCAATGTGTTAGTAGAAGATTACCCGTATTACAATATGCGTCTCAAAAATATTTGCCAAAATAAAAGAGATGACGTAATAAATTGAAAACATCAATAATATCCGTACTCTTTATACCAGAAGGTCGTAATTGATTCCAATATATGCCAATATATATCAAAACATATGTCAATATACCTGTACTACTTATATTCTCGTAGATTAAAAGATATACACGTGTATTTGTAGAAGATTCGTACAACATACAATATATGAGTTTAAACAATTTTTGTCATAATAAAATAATTGCATAATAACTTAAAAATATCAATAATCCTTGAATCAATAATCCCCGAAAATATAAATAATAATAATTTTTAAACCTGAAGACCGTAATTGATATTATCCAGTCAAAAATGCTATAAGAAAAATCAAATCGTTCTTTTCTAAAATATATTTTTATATCCATTTATTTATTATTCAAATCGAAAAAATAATTATTAAAATTAACAGACAGATTTAATTTAATTGCGTTTCTGAGTAACATGATATAAGATAGAATCTTATAACATGTTAAATATCATGTCTTATAACATAAACTGCGAAATTAAATAACGATTTTGATTTCTCTATACTTCTCATTGTTCCGTAAAAGCTTGTTTTAAATAAACCATGAACCATGGAGATAGATTTCCCCTTTAAATCATGTTTCAAACAATTCATGTTTTCAGAAAGTGACTAATTAACGCAAAAAATCTCCCATCAAACTCAGAGATTAAATTTTAATTCACTTTCAAACGGTTTTCAAGCTTTTCGTTTGGATAAACCACGGAGTTAGGGAGTAGAACTCCAAGGAAAAAGTTCCGTTTTTCATTAATATCTCGACAACCCCAGGTCTTAGAAACTCGAAACTTGGACAAAATTTATGGGGGGATATTTCAAGGCTATTCACCAAATTTCATTAAATTCGGTTCAGCCGTTTTCCCGTGATGATGAGACAAACGAAAATTTCGTTTTTTACTAATATCTCGAGAACCACTGGTCGTAGAAACTCAAAACACGGATATAATTTTAAGTGGGGCTATTTCTGGGCTACCCACAAAATTTCATCAAATTCGGTTCAGCCGTTCTCCCGTGATGGTGTGACAAACAGACAGACAGACAGACAGACAGACAGACAGACAGACAGATTTTCATTTTTATTTATATAGATTTACAGCCAATTAATTGTATGAGTGCTTTATTAAAGTGCATTTTTATGGCAAATACGGAATTTTTTCGAAACTTCTCATACTTCAGATATAACTGGAATCTGTGGATCTGCTGGGTTCGAGACTAGGCAAAATATAATTTGTTAGTCCCTGGCGCTTTTGTCGCATGGTTTAGATTAGATATAGAGAAGATATAGAGTTATATAGAAGATATTAGATATAGAAATTTTCTTCAGTATGTTTTCTGAGGGAGGTGATTTAGTTTACTGTAGCGATATTTCCGGACTGATAAGCACATTAACGTAAAATATGAAGTCACCGATTAGACGTTGTTAATTGATTCTTCCAAAAGAAGCCTCAAATTTTTGTTTCTCTGTTATATCAATAAGTACGCTTCAATTCTAGTAGGGTATTCCGTACATTTGAAAGAACGATACGAAAATTTAGTCTTCATTATCATTAAACTTAAGTACAATGATCATGGATGGACAATTTTCTGTCATTTTACAATCATATCTATGATTTTCGGACAACAATGTGGATACACCAAATACCCCTTGTTTTTTATGCGAGTGGAACAACCAAGATCGATAGCAGCACTATATTAAGAAGAAATGGCCAGAAAAATTGGCATTAAAACCTGGAAGTAAAAATGTGTTACACAAAATTTTGGCTGCTCTGGAAATAATCATTTTACCACTGCTTCACATAAAGCAGGGATTGATAAATCAATTTGTCACAGCTTTGTCAAAATAAGGAAAGTATTTTAAACACATCTCTGCAACATTCCCGAGATTATCTTCAGTACATTTGAAGAGAGGTAGTTTTGTCGTTTCAGACATCAGGAAAGATATGAAGGAAAAACTCTTGAAGAAAAAAAAGAAACTGTTGAAAAAGTAGCGTGAAAAGCTTTTAAAGAGGTGGTTGTTGTTGAGACCCAGACCGTCCGACCTACCACAAAGATGTAAGGTAACTGTTTGGACGGTCGGGAAGTGCCACCCAATTTAGACCGGAACCCAGTGGGGGAGGCATCCACAGGGACCGTGCCCTCCCTCCCCTACCACCAACCTCTCGGAAGGACTTACGGACCCACATGTTTAACGTGATCGTTCTCCGCATGAACACGGTGACAGTTGTGGCAGCGTGCAAATCTAGCGCGCAAACCACCGGGCTACCGCGCCCGAAATGTGCCAATAACACTCGGTGCTTCCAGATGGTCACCCACTCAAGTACTAACCGCGCCCGATGCTGCCTTACTTCCGTGATCTAACGAGGAGCGGTGTTTTCAGCACGGTATGGTCGTTGGTATTTTAAAGAGGTGGTGTCCGAATTTTTAGAAAATCTCTTTAAAGGAATTGCTGAAGACATATTACAGAAATTGAAGGGCTTGGGATACTACGTGTGCTGAACTTTCTCACTACTCGCTTAAACTATTTTTCTGAGAATCTGAGCGAGCTGTCAACGAAGAACAAGAAGATCGATTTCACAAAGACATCAAGGAAGTAATATCGCTGTCGGGATGTCAACATGATGGCGGACTATTGCTGGATGTTTCACAGAGACGACTTGGGAAAAATATTTTCACAGAAAAAATTCGAAATGGAACTTTGAAGGAAAAGATACCACGAGAAAATATAACTATCTACCAGTATTCATATTAATCGTTAAATAAAAATATTTTGTTCAATACTTAAAAAAATGTTCACGGAAAATTACAAAAATGTTTACGGAAATTTTTAAATAATGCACATTTATTTAATTCGTTTAATTGCCATTTCCCTGAATTACTGAAATCCATTTTGTGAAAAATTATTACGTGATAGGGAACAAGAAAGATCAATCGTGCATAAAGCATTGATTATTAAACACTTTCCAACGAAAATGCAATTTTATTTAAACATCTCTAAAATGCGATACATTCAGCGCTGATATATTTCAAATTATCACAGTACTACAATAATTTATATTTAAAAACTTGAAACTTTACTGAAAAAAATGAAGTTTATTCAAATGACGCCATCGATATATAAATCGTCTGGTTCTCTATGTGAAAGCAATGAATATTTCATTCATACACTTTTATTCCAGATTCCAGAGCTAAATAATATTTTGTTCAATACTTTAAAAAATGTTCACGGAAAATTCCAAAAATGTTTACGGAAATTTTTAAATAATGCAAATTCATTTAATTCGTTTTATTGCTATTTCCCTGAAATACTGAAATTCATTTTTGTGAAAAATCACTACATGATAGGGAACAAGAAAGATCGACCCTGCATAAAGTATTGATAGTTAAACACTTTCCAACGAAAATGCAATTTTATTTAAACATCTCTAAAATGCGATACATTCAGCGCTGATATATTTCAAATTATCACAGTACTACAATAATTTATATTTAAAAACTTGAAACTTCATCGAAAAAAATGAAGTTTATTCAAATGACATATAAATCGTCATTGACATATAAATCGTCTGGTTCTGTATGTTAAAGCAATAAATATTTCATTCATACACTTTTATTCCAGATTCCAGAGCTAAATAATTTTGCTTTAAAGAAAATTAGCAATTCATTAGCAATTCATTAGCATTTTACAACTCATCTTACAATCACTTGTTTACATTCTGCATCTATTAAAATTGGACTTCGTTGTAGAAATAATCGAAGTTTAACAATCATTTAAACTAAAAAATATTGTAATTGCGTTGGCACAGAATATAGATGTACAGAAAATACGCGAAAGCAACGCTGTTTTAGGATGGATGCAATACTAAATATAAATTTAAAAGGACTTTAAAAATCACGATTTTTACACTGGGAAAAAATATGGATGCCATATTTTATTTTGAAGTGGGTCACGTAATCTCCTCATATTATATGGGCGTAATTATTAGTTTAAAAAATTAGTTTTTTATTTTAAAAAAATACCGAACATTTTTTGCTGAAATTATTTTTATATATTCTATGGGCTAATTTGACCATTTCCTAAGATTTTTGAAAGAATTTGCGATTTTTAACTTTCCTTAAAAATGCTATGTATTATTTGAGTAAGGACAAAGGACTGTTTTCATATTCGTAACTGACACTTTTTCATATTCGTAACAATATAATGTTTAAGGAAAGTGATATCACACGAAAAATGTAATTAATGTCATTTTGTACGATTAATGCAAGCAGTAAATTCTGATTAAAAATAGTAATTTTATAATTTTTTCCAAACAAATAATGGCTCTTATAAGTATAATATATGGCATTATTGATAAATTTCACATTTTTAATGAAACTTATCAAGCACGTTACGTAAAATATAAAAATATAAAAAAATCTGATGTGGGCAACACATGACTTTCCTTATATAATGTAATGAATTTACTACTTTTACAGTAAAAAAATAGGTTTTTCTTATAGTAGATAATAATATTCTTTCCAAGATATTGAATTTTCGACAGTTAGTCATCATTTTCATTGATTTAGCGTCATTTTTATCCATTTGGCGAGATTTTCATTAATTTGGCAACATTTCAAAAAGTCGCTAAGGTGGCGACATTCCGCCAAATTCGTCGCCAAAATCTCGCCAAGCGTTATGGACGAAGAAATAAGTTGTTCTTACAGCAGAAAAATGACTATTGGCGTTCAAATACAAAAGTATTACTTAAAGTATCTTTTTTCATGAATGGAACGAGCTAGATCCATGTGAATGATGTCACCCAATTTATCGCATGGTATTACTTATGAAACTTGAACATGTCTCTCAATAGGAAATATTTTTTTTTCATTTTATATGACTTTTTGATAATTTTTTTGAAAAATGTGCAATATCTCGAGAACGGTTCATGTTAGCGTTCTAAAATTTATGTCAATCGTTTTCTAATAAAAAATTTCATAAGATACGTCTATTTGTGTAACTTTATTAGTAGTTTTGATTTTTTCACGATTTTTTCAAAATTTTATTCGAAAATTTAGGGGGGCTCTGAACATTCGATTGCGTATAAAAACAACAGACTTCCAGTGTTTACGGTTTGTGATTTTTGTACTAAATTTGGTTCGAATCGGTCCATGCGTTCGTCAGTTATCGTCTCCACAGGCTCACTGACACACACACACACACAAACACACGCACACATTCTTTCACACACACGCACACACACAGACATCACTTCAAAAATGTTTGATTCGTGATCAGGGAAGTGTGAAACGTGCTCTCCTGTCGAAAACTCGAATTCGAATTTTCGACCCCGTCACAATACTTTCCTTATACATTATGTATATAAGGAAAGTAAAAATAGGTTTTTCTTATAGTAGATACTTATATTCTTTCCAAGATATTGAATTTTCGACAATTAGTCGATATTTTCATTGATTTAGTGTCATTTTTATTTATTTGGCGAGATGTTCGTTAATTTGGCAACATTTCAAAAAGTCGCCAAGTTGGCGACAATCCGCCAAATTCGTCTCCAAAATCTCGCCAAGCGTTATAGACGAGGAAATAAGTTATTCTTACAGAAGATAAATGACTATTGGTCATCAAATACAAAAGTATTACTCAAAGTATATTTTTTCATGAATGGAACGAGCTAGATCCACGAGAATGATGTCGCCCAATTTATCGCATGGTATTACATATAAAAAGTGAACATGTTTCTCAATAGGAAATATTCTCTTTTATTTTAAATGACTTTTTGATAATTTTTTTGAAAAGTGTGCTGTATCCCGAGAACGGTTCATGTTAGCGTTCTAAAATTTATGTCAATCGTTTTCTAATGAAAAATTACATAAGAAATGTCTATTTGCGTAACTTTATTTGCGGTTTTGATTTTTTGAAAATTTTTTCAAAATTCCACTCGAAAATTTAGGGGAGTTCTGAACATTCGATTGCGCATAAAAACAATAGACTTCCAGTGTTTATGGATTGTGATTTTTGTACCGAATTTCGTTCGAATCGGTCCATTCGTTCGTCAGTTATCGTCTCCACAGGCTCACTGACACATACACACACACACACACACACACACACACGCACACACACACACACATGATTCGTGATCAGGGATTCGTGATCAGGATTCGTGATCAGGATTCGTGATCAGGGATGCTTGATACGTGCTCTCCCGTGGTAAACTCGAATTCGAATTTTCGACCCCGTCACAATACTTCAATATTTTCCTTATACATTATGCATATAAGGAAAGTAAAAATATTGCTGCCGTATGTATGTTCACTTCCGTATGAGTGCTATTCCACAAATTCAACTATTCTAGCTCTGGATCTAACTCGTTATATTTTTAAAAGAAAACAATTTTTGCAACAGTTTTCGACGCTACACTAACTGTTATTTTTTCACGGGAAATCAGTGAAATGCTAATTTTTATTTTGATATATATTTTGCTATATTTGCGATTAAATGTTAATTATGTGAATAGATCTCTGCAAAATATGCATTGAATTGGTACTTCGAAATACTTTTGCATGCTGTGATTAAGAAAAGCGCCTAATTGCAATGTATAATTAAGCACCAAGAACGTTTTACTGTGAATTTTGTGCATCATCATTCCGCTGTGAAAGAAATAATATGTACGCATTATACAAGCAAAGCCGTCATTTTTTTTCCTTTTGATAGTAAATGGAACATAAGTAGAAATGAATAATTGGATATAATTTACTATGGAATATGCACTATTATTAAAGAAACGTTGAGTGGAGATTCTCACTCCAGATTGCTTTTACGCCGAAACATTCCAATAAAAATGTGTGTGTGTTATGGTTCATGTGTATTGTGTGTTATGGTTCATGTGTGTTGAGTTTAACGATGATACACGGTATGTAGGAAAATGCTTCTATATTTTATAGCTTATTTAAATTTTTTTCTTTAAAATAATACTAATAATACTAATACTGTTTTGACATATTAATATAACGTAGTTTATTTCGTCGGAATTGAGCCACTAGCAGCGATGTTATCGACTATGAAACATTTGCCTCGTTTGCAGTTAATTCAGCAGGTGAGAGTGAAATCGGCGTAATCGATAAGCGCATACTGGCGGATAGCGCAGATATTGATGAACGTATGTGGTGGATCTAAAACTTAAAATTTCTACAGATATGTATCAGAAATGTGGTATAATGAATTACAATAACGTGGTCTTTCATGAAGTTTCGCATTTTACAAATGGTGAGATGCATCTAAACAAGGATAGTTCGGTGTCTAATGCAAGAGATTCGCACCCTGAAGTCCCAAGTAGGATCCTAGCCGCCACTTAAAACTATCCCAGTAATTGAACAAAGTATGGACACGATAAATCTGTAGATCCTAAAGCAAGAGAAGTGGTGGGTAAGGTGAAGGAGACCTGTGTTTGCAACGCCCACTGGGTTCCAATCTAAATAGGATGGATCTTTTGGCCGTCTTAGAAATTACCGTACACCTTCGATTAACCGGCCACTCAACCAGCTGTTCATGAACTAGAGTGAGTCGGGTGGCCTAGGTCTTCTACACCTTCGATTAAGACAGATGGTCTGAGAGATAAAATAATTAAAGGATATATATATATGTATATATATATATATATATATATATATATATATATATATATATATATATATATATATATAGCCAGCCATCTCCATTCTCTCTCTTTTTTTTTTTACATTCTCTTCCACTTCAGCATTACTATTATTTGCCACTCCTTTTAGTAGCTCTTTTTGTATATTAATACTTTTTCTTAACATTTCGCTTAACTGTTTTTCAATTCTTGTGAATGGCAACAGTAAATGTTTTTTTATTTTTCTTTACGAATGGCAACACTGGTCTCTTCTATCAGTGTTCCCGGTATCGACTCGATTGTACATACGCTGTGCTTTTTCCAGGTATTCATTTTTTTCTTTTTTATTCCTTCTTTATGTATGTCGTCCAAGTAGAAATAGTTTATAGATATAATCTATCTATTTCTTCAGAAACATGCATTTTTGTGTTTGCTTCTGCAAAAAACTTGGACATGATTAGATTTTTGTAGAGGTTAACAATTCATGATTTAGGCTTAGAGCCTCGTCCACGTGTATAGCGTTTGTGTTTGATTTCGTTTGTTATACTTTTTTCGATTCCATACCTTTGTATTATGATATTTTTCATTGACTTGTTGATTCGATTTTTATTTTTTTCCATTTGCTTGAGGATTAGTTGATTTTTACTTTTGTTTTGTAAGCCAGTTAGATAGTTGAATTTAGTTTAAGTTTTTCTTTTTATGTTTCCATACCTTTGAATTTTGTTGATTTTCTGTAACTTGATAGCTTGTGTTTTGTATTTTTTATCCATTTGATTGATGATTTGCTGTATTGTATTTTATTCTGTGGGTGTTTTAAAGAGTTAGGTTTATCGTGTTACATCTTCTTACTTTTCGTTCATTGGATTTTCAAACTACTATTATTATATATATATATATATATATATATATACCAACCTACAAAATTCGATAAATTTCTGGAACGCTCCAAAAATTACAAAATTGATTATATTTCCCTAAATTTATCACCTAGGTCATTAACTTTGTCTATAAGGGGAAGCGATTCGCAATTTAAAATTATAACAATTTCTTACTGTTACTTCTTCTTCTTAGATCCAGGCCGTCCAACCTGCCTGAAGGTGTTAGGAATTTGTTTGGACAACCGGGAAATGCTACCCAATTTAGATAAGAACCCAGTGGGGGAGGGGGATATACAGGTACCGTACCATCCTTCCCCTGAAATCAACCTTTCGGAAGGACTTAGGGATACACATATTTAATGTGTCCTTACACCTCGTGAACAGTAGGAAGTTTCCACAGAGACTAGATTCAATTCGAGTGGTCCGAGTGTAATTTCAGAAGGCTAACTACTGGGCTGTCCCAACCCTCTTTCCTACTGCTTCTTCCTCTTCTTCAACCCAGACAGTCCGACTTACCAGAAGATCAACTTCTTTTTCTTCTCCGTAACAATATAATTCCACTTCTGTTGCATATTTCCGTTTCATCCCCATCACTTTCATTTCACGATTTACTGCGTCCTTAGATGTTTTACATAAAGAAAAAATCATATCTAACATGCTTCACCCAAAGCATTTCATGCCGGGGATAAGAAAAGATCCAACGTATACTCAAAACATCTATTTGTGCATTGATTATTCATTAGTGTTTAATTACGCTGTTAAAGTCCTTATCACATGTACACTTCCAGAAACAACATAAATATCAGTAATCACAAGTAATCAAAAGTCATTATCTCTTAGAACGCTTTAACCATACTTTATAAACCCTTCAACTATTCCGTAAACACGTTCCCATCGTTAATTGCATCGCAAAGAAATAGAGTTCTCAGAAGAAACTCTGTCTTTTAAAACCCACAAGAGACCTCGTTAAGTGCTATGATGAAAGAAATGATTGAAACAGAGTTCGCAACAAAGGATTTTGAGATAATACGTTCATTGTGAGTCCACGCTTTTAAAGTGCAAGTGTAGTATTTCAACGCATACAATTCATGCTTATATAAACACCTTTGAAGACTAAAGTTTGTTTTAAGATTTTGATTACGAGAATGCAATGCACGCGAGTGCTACTCTTCAGATTACCTTTCTGGTTTGTTTGTTCAAGCTCTAATTTTGAGTGTGGCAATTAGCACTACACTTTTTAATTTGAAAAAGTGAGTCCTGATCGAAAAATAGAGTTTTCGATTAATACAAAATATCGCTGTTCATTTTTTCTATATTTTGTATGTTAATATAATAATTATGTGTGTATATATATATATATATATATATATATATATATATATATATATAAGGATATAAACAAGAAGAAAAAATAAGCGAGAACAGGAGTGACCATATGATTTGCATAGAATGGCTGGGGTGGATTGCGACACCCCTTTCCCGCTTAAAGCAGCTTTTACGACCCGGGCAACGCTCACGGCACCAATGTAACTCAATGGTCAATCTCCCACATGTGCAAAGACAGAAGCACCCGAACGGACAAAGGAGCAAAGATGGAACCAAGCATGGAAGAGATACACCTTACTATCCAGCATGAAAACACAACATTTTATAAGGGAAAGTCGCACATGCGCGAAAAGACTTAAAGATGATAGGATCGCAGATATGAAAATATATATGATTAAGAATTCTCATTTAGAATCAAACAATGTACAATTTCTTTCTTTGAAAAAGGAATAGTAATAATGTTGTAAAAAATATCTAGGGTAATTTCTTTTTAATGCATCATTTATTATTTTATTACATTCATGAATGCAGTCTTTTTTAAAAGTACTGTAGTTTCTGTTTCTTCTGAAGTACCCGATAATAATATTTCTGAATATATTTTTAGTGAGGTTTGAATTCCAATCAATAATATTATTAATTTTGATATTGTATGAATTTCTCTTGTCGTGTATGGTTGTATAAATTCCATACTGTTGGTGCTTTCTTATTGACAAATCCAGGAAGTCTGTCGATCCATCCTCATTGATCGGGTTTTCAATTAAGTCCAATTCCCTTGGGTAGAATGCAAAATCTATGTCAGGGGTCGTATTCCACTCTGGATGCAGAGCTGCTAAGCGCCACATCCTCTGTAAGGTTTCTGTTTTCCCCTTTACTTAAATAGGAGTTCCGTTCGTGATATACTTATTTTTATATGTATATATATATATATATATATATATATATATATATATATATATATATATAATCCAATGATAGGATAGAAAAAAGTTGGAACTCAAAAAACCTAACTTAAAATTTGCCTACAAATTAAATAGAGTATTAAATAGAGAATCAACAATCATGAGGAATATAAAATGCATACTTCTAGTAATCAAATTAGAGCTAATCAACGGATATCAACTATGTGGATACGAAAATAGTATATAATATATATATATATATATATATATATATAGATATGACATTAAGAACATCAAGTAAGATTCAAGTTCGAATTTATCACTTACGCTAATCGACGACAAAAATCAATACACCACTCAATATACAATCAATAAAATCATTACACTATATAATATATATATAAAAATGGAATTAAAAGGACGGGGGTGACCATATGTCTTGCATAAAATGGTAGAGGAGGATTGCGACTCCTCTTTCCCGGTTAAAAGCAGCTTTTACAGCCCGGGCAAACGCTCACGGCCCCAATGCAATACAACGGTCGTAAGAGCAGCTACGCGTCTTGTCCTTTGTAGTAATTTGCTTTGACTTTGGCAGAATTGTATAGTGTGGAAACATTTCGTTCCCAACCTCTTTACGTTTTATCTGTTATATATATATATATATATATATATATATATATATATATATATATATATATATATATATATATATATATATATATATATATATATATATATATATATATATATATATATATATATATATATATATATATATATATATATATATATATATCGGGTGATCCAAAAGTCAGTGAAGATTTGAAAATTCAATAAATCACGGGATAATGTACATAGAGAGATAAAAATTGACACAAATGCTTAAAATGACATGGGGTTTTATTGAAATCTTAAAAACATAATTCCAAAAAATGGCCAACAGATGGCGCTTCATCTGATAGCAAAAGCCATAATTAGCATAACAATTCATCTGTTAGCAAAGATGATGTTCTTAATAACAAATGTTCAACATATCGACTGTCATTCATGAACACCTGTAGCCGAGAGACAACAATGTTGTAAACAGCAAGCACTATGCAGCATATCTGTAAGAATGGGGAGAAATTGCCGTCGGATGGCGTCTTTTAGAATCCCTAATAAGGCCGGACAATCGCGGTACTTGTGACTTCAGGTAACCCCACAACCAATAAATCACATGGATTGGGGTCTGGGGACCTGGAAGGCCAAGCATGACGGAAGTGGTGACTCAATACACGATCCTCACTAAACGATGTGCGCATGAGATATTTCACAGGTGTAGCAATATGGGGCGGCGCGCCATCCTGCATAAAAGTTGTAACTTAAAGCCGGTGTGTATCAGCCAGGCTGGGGATCATGGGATTCTGTAACATATCGGCGTACCGCACACCCGTCACTCTAACAGTTTTAAAAGCAGAACCTCGCATTTCCAGCAATCAGTTAATACGAATTAGGTTCTCTATCCGCGCTCTAGCTATTTACATTATTTCGCGGTTGTACCATGTATTCTACTTGGTGCGCAACTGTCATTGTCCGTGAGTGTAAATAGAACATAAAAAATCACGATTTTAGATGGATGCCATATATGATTTTGAAGTGAGTCATGTGATCTTTTCATATAATATGGATGCAATTATTATTTTAAATTTTTTTTTTAAATCTACTGAACCTATTTTGCTGAATTTTTTTTATATATTTCATGGGATCATTTGAATATTTCCTTAAATTCTCAAAGCAATTTGTGAATTTTAAATTCGCTTTTAAATGTTTGAAAATTTAAATCTCATAGGGTTCAGTGTATTTAATTTTTTCAACCCAGGTTCAATCCAATACTAATTGAGTGATATTATTCATATACATTCCCTTATGTCCCACAGACCGTCTGAACAACATACTAAAATTTCATTTTGATAAAGTCATTTTTACGGCAGTTATCGTGCGAATGGACAGACAGAGAGACAGAATGAACAAAGTCATAAACACTTTTCAACTATGTTATAAAGTGTTAAAAATGATGATAAACGTACAGCAGTCAGTTAATCTGAATTAGGTGCTATTTGAGTCTACAATAAATGGTTGGAAATTCCTTCTTTTATATTCTCTCTCCAAAGTTTACTTATTTTATTTATTTATTTGTTTGTTTAAAAGACTACAAGTTACAGGTCAAAGTTCCAGTAACAGCGTGCAAGATAAAATTCAATACAAACATATACCGATTATTATAAAATGTATTAAAAGCAAACAATAGCAACAAATGATTTTTAAAAGCACTTGTGAATGAATATGTTGTAACATATGGCTTTATTGGAATTTAATACATACAAATAGAGATCTTATCACATTTAAAAGAATAATAACAAGTACAAGCAAAGTAGCAAACAGGGGACCACAGAGAACACCGCCAATGCAAAAGAAAAAAGTCCAAGGAAGCACACTCGAATGAATATAAAATACATTAAAATATAAAATATTTACAACAAATGATTTTAAAAACAATTAAAGATGATTAAAAAACTCCGATTGTCGGGGAAGCTCTTGTATAGTTTACTGTAATTATCAATGGCACAATAACAATCAATATTAGTACTAAATTTAATTTCGTTAAGGATGTTTCGGTGGTTAAAACATGTAAAAGCAAGTTGTAAGAGAATAGGTGATTTTTGCTGGACAAATTATCAAAATAAATTTTAAATGTAATGTTAAAAGGTATGACTTCAGTCTTACGTGGAGTATAATACTTTTAATCTGCGGTTTCGAGAGTTCTTCCGGAAGATTGGTGACAGGGGAAAGAAGGTACGGTCACCGTGGATGTCTTCCTCTCTATTTGGGGATATAAATTGGGTGGTGTTGTTCAAATTGATACCTTATACATTCTGTTTGATCGGACGTCCTGGGTTGAAAGAAAAAGAGAAGAGATTGATGCGTAATCTTATAAAAAATTACATATAGAAAAATCATTTCCTTTGAAGATGAAGACAGAAGATATGATAGTGTTGACGTTTCGGAAACTCAATAACCGTGTACAATTTATAGACAAATGTATATACAATTTATATTATCATTAAAATATGGTATTATTTATGAATACATGAATATATATTTAATATTTTGTGGTATTTTTATTGATGAAAACTAAAAAAAATGTTACTACCAATGTCTTAGTATTTTAAATACCCTTTACCTAAATCGATTTCAATCATGTTTTTCTACAAAAAGTTATTTGAATTTCTCAAGTTATTAATTGAATAGTTTTTTTTAAGAGAGAAGAAGAGTACTGCCATAAATCGTACATTGAAATATAGGGCAGTTACGAATTAATTATTTTAACTTTTTATTTCGTCTATTTTCAGTCTCAAGCTTCTTAAATACTTTCAACGGAAAGAAAAGTAATTCAATATAATTATAAAAGCAGAAGTCCCATAAATATACTTCACAAAGGAAATATATTTTAATGAAAAGAAATATTGGGCTATCGAATTTTAATATCGAACTTTAATACTGCTGATATTTTATAAAAATAGAAACATACTATTTATCTATGAGAAATATTATAAATTGAATTTATAAAAGAACAGTTAAAGACAAAACTGTTTAAAATGAAAAACTATTAAGTATCTGCTTAAAATATATTGTTTTTGTTACTACACTTAACGATTGTAATATTTTCAGAAAATTGATATTGCCTCAAAGGAGCTTAAAGTTGTTTATTTTACGGTCTTATATCCATTATTCCTTTTGCTTTAGAAATAAAAGCTTCATTTTGTTTTAAATATACCGTTGCGGATTATTTTTTTCAAACAAACAAAACGGAATGTTAAATTAATAACTCTCCTTTTTACAAACATCTACTTTTTAAAATAATATATTGCTTGTAAGATAATGCATTTAGCGCGAATAAATTGTACTACACAGTTAGAAATGAAATGTTTTGCTAAATAAAAGAAATGGATCGGTGCTGCGAAAAATGAAATTTGAGGCCTTAACAAATTCAATTCAAAATCGGAAGAAAAATGTGTTTTCAATGAAAATAATATTAAAGAATAGATATATTAATATTAAAATACAACTTTCAATGTTTTATACAAATAAGAATTATATTATTATGCACAGAAGAAATATAACTCAAAACACAACCTTAATTTGGAAACAAATTTCATCACTAGCATATAATTGTCAAGGTGTTTAACGTGTTTTTGTCTTTCCACACACTCCAGAAGCTGTCCTAGGAGACTTCTGGAGTGAATCTTTGTACACATATATTATAGATATGGTGCGCCTAATGACGATATACTATTGGGGAATTATTTTCAAACAAACAAAACGGAATGTTTAATTAATAACTCTCTTTTTTACAACTTATCAAACATCTACATTTAAAATAATATATTGCTTGTAAGATAATGGATTTAGCGCGAATAAATTGTACTACACAGGGTGAAATGACATGTTTTGCAAAATAAAAGAAATGAATTGGTGTTGCGAAGAATGAAATTTAAGGTCTTAACAAATTCAATTCAAAATTGGAAGAAAAATGTGTTTTCAATGAAAATAATATATAAGAATAGAGATATGAATATTAAAATACAACTGGGAATGTTTTATACATATAAGAATTATATTATTATGCACAGAAGTAATATAACTCAAAACACAACCTTAATTTGGAAACAAATTTCATCACTAGTATATAATTTTTCAAGGTGTTTAACGTGATTTTATCGACGTTTTTTCACACACTCCAGTAGCCTTTCTAGGAGACCTAATAGGCTGAAGAATCCTTGTACTCATATATTATCGATTACAGACAGAATCTAACTTAGCCATTTTTTTTATTTACCCCCCTTCCAGGGACAAAGAAGGGGGTTTTTGAAAAGTATTTGCGAAACCCCTAGAAGCTCACATTTTGTCCTAGAAGACTGACTCCTTGCATAGTTTATTATTTACATTTATAGTATCGATTACAATACAGAATCTCGAATTACCCCTATCTGGGGCGAAAAAATATTCATATAATTGTCAAACATAACTAAAGTGTTTTTATATTTCTATACTTTCCAGAAGCCTTCCGGGGTCCTCAAGGTCTAAATCTTGACCGTAAGTAATCGTAGCCGGTTACTTCATTCCTCTCCCTGGGAAAATAAGGGCATTAAAACTGATTTATATTCTAAAGCATTCCCCTAGACAACTAGAAAGCTGGATCTTAGCGGACATAGTGTGAACCCGTCGCCAAAATCTCGCCAAGCGTTATGGACGAAGAGATAAGTTATTCTTACAGCAGATAAATGACTATTGACGTTCAAATACAAAAGCATTACTCAAAGTATCTGTTTTCATGAATGGAACGAGCTAGATCCACGAGAATGGTGTCACCCAACTTATCGCATGGTATTACATATAAAAAGTGAACATGTTTCTCAATAAGAAATACTTTTTTATTATTTTATATGACATTTTGATAATTTCTTTGAAAAATGTGCAATATCTCGAGAACGGTTCATTTTAGCGATCTAAAATTTATGTCAATCGTTTTCTAATGAAAAATTACATAAGGTATGTCTATTTGCGTAACTTTTTTAGTGGTTTTGATTTTTTGACGATTTTTTCAAAATTTCATTCGAAAATTTAGGGGGGTTCTGAACATTCGATTGCGTATAAAAACAATAGGCTTCCAGTGTTTCGGATTGTGATTTTTGTACCAAATTTGGTTCGAATCGGTCCATTCGTTCGTCAGTTATCGTCTCCAAAGGCTCACTGACACACACACACACACACACATACACACACACACACACACACACACGCAGACATCACTTCAAAAATGTTTGATTCGTGATCAGGGATGTCTGAAACGTGCTTTCCCGTCGAAAACTCCAATTCGAATTTTCGACCCCGCCACAATGCTTTCCTTCTACATTATGTATATAAGGAAAGTAGAAATTAATCTCATGCTGAAGTTTCAATAAGTACATTAATTAAATAATAAAATATATCAACAAGTTTCGAATCAAAACAGCTTCCTTCTTTAGAATAAAAACAGGGGAATCAGCTAAGACAAATTTAGAGAAGTTTCTATTACCAGGTACCAGGCATTTTAGTTTCTATTACCATGCTATAAGGAACATATGTATCCCTGGTAGCGTGGTGTTGCCAACCCAAAAAGTAATATTGAAAGGATAAAGACATAAAGTTACTTAAGATTACCTAACCAAAGTATACCACTACACAATATGAAATAAAAAACACGCTCGGTCGAGTTAGAAGTCACAAATGAACTGTTACAGTTAGCGTCCATAGGTTAATTATGGTGTCAAACTGGTGCAAGATAATCGAAGTAGGCCTGCTGCGAATTCAAACATTTTATATAAAATAATATTCTTGTGAAATGGCGTGATTGAAGACGGAAGTTAAATTAGAAAATGGCTTAGAAAAATATTGAGTATCAAAATCAAATTATGATTTTAATTAAAATATTAAATCACAGCAAAAGCGTGGTTACGACTATTTAAAATGATATATTAATGGGTAAAAATGATGAAATGCGTAGTAACTTGAAGAAAATGATCGGGCTTAGAAGTTCAAGAAACTGACTCCATAGCATAAGAACCTCATAGTTTCTGGGCCATGTGTATAACTCTTCAGAGACCTAAATTACTCTTGCCGTGTAAGTAATAGTTAGTATTTTAATAATAATGAAGTATTTTTATCCGAAATCAGTTGATACATTTCATGAAATAATTGAGCTTCTTAAGAGTATATACAGGGTGGTCATAAAAAACTTCCCCGATATATGAACCCCTAACGGCCTATCCGCTCAATCAATCGAAAGGACATTTCAGATATTGTTATTTATATTGTTATTTGAAGGTATGCGCTCGAGATTGTGATGATTAACTAACTAACTAACTAACACACTCTCCTAGAGTGTAGAGGTTGGGACTTGGCACCTCGCCTTCTGTCCCAAGGGGAAAAACAGAAAAGGAAAAAAGAAGACAACGGATCTAAAATCTGTTAATTTTAGAAAAGAAGTAAGTCAGCTCAAAACACAAATCCAACGAAAAATGCTTCATGAGATCCATATACAAAGAAACAATCTTATACCGGGACAAAAACGCCAAAAGATTTTTCCGAGCATCACAATACGACGGACAAACGAAGAGAAAATGATTTATAGACTCCACAGTCTTGCATCGCAGGCAATTCGGGGTATCCACAATGTTCATCTTACAGGACAGGATTAAGGAACAGAGTATTGGGTCGTATGTTTTGTATAAGGACTTCACTCTTTCTATTAAGAAGACCGTTTCTAAACCACATCTCGTTAGGGTTAATATGCGGGAAACGCTTTTGGTTTCTGTATTTGAACCAGTTTCGATGAAGAGAACCAGAGAAGTTTGAACCAGTTCGAATGAAGAACATATCATATATGTTATTTTTCACTTCAATTTATATACACGTTTACTCCATTATATTATAATATATTGAATTCGTTACCTTCATTTCCTATTTTCACAGATGTAAATGTTTCTCACACAATTTTTTTTATCTGTACACAATTCTTATTTAGTAATACACATAACATGTTATATAACTGTTTATGCGTGTATCAATCATGGGTATGTTGAACACCATAATTATCTATCGGCATTTAAATATCAAATATATACTATTTTCGCTACGCCAACATATAATGCATCTCACAACATGAGCATACATCCCTTAAAGTTATCTTCTCCGGCTGTCTTATCGTGTGAATCAGAGAGCGGTTGGAAGGGGAAAAAAAAGAAAAAACTCGCTTGACCGAAAAGAAAAATTCCTCTCTTCCCCTAACGCGTTTCCATGGCAACTCCGAATTCGGTCATGCATGGAGACCCCTTGCGGCTTGACCTTCTGATGTTCGTAAGATTACATAAGATTGCTACTTGCTCCCCTTGTTCTGCCAAAATATAATCGTTATCGTTTGCGATTTTGGCGGTATATTCTTTCTACCCAACGCGGGCTTTCGGACTGTCCGATTCAGACTGCGCACTCTCTACTTTCAAGTGGTAGGTTCGGTTGTTTACTTTGAGGAATTTAATTACAATTTTTCCTTCATGATTTTTCTTGTATTATTATTTATATTTATTCTACCTATTTTGTTATTTATTCTATTTAATTTAATATATATATATATATATATATATATATATATATATATATATATATATATATATATATATATATATATATATATATATATATACTTTTCCCCTTTTTACTGGCCTTAACGTAGATCTGATTGTTGATTACTATGATATTATTTTCATGTATTCTTACTTCCTTGAATTTATTTATCTTTTGTTGCAGCTACGCGTGATATGTTTATTTATATGTAGTATTATAAATATACTATGCTTTATTGTTATGTTATTGATTTAATTGACTTTATGTTCCCATTTCAGCATAACTTCACATATTTATTTATTTAAATATAATTCCTCCATATTTAATTTTATCTGCTATTTTTTTTTATTTACTGTGATGTTTAATTACTGCAATAATTTCTTAATAATACCAAATCATTTATCATTTTACATACAATTTAATGTCTTTTCCTAATGTATTTTATTTTGTTTTACCGGCCGGTATTTTTAAATAACTATAATTGCCTGCAATTATAATTTTAAATTTTGATACATTGCTTATTTGTTTACAATAGAATTTTTTTGTATTATTATCGTACTATGCAGGGGAGATTTTCTCCTGATGTATATTTTTGGCCTGTATATTTATTTTGAAGGGGACAAGCTTTCGCCGTACTATGCCCAAATATGGACTTCTTCCGCTGACTGTGAAGGATGGGAAACTAATTTTACTTATTCAAGCTTTATTAATTCCTTTTATGAGATTAACTTTTATTTTGTTTGTTGGATTGCGTGTTTTTGTAAAAGGTCTGTATACACTATTCATGTAATATATTTCTTAGTTTACTAATTATTTTTTACATCAGCTGTGACTGTTTATTTTGACTTAAAATTTTATTTATTTATTTATTTATGATTTTGCTTGTATTCTATCGGCTTTTTATGAACTATTTAATTAATCATTTTATGATTTTGAATATCCTGTACTTGCTTTTACCATGTTCCATTCACTTTATTTCGCATTTTATTAATTCTGTCATACGTATTTTTTCAAGACCTGTATAATGAAGAAAAAACAAAACGCATGCTGCATCTCAAGCATCCCATCACTGGACACGACCTGCCAACACCCCATTGTCCCCACTGTTATTAAATATATATTCCCACGCAAAACAAATTACAAGTAAGTGAAATTTATTTATCTCTCTCTCTCTCTTTTACCACACCTTAGTTTATTTTATTTTAGAACATTGAGGGGTATTGTATGTATTATTTACCACTTATACATTTTTTTCTGATTTTTATTGTTCTATAATGACTTATGTTTCACATAAATTTTATTTTATTACATTTATTTTTGTTGTATCCTCATATTTATAAATATATGCATTTTTTTAATTATTACATTTTAACATTTATACATTTTAATACCTTCCTTACCGCTACTTTAAATTAACATATTTTGAGTTTTCGCAAATTATATCATATCGTATATATTTTTACAAATTCATCACCGCTGATTCGAATACGACTCTTTATCGTTCCCTCAAATTATATCTCCTAGGACTCACATTATTTTAATTCCTGTTATTATAATCTTTTTTACATGCGATTGACTTCCGTCAACAGTTCGCCGTGTTTGATTATTTTGTAAATACTTTTTACGCGGTTCTGCTTTATATAATTTATTCGCGTGAACAACTATCCATTTTTTATTTGGATCATACATAGGCGTGATAGCGTAATTATTATTACGGATCACCTTTACGAGGCGAAATGGACCTTGAAACTTTTTTTGTAACGCTGTGGTAGATCGTAAATTCTTTAAATACACAATTTGTCCTTTTAATAACTTTTTTTTCTCACTGTTTTACAAATCCTTTCCTGCCGAATTTGCGCTTGTATTTGTTTCTGTTTCGTAAATTTATTAATTTTTTCCGCTAATGTAAGTGCTTCACTGACCTCATTATCGTATTCAGTTCGCGTTAAACTTGGACTGTCATTTGGATTTGCTATTTTCAGATTATTTTTTCCGGGTAATTTCAAATCTCGGGTAAGAAATAAGATAGCGGGACTGTGGTCTATATTTGCGCTGGGTGTAGCATTATGAAATAACTTTACATATGGCAATACTTTGTGCCAATTGAACGTTTGGTCTGCCATTGCTGCCAAATAACTTTTGATACCCAAGTGAGTCCTTTCTAAAATAGCATTCGAGATGGGTTTATAAATTGAAGTGTACTTCAGTTTTATACCATGCTGCTCTGCGAATTTTTTAAATTCCTCACTTTTAAATTGCCGCCATTATCCATTAACAGCCACATTGGAACTCCATTTTGTGCTACCCAATTAGTTAGGACCTGTAATACGGTCGCAGTATTTATATTTCTCACGGGTACAGCCTCCAGGAATCTCGAATAGTGGTCAATAAGAGTAATTATGTATTCGTGTTGACCGTTACTTCTGGGTAATTTTCCTACAATGTCTAATGCAATTGTATGATTTTGTTGATTTGGCCGTGGCACACGTTGTAATGCCATAGGTCTTATGGCCTTATTTTTATAACATAAAAATGCATCACATGATGCGCAAAAATTCTTTACATCATTGTATGCCCCTTTCCAGTAATGCTTTCTATTCAGAATTTGATATGTTTTTTCTATTCCGAAATGCGGTGTATGAGCTAACTCCATAACTGCGAATTTCAGACTGTGAGGTATATTCTGTCCTTTTGCATAGGATTTCTGATAGATCTAGCCGTTTTTATCATAATTAATCCCGTATTTACATCTCTATAGTATTTATTTACATATTTTGGCTGTTTAGATTTTGCATTCAGTCCGTTAATAATTTTCTTTATCTCTCTATCTTTTGCTTGTTCTTCTAAACTTTTGGCTATTGTTATAGCGCTGTCATTGGCAATAACATTATTTATTAATTTAGTCGTAGTTTGTTCAGAAAAAATTTGACGCGATATAAAATCACTGGGAATATCTCGTCCTTTAATGTATTTTATGTCAAATGAAAATTGTTGTAAATTTAATAGCCATCTTGCTATTAAATCAGAATTTTGGTTTTCTAAATGAATATAATGCGTTAATGCTTTAGAATCTGTAAAAATTGTAAAGTGCGTACCATATAAAAAATCCTTGAAATGTATTATAGCATCATGAATTGCTAGCAATTCTAGCTTCATGCTCGGATATTTCTTTTCACTGTCGGAAAGTTTCCTGCTATAATACTTGATAGGATGAAAATTTCCATTCACTGATTGAAGTAAAATTCCCGACGCGGCTACTTTTGAACAGTCTGTTGATAAAAAAAATTGCTTTGACATATCGGCTGCCCTGACTACCGGTTTCGATAAAATCGCGTTTTGTAATTTTACAAACGCTTCTTCGCATTTCTCCGTCCATATAAATTTCTTATCTTTCTTTGTTAACTCAATTAATGGGTTGCATAGTTCAGAAAAATTTGGTATGATCTGCCTGAAATAATTACATAAGCCTAAAAATGATTTTACATTTTTTACTGTCGTTGGCACAGGGAAATTCGTTATTTTTTGTACATTATCATCTGAAGGTGCTATGCCTTCCTTACTTATCTTAAATACTAAAAATTTAATATTCTCTTTACACATTTGCAATTTTGAAGGGTCAATAGTTAAGCCAAATTTACCTAATCTCGACAGCGTTTTTATTTTATCCAACATTTTCTCGAATGAATTTGCGGCAATTAGAATATCATCGAAATAAAATTCTATTTTCTGTTTTTTAAGTCTCCTAAGCATTTCATCATTAGCATCGAAAAATAGGCTGATGAGTTTTTTGTGCCAAAAGGAATCCTATTAGGTTTGTATGATCCGTCATTTGTTATGATCGTCATTCTCAAACTATTTTCAGTTTTGATTTTTATTTGAAAGAACGCGGCTTTTAAATCAATGACAGTATATAATTTGTGGCCTGCGATGTTGTGCAGAATGTCGCTAATTTTAACAATATTTATGGGCAGTAATTCGGTAATCTGATTTTGGAGTCTATAATCTACAGCTAAATGATATTTTTGTTCTTTATACCTATCACTACTATTAATATTGGTTTTCTTCTTAATTAGTGAACATGGGAAAGCATAATTACTGGCACTCTTTTCAATTATCCCTGCTTCACACAATTGTTTTATTTCACTCTCGAGTACAGATTTTAACATCTTTGGCAAGGGATAAGGTTTACATTGTATTGGATATTGGTGTAGTAAATTGAATTCAGGTACTATTTCCTCCGTCATTCCCAGCGTTTTATATGATTTTGTAAAGACGTCATAATTTTGTAAAAGTAGTTTAAGCAATATATGTTTTTCATTGTCTTGTAAATGATCTAGTTTAAAATCTTGCGGTGTTAATTCCGCTTTTCGTAAAGCTGAAATCTCAATGTTGTGAGGATCATTTAAGCTCTCTATGTTGTTGACCTGTAAAATTTTATCATTATTATGTTTTTCTTCATAAATTTCAAATTGCGGTGTTACAGATCCAAAAACCATGTTTTTATTTAGTTGAATTTTTTCTTCTGTTTTATTTGTTATTAAAGTAGAAATAAATTTTCTATTATTTACATGATGTAAAGAAAATCAGCGTGTAAATCTTTCAATGAATTTGTAATGTTTAACAATACATCCTTATCTTCAAAATAGTTTTCACTTAATTTTAATTTTATTGATTTCGTTTCTTGGGGGAGTAATTTAATTTTATGTGTTAAGCTTGCATTTAAGCATTGAATATGCTCCACTCTTGTATGTTTATTTTCTGGTTCCTGTGCATTTTTCTGATTTTTGTTTTGAAATGGAATAGATATAGATTCTTTAACAAATTTTAATGTTAATTTATTTGTGTCAATTATAGCATGATGATTTCTGAGAAAGTCAAATCCTAGGATTATTTCATAGGGGGTGTTGTTTAATTGTCTAGTAATAAAAAATGAATTTTTACATCTTTTGTTTTCAATTTTGAAGCTGAAGCTTATACATTTTGAGAATTGTATGTTTTCTTTAGTCATAGTTTGAATTTTCTCTTGTCCGGATAAATAGTTAATTTTGATTTTATTTTTGATTTTTTGAAAAAAAATTTCTGACAATAAACTCACACTTGCCCCACTGTCTATGGGAGCAACTGTGTTTATGTTCTCTAAATTTATGTTGATCATTGGCAGTGCGTCACTCTGTCCATAAGTTGAATTTAGTAAATGTTCCTTTAAATTTTGTACATTCTTATTAATTTTGTTTGAAATTTTATGGGATCTCGAATCCTTCTTTGATGCACTATAACTTTCTATCTGTCTTTTATTTCGAGGTCCCTTTCTTAGTTTAAATATCCATTATTTTGATATTGAGGATTATTGGTTTCATATTGTCGCCTATTATTTTGATATGATCTTCTGTTATTACTTTGAAATTGTCTGTTGTTATTTCCTGCACGCCGCCGTATACCCCGGTTATTTATGAAATTGCCTCTTCTGAAATTCGCCCTACTATAGTGTGCATAATTATTTTGATTAGTGGGTCTTTGTTGATAATTGGTGGTTTCTTGACTGCTGTTTTCATTTGTGAATGCCCTTTTTAAATTATTTTGTACTTTTTGCAGCGTAAAACATTCTGACATCCAGTGATTGTTGCGACCGCACGCTATACAGAATTTCTGTGGCGGCTTTTCTGTAATATTTTCAGTTTTTACATTGTTTATCTCCTCATTCTCAATTATTTTATTTTCTACTTCAATAGTATTTACACAATCATTTTCTTCCTCTAATGCGGATTCTATTACTTCAGCTATTCTAACTGCTTTATTAAAGGTTTTCCGGTCATTTTTTCTTACTTCCGTTCGTAAATCCTCTCTGAGTATTTGTAAAAATTTGGTAAGTTTTATTTTCTCTATAATTTTTTTTACATTTGCGTCAATTGTTTCATCTACCTCTAAAAATATGATCGCTTGGTTTTCAATCTCCTGTGCTAGCTCCTTAATGGTCATATTTGGCAAATGTTTTAGATTGTTATGTTTTTGAACTAAGGTTTGTTTCCTTTCAAATTTGTTTTTTAACAATGCCATAAATTTTTCATACGATTTTTCTTTTTGCAGAGCAATATTTTCTACCAAAAGTTGCGCTTTTCCCTTCAATCTAGATTTTACAATTATAATTTTCTCTTGTTCTGACCATGATGTTAAATCCGCTATTTCATTAAACTGTATTGTAAAGAAATTCACATTGTTATCTTTTTGTCCATCAAATGATGGCAACATTTGCATAATTGGCAACGAGGAATTTTGCTGCGCTTGATTTGCCGCTGTTAGCACGCGAACCGTGTTATTTGTTAAATCCAAATTATCTGTTACTCTGTCATTTATATTTACCTCCTGCTGTAAGGTATCGTTAATTAGAGGATCTTGCCTCGCTCCTTTATTTGTTTGCTTACTCTTTTTCGGCGCCATGATTTAATACACTGTTATACACTTCTTATTATATACTAAATATTTATGCTAATACATACATATATACACAATAATATAATACATATTTAAATTTTTATTTTCATGCATATCCCTATCTTAATACTGCGCTAACATCTCATTATTAAATTCCTTATTAAATTCAATATTACATTCAAACTCATTATTGAATTCAATTTTGTCTTTTACTTATTATAACTTTTTTTTTATTAAAATTATAATTCTCTCCGAGCTTGACCATATACGGCACCAATGCACGCACCGGCATCATGTAATAAGGTAAACTTGCCCTTATCAAAATTACTACTATAGGACTTACCTATGATGCCGTCACTAAGGGTGGAGCATGTACGCTGCTGGTTCTGAAGCTGGAGAGACAAACACACAAAATATCAATAAATACACTTAATTTAATTGATCAATTTATTTTAATATCTTAAGTTATAGATATCCATTATATCTTGATTAATGATACTATTCATAACTCTATTATTATAAGATATATAACACTGACGATATTTCATTAATACATATTTATACACATAATATAATTGACATATATTTTTAAACAGTTTCGTTTAAGCAATCGACACTCAAAATAGTTCTCTTAGTTCAAGATATAAGAACTCGTTATTATAATAGGGACTTTTACGAACTGATTGCTCATTATTAGACTAATCGTTAACAGTGTGCCTTCCGTGCTAATTAGTGATATGTGAAACCTAAATACCTCTACTCTTTATGCATCCCATACTTATTCGTGCAATCTCTATGCTTTATGCCATTGTTGCACATCACCTATCTGCAATACGCTTTCATTTTAGCGCTCACATTCGATCTATCTTCACAAAACCAAGCAACAAGATGTTAAGCTCGTTCGAAAAATTGGAGTCGACTGAACTTTTTGGAATACAGCTTTGGGGCGCTTTTTTTCTTTCCCCCATTGGATTCCTACCACATCTACCATTCGTTGTTGATGCAGAAGGGGATGACCACTGTTTATGTATGAATGTGTTGTCATTGGTTCTTTCTGCAGCATTTAGATAGCTCATTATTTTTCTTGGCATTTGTAATTGGGGTGGAAACATGTAATACTAATATTGTATTACACCAAACTTAAGACATTGCACGTTACATTGCACTTAAGACACTGCCCATCACATTGACTTAAGACATTGCATCTGAAGTAGGGGAATTGAAAAAAAAATTTACGCTTTAAATGGCTGAGTGGCTTCGCAATTTGTACTTAATTCGGTTTAGTAATAGGATATTACTATATGATTTTTTTTTAAATGTTGAGTTTGTTTATCTGTAGGGAAAGGTATTTTCATATTTATCTCAAATTGCAAATTTTAGACGACATTTCTGATTAAATTGAAATATCTATATCTTGAACCATTCTAATTCACAAACACAAACAAAATAGTTTGTACAGTATAAGTATAATATTCTACAAACTATATAATATTTAAATCTCTTGAGAGGACAGCCGCATATGACAAGATAGGGCAAAAAAATTATGTCGATCTAAAATGAATAAAATATTCAAAATATGTACATTATATCTACTTCTAAAGATGTTTCCTTAAGGACAAAGAACTTCTCTAATTTCACAAGAAAAAAATATATAATTTTCTTTTGAAAGTAAATATTTACAAATATATGAATAAAATTATATTACCGCAGAGGAAATGTTTGTCATATGTAATATCTAGTATCCCTTCATAAAAATAATTAGAACTTACTTTAAACATTTCATCGCGTAACTGTTTATTTTTTAAGAAAATAAACATACAAAGGTTTAATTAACAAAACTACCGAACATATTATATATTTTTGTTTCTAATTACATTCTTTAAAAACTGAATTCTTCCCTAAATTCGATTAGTTTTCTTTTACGAAATATTTCCTTGAAATAATTAACCCGTTCATCATGTTCCTTTAAGAATAATAATTACATATTTCATGTGTATTTATAAAATTCTAGAATAAATTTATTCAGAAATTTTAAATTAATTGCAATTCAGTTAAATTCCAAGTATTGGAAAATCGATTTTGAAAATAAATTAGAGGATGTGGCTATCCCGAAACATTTCTCGAAAGCAAGTGGACATTCAATCTCTGAGACTAAGTATATACATTTTTTAAAAATTTATTTTCTGCATTTACATCTATATAATATACGCAATATACCATCTACATTTTGCACAAATTGCTTCAGCGGTTTTTGAGATTAGAAATATTCACTAATTTTGACATTCTCGTTTAGCTAATCTAAATACATTTGTCGGATTTCATTTCTGCGTTTACATTTAGACAATATGCGTAGTATACCACTCAAACTTGGTCCAAATCGCTACGAAGGGCTAAGGTTACAAAGAGCTAACGATTTTGAGAAATCCAGTTAAATAGCTTAAATATATACGTTTATTGGAATTTTTTTCCTGTCTTCACATATACATAAAATATGGAACTTGCCACTAAAATTGTGTCCAAATATCTTCAGCAGATTTTGAGCTTAGAAAGTTGAGAAATAAATTATTTGACACCCAACCACCCGCTTACTCACATACCCATACATCCACAAAAAACAAATGTCATGGTAGGTATCTAGGGACCGACATATGTTTGGTGAAAACTCGATTAAATCTCAATCACCATACTTTTCTTAGACTGCATCGGTTAAAGTAAAACGTGTGCTTATTATGTTTTTAAAAGATCATCTATCAAGAAAATTGGTACAATCCGCAACAACTCTCACAATACTTTCTTCTTGCTCTTAAGAAAGTAAAATCTCCCGTTTCGCGGGACATGCGATTAAATAGTAGATTTAAACTTTACACGGTAATATTTCTTTTAGTTTACATGCAAATGTATACAATGACCTGCGGAAAATATCGAATGGAAATCAAACTTTTATGCGGAATACACTCCTATTGCAGATATTAGCATGCTTGGACTGGTTTCGCGCTTATTATGTATTTCTCAGAATGGAATAGCTAATATCTGCGTTGTCAGCAAGACACTTTCTGTGGTCCACAATTTTTATAAATTTCTATGAGAAATTTCAAATTCATAATTTCCACACGTGGCCGACGTCTATTGACGAACTCGTGCAACGTCTGTATTAACTTCAATTTTGTTTTTAGTGCAATATCAATTTATCTCCAAACATGATAGTTGTTAAAAATCAATGTTGCACGCAGTCGGTTATTTAAATTAGTAGTTTTTTCATCTCTTTACAGAACGATGTATTTTTTATTTCTGTTTTATTTTATATTTGTTTAAATTTTAGATGAAAATGAAACTTTCAAACTGAACGACCTTCCCATTCTCTAAGTTTCTGTACACCCTGTTCCCCTATATACTACACGGACCAGTATCCTGTTCTCTGGCTAGTATTCAGACTAGTATTTAGGATATAAACAGGCTAGCTTCTACTTATTCTCTATTTCTTGTACAAGCCAGCATCTAGTCCTTCTTATTATCTATTACTTTCCTTATATACATAATGTATAAGGAAAGTATTGTGACGGGGTCGAAAATTCGAATTCGAGTTTTCGACGGGAGAGCACGTTTCAAGCATCCCTGATCACGAATCAAACATTTTTGGAGTGATGTCTGTGTGTGTGTGTGTGTGTGTGTGTGTGCGTGTGCGTGTGTGTGTGTCAGTGGGTCTGTGGAGACGATAAACGACGAACGAATGGACCGATTCGAACGAAATTTGGTACAAAAATCACAATCCGTAAACACTGGAAGCATATTGTTTTCATACGCAATCGAATGTTCAGAACCCCCCTAAATTTTGAAAAAATCGTCAAAAAATCAAAACCACTAATAAAGTTACGCAAATAGACATTTCTTATGTAATTTTTCAGTAGAAAACTATTGGCATAAATTTTAGAACGCTAACATGAACCGTTCTCGAGATATAGCACATTTTTCAAAAAAATTATCAAAAAGTCATATAAAATAAAATAAAAATATTTCCTATTGAGAAACGTGTTCACTTTTCATATGTAATACCATGCGATAAATTGAGTGACATCATTCTCGTGGATCTAGCTCGTTCCATTCATGAAAAAAGATTCTTTGAATAATACTTTTGTATTTGAACCCCAATAGTCATTTATCTGCTGTAAGAATAACTTATTTTTTAGTGCATAACGCTTGGAAAGATTTTGGCGACGAATTTGGTGGAATGTCGCCAACTTGGCGACTTTTTTTAAATGTTGCCAAATTAACGAAAATCTCGCCAAATGGATAAAAATGACGCTAAATCAATGAAAATGACGACTCATTTTCGAAAATTCAATATCTTGGAAAGAATATTAGTATCTACTATAGGAAAGACCTATTTTTTTTACTGTAAAAGTAGCAAATTCATTACATTATATAAGGAAAGTCATGTGTTGCCCACATCAGATTTTTTTTTAAATAGGATAGCATACTGCCCATTTAATTCCTTACATATTTATATAGGCTAGAATCCTGTCTTGTCTATTTTCCATCCTTTTTTTTTTGAAGTTATTGTAAATTGAAATTCGCTGCCATAAATCGTAATATCCTTGAAAATATCGAATCTTGATCTTTCCAGTCCTCATTGACCACTGTTGTATATAATCAGCATGTATATGTATATGTTGTATATAATGTTGTAAAGCTCAGTTTCCTGGCAGCCATTGCTAAAACTCGTGAGTTAATGAGGACTTAAACTACATAATTTCAAACTGGCCAGATGACTCTCTAACTATTGAGCTAACTGGAATAAAATTATTATTTTTTACAACCCAGGCCGTCCAGCTCAGCTGAAGATTTGGAGCACATAAGATGGATGACTAGGAGAAGATTACCCCCAGTCCTCTGGAGATTCAAGAAGCAGCCCGGGCGGTTACCCTTTATTGAAATATTGAAAGTTACACTTGAAGACATATAATTACAAAAACGGGCAATGTAACAAAAAAAATAATAACATCAATACAATTTAAAAATGTAAAATATTAAGTCAAACTCAATTTGATGAAAAACTGTTTCAAGAAGCATAATTATCATAAAGTAGCATATTGATAATTTTAAAACAAGTACATGCACCTTCAGTTAGGGAACAAATACATATAACATACTATGTAAAACAAAGTATAAAATTAATAGCAAAATTGTTTAAAATACTCAGAGATAAAATTATGTAGTTTAGGTAAATATGAAAAAGTTAAATAATATGCAAGAAGCACATACAGTTGTTTTGCTAAAATTAACGTAATATTGCCAGATATTTCATCCGTCTTAAGTATCTAATTTTTAATGCTATAATTAATATAGTTTTAATTATTCAATGAATTTTAAACGAAAATATTTTATTTCCATCAGTGGGTTTGACGATGTGTACTATATTTTAATATGAGGGCCTTTAGAAATATAGTGTACAGTATCCTCTATTTTATTCCATAAGCAATATGGGATGTTCTTTATCTTGAATCTATAAATATGCAATGAATGGGCCATGCCCAGTGAGGAAGTATATTTAGAATGTATTTTAAATATACTGTAAAGTTTAAGTCTCTTTTACCTTTTTAGATGCCTGTGTAGAGGATTTTTACTTAATATGTCTAAAGTGACTTATAATGGGATAATATACTTAAGTACTTTCGGTCTAAGGGCACTAACCTTTCGCTCTAAGGGCACTAACACATGACGACACTGTTTAAAATATAATTCAGTTTATTGGAGACTTCACCGAATTTACAGCATCTTGGTATTTACATCAGTTTGATGTTTAAAGCAAAGGACAACATAGCTATTAATTGTTATTGCACGCGACTAAAATAAATGGCAAATATACGAGATACTGCAATATAATAGGCTGGTAATAATGCTTATATGCATAGGCATTTACGAAGTTAATATGATTGACCAGGAATTATGTTACTTTGCTCCCTATTGAGGTCACACCCCGAATACCAAACTTTTAGTTATCGTTGTATCGATCGGCGTTTACTCCCACTTACTACTCGAATCCTTCAGCCACTACTCAAGAAGCCTTCTTTCATTCCAAGAACACTCTACTCAAGAAAACTTTACTCAAGAACACTCTACTCAAGAAAACTCTACTCAAGAAAATTCTACTCAAGAAAACTCTATTGAGGCCACACCCCGAAGACGAATATACAAGACGAATATACGATCTATACAAGAACCCATTACTCAAGTAGCCACATTTCAAGAAAAAATTGAAACCTAACGATCTGAAACATATTCCTATTTAACAATGCAAACTGAGTTAATTTATTAATATTCGAAAGGTTATTTAGACCTCACAATACTTTTAGACAGAAAAATTAACCTAAGGGGGGATAAGTTTTAGTACATAAACCAGAATCAGAGTCAGGTTTGCCAACATTTAAATATTATTCTTCAAGAAATAGAACAGAAGGAAGTACAAAACTGGAATGCCCAGTAACTCGCCAAATATGGCTGCTATCTTGGCGAAGTGATTGGTAATCCTATTGCCAATGAGCCTAGAATAGACTTTTACCCACAAAATACGAACAATACGTTTTCCGGTGAAAGCAGAAACCTAAATGTTATTAAGGAAATTAGATTTATTATGAGTTTAATTAAATGCAGTGATTGAGGAAGGTTGTCAAGAAATATATTTGAGACGTATTTATTATCTTTTGACCAATTAATGGCATAGTTTAATGCTGAAATTTGATATTGGATCACTGAATAAAAGTTATACCAGAAAATATGCTTGAGAACTAACTATTTACTATATTTTTACTTTCCTTATATACATAATGCTTAAGGAAAGTATTGTGATGGGGCCGAAAATTGGAATTCGAGTTTTCGACGGGATAGCACGTTTCAAGCAATTCTGATCACGAATCGAACATTTTTGAGGTGATGTCTGTGTGTGTGTGTGTGTGAAAGTATGCGTGCGTGTGTGTGCGCGCGCGCGCGTGTGTGTGTGTGTGTATGTGGGTGTCAGTGAGCCTGTGGAGACGATATTTCACGAACGAATGGATCGAGTCGAATGAAATTTGGTACAAAAATCCCAATCCATGAATACTGGAAGCTTATTGTTTTAAGACACAATCGAACGTTCAGAACCTCCCTTAATTTTCGAGTGAAATTTTCAAAAAATCATCAAAAATCAAAACCTTTAATAAAGTTACGCTAATAGTCATGTTTTATGTAATTTTGCATTAGAAAACGATTGACACAAACTTTAGAACTCTAGCATGAACCTTTCTCGATATATTGCACATTTTTTCAAATAAATTTATAAAAAAAATCCCATAAATTAAAAAAAAATATTAACTGTTGAGAAACATGTTTCTTTTCATATGTAATAGCATGCGATAAATTTGGTAACATCATTCTCATGGATCTAACTCGTTCCATTCACGAGAAAAGATACTTTGAGTAATACTTTTGTATTTGAACGCAAATAGTCATTTATCTGCTGTAAGAATAGCTTATTTCTCCGTCCATAACGCTTGCCGATATTTTGGCGACGAATTTAGCGGAATGTCGCCAACTTGGCAACATTTTTATATGTTGCTAAATTGACAAAAATCTCGCCAAATGGTTACAAATGACGTTAAATCAATGAAAATGTCTTCTAATTGAAGAAAATTCAATATCTTGGAAAAAATATAGGTATCTATTATAAGAATAACATTTTTTTAGCTGTAAAATTAGTAGATTCATTGCATTATATAAGGAAAGTCATGTGTTGTCCACATTATATTTTTGAACTAACTTTTATAATCAGCCAGATTTGAATCATATATTTTCAAATTGGCCAAACAACGCTCTAACCACTAAGCTATCGGAACGAAATTATTATCTCTTAAAGTTATTTTCCTTATATACAATAATGTATAAGGAAAGTATTGTGACGGGATCGAAAATTCGAATTCGAGTTTTCGACGGGAGAGCACGTTTCAAGCATTCCTAATCACGAATCGAACATTTTTGAAGTGATGTCTGTGTGTGTGTGTGTGTATGTGTGAAAGTATGTGAGTGTAGGTGTGGGTGTGTGTGTGTCAGTGAGCCTGTGGAGACGATAACTGACGAACGAATGAACCGATTCTAACGAAATTTGGTTCAAAAATTACAATCTGTAAACACTGGGAGCCTATTGTTTTTATACGCAGTCGAATGCTCAGAACCCCCACCCCCCCTACATTTTTCAAAAAAATTAAAACCTCTAATAAAGCTACGCATATAAACATTTCTTACGTAATTTTTCATTAGAAAACGATTGACATAAATTTTAGAACGTTAACATGAACCGTTCTCCAGATATTGCGCATTTTTAAAAAATTTCACAAAAAGTCATATAAAATAAAAAAAAAATATTTTCTATTGAGAAACATGTTCTCTTTTCATATGTAATACCATGCGATAAATTTGGAGACTTCATTCTCGTGGATCTAGCTCGTTCTATCAATGCGAATATATACTTTGAGTAATACTTTTGTATTTGGACACCAATAGTCATTTATCTGCTGTAAGAATAACTTATTTCTCCGTCCATAATGCTTGGCGAGATTTTGGCGACGTATTTGGTGGAATGTCGCCAACTTGGCGACTTTTTTAAATACTGCCAAATTAACGATAAACTCGCCAAATGGATAAATATGACGCTAAATCAATGAAAATGACGACTCATAGACAAAAATTCAATATCTTGGAAATCATATTAATATCTACTATAAAAATAATCTTTTTTTTTTACTGTAAAAGTAGTAAATTCATTGCATTATATAAGGAAAGTCATGTGCTGCCCACAGTAGATTTTTTAAAAAATAAAACTGGTTAGAAACATTAAACATCCAGTGAGCCAAATATATAGTTTATAGAAATTGGGAGAAATATTAACTAGCAGCTGGACGCAGCAAGTCGATATATTTGCTTTTTGACAATAAGATAATATAGAATAAATGTGATGCAAACATCAAATAAGTTACAAAATAATTAACATTTTTCTTAATAATGTAAAATATGTAAATCTTAGATTACAGGTGCGTAATTATAACTCAAATGTAATTCAAATTGGATTTATTGATGTAAAATATTAAGAAATATAATTTTGATTTGAGGGAAAGAAAAGTAATTCCATCTTGATATAGATCTACCATAAATCTCATCCGTCACATTTTAATTAAACATAATTACTCATCTGTAATCCCTGGAGATTATTTCAGCATAAAATTGTGAAAAAGGGATTGCTCAAAGGAATTCGTTAGAACATAAAATATATTTATGAAGTTTTTTTATGAGCAAGGAACTTTTTCTTAGGCAACTAAGATCCTATTTAAAAACGAATAGTAAATAATTCATTAAAGTTTCGATTTTTCTCTGTTGTTACAGATACCGTCATCTGTTGACCGGTTTCGCTCTCGTTTTAGCTTTTGCGCAATAAAATAACCCCAGCGATGTCGACAGGAGAAGTGGATTTGTGTTAGAATTTTGAGAGACTTTATAAAGACATGAAAAATTTACTATTATCACAACGCTGAATCCAGTTGCTTTGCGTAGTTTAAGCTCAACAGTCAGGAAATTTTTTGATGACTGTGTGATAAGATTGAGATTTCTGGTGTCTCAGAAGTTTGAATATTTGCGTCGCACATCAAATTATTTTACTTGCATGGCAGGCAGGTAACATCTATTCTAAGAGCGATGCTTGTTCACGATACATATATCTGCAAGAGTAGAACGATTTCTACTTTAAATAAATTACTCTTTTATAGGAGTTTGAGTATAGAGATTTTTTTTAAATTAAACTATATTTGCATAAATATACATTTTTGGTTTTGAGGATTCTACAAAATTACAAAATAGATGCATAAAGTTGAATTTTTACTTAGATCTAATCCGAAAGCTTAACACTATTTTAATACTTTCATAATCGTTTAGATAAAAGCAGTGGATGAAAGTGTGTTTAAATGTTTAGTTGGGGAGTATTGCGCATGCGCAACGTACGTACATGGATTGCATACTCAAATGGCATGCAGTCGTGCAAGGGGTGATATTACTTAACTTAAGAGGGAGTAACTATAGCTCACTTTCGTGGCTTATAGTTGCAGGGTGAACATGCTGCAAGGTTAGGATAGACACACTTCGGTGTACCGTAACCTCTCCTGATAAAGTATAGACTCGTCGTCTAGTGGTTCGTATCGGTAATGTAATATATTTAACGGAGGGGACTACGGCTAATGAAGTTCAGACGAAACAGTGGTCCTTCAGGCTGCCAACCTAAACGAAGCTGTAGTTGATCCTATGAATTACAATGGAGATGGAGCGCTGCTCCAGATGCTCCTGCAACATTTTCTCAACCATTCTGTTCTAGTGTTCTGATTGTGAGTCTTGAAAATCATGATGTCCATCCTTGATCTCATTGTGAAAGAACCTTCAACTCGAAGAGAGGATTGGGTGTACATTGGAGGATTGGGTGTTGGGATTGGGTGAGGATTGGGTGTTGGGATCATTGAGTCCCAACGTTGCTTTCAATGTCGGCAAAATGGATTGATAATCTGAAGAAGAAGACAAAATGGACTAGGGAGGGAAGAGAGGGAAAATTTTCTTGAGCACACAATGGAGAGTATAGCGAAATACCAACTATAAAGCTCAATACCTGGTTACTCTCATCTCCATACCAACTAGTAGTTCAGCTCCAAACAATAATTTTTTAGCTGATCAAATTAACAGGAATACATTGCCTAATACATATGGACATACGTCCCTACCATACCACCTCCAATTCAGGCGTCTCCTCCAGATACCTTGTCCCCAAATAGTAGGGATGCGTGGCATTTTTTTTTCTTTGAGGAACCGCCAAATTTTAATTGATTAAAATGCTCTGTAAGTCTAAGCTGTGCACCTAATTTCAACTCTCTAAGTCAAACACTCTTAAAATGCATTCAAAGAAGTGGAAATAGTCAGACAACCACACATAATTCATAATAAATTACATAAAGGATTTAAAAAACTGTTCCGAAGAACAGTATACTTAAACTTTTATAAGGAATTAATGAGTTGCTTATAACTCTTAATTTTTAATTATATACTCTTAATTTTTTAATTACAGTTGTATATTAAGATGGAAATAGATTTACGCGCAAATTATATGAACTCTTCTTTACCACATCTTTCCTATTTTGTATACAACTGCCACATTGTCCCATTCGTCTGAAACCCAAATTTTAATTGGTCACATGACAAGAGAATCATTCCAGACATGTATATCGTCTGTCTTATCCACATTTAAATATTTGGTATATATCCTACCTCAGTTTTTAATACTATATTTTTATTTTAATTAACCTTTGATTTTGACACCAGTGTATTGTGTGATTTTGGAGATTATACCTTATTTCCCAAAAGAAGACAGTTTTGAATTCAGTTCGATGTAATTTTAATTTAAAGTGGATGTATATAATTTATTTGCAACAGTAATTAGAACTTCTTTAGAAAACGAAATGGGTATTTTGTACTCATACATCTGACATAGATATTTCCTACGTTTCAATTAAGCATAGTTGGTTGAATGTAATCCCTTAAGATTATTTTGGCAGAAAATGAGGTAAAAAGATTTGCAGGTTTAATTAATATGAAGATGAAAACCTTCATAAATTAAAACAGAGAATTTTGCTTTATTTTCATAAGGCCAGCTCATCACAAAACAGAAGTAGAACAAAATGAACATTAAAATATTGTTTAAATTGAAATATGTTTTTATATTTAATATTGATTTTGAAAACCACTGTCTTGAAAAATTACAAAATTCACATTTAGATTTGCAGTTTCAGATTTGCTTTTAAATTATTAATATATTGAACAAACATTTCGCGCGGTGTTTGCTATAATTTCAAAATTTTATATATAAGAAATTGACATCAGTATGAAATAGTAATACATATTGTAATTTGGATGCATCTCTGGGGAAAGCTATTCACCTTTTAAATTGTTATTGCAATATATGTATAAAAACATTTACATATCTTCTTTTGGCAACAGTTTTTGATAGACAATTTGTTTGTTCAAAATTTATATTCTGATGAGTATTCATAACCAATTTCCACTATTTAACCTTTTATTCTGTATTCAAAAGCTTTGTTTATTAACTACAATAAAATAAGATTTTGAAGGTAATTATGTTTTATGACCCTGTGAACACTTTTAGATTGAATATGTCCATCTGAGTTCTTATTTATATATATGTATGATGTTAACTTATGAAATATTTTTTTTATTTCAGATTACTTGTTAAAACAATTCAATAAATTTAAAATTAAATTTTCAAAATATATAAATATTCACTTGACATGGTGTTCTGTTTAATTTTTTTTTCATATTTCTTCTACTGAATTTAGTTTACCATGGATACGTAAGCTCACTACTGTAAAAGAATTTCGTTACTGACATCAATAATTTCTCGTGACGAAATTTATTATATATGTTACTTGCACTTAATATGCAAAATATAATGCAGTCATGTATTATAATACAATCACTCTTAGGGAAAATATAAATATGTGATGCGCGATTACAGTTATGAAAATTTAATTTGAATTTCACTAATATTCTAATTAACATATTCCATAATTGTAAAGTGTTTATGACTTTGTTTGTTCTGTCTATCTGTATGTCTATCCGTTCGGACGATAACTGCTATACAATGGCTTTATCACAATTAAATTTTAGTATGTTGTTCAGACGGTCTGTGGGATATATGGAAATGAAAATGCATGATACCACCTAATTCGTTTCGGATTTTATCCGGGTTGGAAAAAAAATAAATACATTTTACCCTATGGTGCAAATGCTGGATACGTAAACCAATTGTAATAATGGAATAAAGTTAAGAGTGCCAAATTTTAACACTCCCAACCGCCGCCGGCCGCCCACATTGCTGCTCTATGTCCTTGGATGAGCAGAGCGGTCTGGGCTTTCGACACTCCAAACGGACGGTCGGCCGTGATCATTACAATACATACAGAATCAGAATAAATTATTAAATCAAATGTACAAACCCCAAGGCTTCTCTTTCCTGGTGATGGGTGCAAAGGCCCATCAATGGTTGGCCTTTGAAAACATGACACGAAAGGAGACATACATACTCAAAATAACTCCAATAATTGGTAGAATTAAATTATTTATATAAGATATCACTAAATTAGGTGATTTTAAGATCATATTTTCTTCCGAAGTATACTTTTCCAACAAACATATACTTTGGTTTCACAGCATAATCTATATAACAAAATTGTATAAATTTTAACTTAAACTTTAGCAAAACAAAATTTACTTCAGAAATTTAAATCATCATGTACATGAAATAACACTTCCTTTCCGCAATAATTTTATTACACTGAACATGTTACTATGCTTCTACTTTACTGTAGAACCCTACGTATAAAGTTACACCTTCCAAATATTAATCAACTGTGACTGATCAATTATTAACTCATCAGGACCATATCTAAAGTTTTTTTAATTTAACTATTCAGTAGTGTCACGATAGACGAGACAGGCATAAGAGCCAACTAATTTTGTTCCCCGGCAATTAAAATATCATATTCTACTTACAATATATTATTCGTCTCTTATAGATGAGATCCCATTGATCTGGTTTTCACGGAAATACTGGCAGAGAGTTTCAAAATCTAAATTGATTGAAATTTAAAAATTGTAAAATCTGGATTGGACCGGCCGTAGTTTCATTTCTAATAAGTTCTTTATGCGATCTGCCACAAAAGATAGCGTCACCACGCCAAACACAACTACCGTGAAGTCAGCAAAATCTCACGCCTTCCAAAATTATCATTTAGGAAAGGGCGGCGACACGTACCATATTTTTAAACGCCAGTGACAGTTCACATCAAGAGCCTCAAAACTGCGAAATTTCCGCTTCCCACCGCAAGCAATAAATAAAATGAAAACTGATACATGTACTTCAAACTAACGGTCGTTTTTAAAAGCGGAATTTAAAACCGATACATGAAATATCAAGAATCGTGCGTTTTTTTGCAGACAGAAAAACACTTAAATCGGAATTTTATTATACAAGTACATATAACATAAAAATACATTTAAATCCAACAAAGTCGAAAATTTATAAAATTCCGACATGTCAATGGGACATAATTTTTCAAACATTTTAAGCTTCGAAACTGTTAATAAATATTCAAATTATCACATAAAAGATGTAAAATATTTCAATAAAGTATGTTAGGTAGTTTTTAAATAAAAAGTGGTATAATAATTACACCCATATTATATAAAGAGATCACGTGACTCTTTTCAAAATAAATTATGGTATTCATATTTACCCCAGTGTAAATTCGTGATATTTAAACATGGTTTAAATTTATATTTAGTGTTGTATTCGTCATAAAATCGTTTTAATTTTGTATATTATCTGTGAGTCTAAATTTTGTGCTGATGTAATTAAAATAATTTTTATTTTATTGATCACTAAACTTTGATTATTCCTACAACGAAGCTTAATTTCTATAGCATGCAGAATGTAAACAAATCAAGCGATTGTAAAATGAGTTGTACAAAAATTGCTTAATTTGTTTTCATGCAAAATTATTTAGCTTTGGAGTCTTGGATATAAATGATATGCATGAAATATTCATTGATTTTCCATAGAGAAGCATACGATATACATCATTACCTTTTTAATGAAGTTTTAAGTTTCCTAATATAATAAACTATTGTAGCACTGTAATATTTAAAGAAAATATCAGTGCTTAATATATCGTATTTCAGAAATGTTTAAATAAAATTACATTTCAGTTAGAAAGTGTTTCATAATCAATGCTTTATGCATGATCGATCTTTCTTGTTTTATTTTAACCTCATTTAAATAATTTAATAAGCAGGTACATTACACCACATTGTTGTATCCTTTCTTGTCCTATTTTTGCATATCGAGACAAGACTATTCTTTGTACCAATTTCTTCACTGTGCTAGGTTCCTTGACTTATTTTCTTACTGTTTGTGAGTATTTCTGCCACTTTTCGGATTTTTTTGACCGGCTGTACCACAAAAGCCAATGACGTAATAAATATTATGTTTCTGTTATCTATAGACCATTATGATTTAGGGTCTCAAATATTTAAATCACACTTACAAACAAACACCCGGGTCAAGTTAAATGAAATATTGCAATACAAATATTATTAAACATTATATTCTTATTGTGATTATGATTCAACTGGAGTCAAACAATGTATGAGACTGGGGTCAAATTAAGCCTTGCTCTACAGATATTATTTTATGTGATGTTTTAATGTTTGGTTGTGATAAGATACAAAATGCAATGAAATTTCGATTCAATAATGTAATTTCCATGGAAGTTAATATGTAAAATATTTTATATCTTAATTCTGAAGATTTGCCTGATGCAATCCCAATTTTAATTTAAAATAAATTCATTGATAGTATTTATTATGAAACATAATTATGATTTCTTCCTTCGAGAAATAGAAGAACATTTTTCTTCTTATATATCTCTGACGGAGCTCCAATCCGTCACATTTTAATTAAGCATAGTTGCTTGAATGTAATCTCAAGAGATTATGTGAACATAAAATAAGGGGGGAAAGTTGTTTCATGGAATTAGTACGAAATGAAATCCCTTAAAAAAATATGTGTACATCAAAGAAATATTTTTTTAGGAACATAGCCACATATATAACTTATTTGCATAATACCACCTCAACCTGGTAATTATATAAATTTAATCGCCTTTAAAATATCGTACAAACTAGCATGTATTTAAATATAAGAGATTAATTATGAAACGCTAGAATTTTTAGAATACATAATTACAAATTTAGACAGTATAATTACGAAATTTTAAATTTATAGTTGTTATTAAGTTAATAATATATACCACAAATATTTCTTTCTTTAAACTAATTTAATATATTTATATTTAATTTGAGTTTTAGTGAAGAATTATAATATTAAACATTAGAAAGTATGGTTGGAGAATCGTTTGGACACAGGTGAAACTCGTAGCTCACGGAAAGTATGGAACCAGAATTCACGTAGGCAGGTTTATATGTGGATTTGTGATATCTAACAGACCATAGAAAGGGACCCAGTCTGGGTGACGACAGTTTTACAGCGGCCCTGACCCGAGAGGTCAGAGAAGCCATAAAAGCGGAGGATAAAGTGAATCCACGAGATTGGTTAAAAGTTAAACCAATATGAAAGTTGTGTTGGCGCATCGCCCTCAGGGTCAACCAATGATAGCCGAACAGGTCTGTTAGATATCATAATTCTACCAATGCTAACCGAAAAGGCGTATCAGACCTCAGGCAAAAAGAGGTGGCAACCTCTTGAGAAGGTGCTATAGATTCCTATATGAATGATATAGGTAAGAGATTTAGAGATCAGTAACAGATCAGTAATGTAGTCAGATATGTGAAATCCAGTTGGAGAAAATAGTTGAAGATAGCAACCATATTCGATAGTAGATATGCAAAAAGTTCTACAGAGATGAATGACAGATGTAACAGACGAGATGCGGATATGCATGAATAAGTCGTTACAAAGATGGTGAAACAATTAAGCTTCGATTATCAGTCGAATGCAGGCCAAACGTCTAAAAACTACAAGAAGGTATGTGCAAATCAGATTATAAAAGGTCATATTCAGTTTAGGAATTTTTGTATGCCTGGTCTCACATGTCTAATCTCCTCCTTAAATATATGTGCTAATTCATGTTGTAATTATTTAATAATGAATATAATACTCTTAATGAATAATGTTAATTTGAAATTGAAATGGATGCAGTTAATTGTGTGTGGTATTATGTTGACATTTTATTCCTGGAACTCGCACTAAAGATGATATAGTGGATTTTAAAGCGGCAAAATATAAATGTTATACGACTTACGATCAACGGCCATGTTTAAGATGTTCAATTAAAAGTTTGCATTGCATTTGGTTTCTGAAATGTGCACCACCGAAAGTTACCTATGGAAAGAATGTGTGTTTAAGAATTTGTGAAATGTATTGTAAAATTATTTTTGGGCAAAACATCTAGGGTGCTGCAACGTTCTTTAATATAAGGTTGTTCAATCAACCTGACAACCAAATAAAAAGTTGTCAACATGACGTCGACTAGCTTAACATTTCACCTTCAGCATCGTTATTATCATCATCAATCGTGATGCCACGGACGAGAGAGAAGATTGAGAGTGGTTGCCAAAACACAGCAAGTTATCGCATAATTACAATTACATTTTTTTGCTAATTTTGAAGTGGCAATATCCAAACGTAAACAACTTTGCAGAGATTTTAAGTTGTGCTATGTACACACCTTCGTCCGTGACGTCCAATGAGATTTAGTGATGTTGTTGGGCAGAATGACAGTTGCAGTTAAAAAGTGCGGACTCACTTGAGAATCAGAGAATAAAATTCACGCGTTTGCTGGTCCCATGACATCCGATGCGCAAAACCAGGTAAAAATCAAGAAACATCAATCATGCATAAATCATAGATTATGAAACAATTTCCAACTGAAATGCAATTTTATTTAAACACTTCTAAAATGCGATACATTCAGTGGTGAAAGTTTTAAAATTATCACAGTTCTACAATAATTTATTATATTTGAAAACATCATCGAAACAAATGGATTCAAATGACGTCATCAAAATATAAATCGTCTGACTCTCTATCTAAAATGGATGAATATTTCAGATATAAACTTTCCCCCATTCCTTTCATTGAGCCGCAATATTTTTAAAATAATCACAATACCACAATAATTCATTTCCCTTTTAAACGTAAAACCATGGAGGTAATATTACTTTCTATTTCCATATTTAATATTTCATCGCAAAAGCAATAATATAGAATTGTCTGCTCCTCTATGTGAAATCAATGAATGTTTCATTCATATCAGCTCCATTGCAGATTCCCGAGATAAATAATTTTCAGTTAAAAATATTCAGCAATTCTTATGCCACTCACCTTACAGCTTGATGTGTTTACATTCTCCATGCGTGAAAGTTAGGCTTCGTTGTAGAAATGATCAAAGTTTGATGATCATCTAAATTAAAAAATATTGTAATTCCGTTGACGCAGTATATAGATGCGCAGAGAAAAAAAATTAATCAGTTTAAGGACGGATGCAACACTAAATATAAATTACATTAATGGACAATGAACGTTGCGAACCAAGAAGGAATCATAGGATGGACCTGAAAATTTTTGATGGAAGGATACAGATGAATGGTATACATGATCACAATAGCGCAACAGAACACGTACAGAGGGAGGTGCGGTACACAGTCCAGTCATCCGCAATAGTGCGTCGCACTGCTTTGTGATGCGATACAATCAGCAATACGGTCCGGCATGGTGCAGAACAGACGCCTGATGTTGTCCTGTGGCAGACGAGTAACCACCTGTTGGACGTTATGTTATTAATCCCGAAGATTGAGGCAACGTGGCAGCTGCAGTTTCAACTACTCCCACACATGCTCGATAGGGGCCATATCTGGAGGAGCGGGCAGGCCATGGAAGTGTCTGGACATGACTCAGGCAGGCTTGGACGACCCGAGCCGTGTGCGGTCGGGCATTATCCTGCTGGAATTGCGCACCTGGAATCCTAGCAACTAATAGGAGCACATGAAGTCGTAATATTTCATCCACGTACCGCTGGCCTGTCAATGTTGCAGGTACCACTACTAGAGCGGATAGGCTATCATAGGCTATGACTCCTCAGCCCACAATGCCTGCAGTGAGGTTGGTGTGGCGCTCGATAACGGGGTTAGGATTATGGCGTTGTGCAGGGGACTTCCACGCCCGGACACGCTGATCATCGGTCCCCAGAACGAATCAGCACTCATCGCGAAACACCACACATCGTCAATCTGTGGCGTTCCACGTTGCTCTGGTCAGGCACCACTGCAATCGGAGCCATCTATTTCCACGTGTTAATGGCAGCACACATATGGGCGCTGGAATCACAGATTTGCTTAATTTAGACATCTATATATGGTTCCTGGGCACACAGGAGCCGCTACGTGTGCCTGTATCGTGTATTGGGTCGCCTTGAACTCTATACGTGCCTGCTCCACAATTATTCAATCCTTTCTACTCGTGGTATGCTTGGTCTGTCCAGAGCTGGTCCTCCGTGTCTGGGTGGCGTTCCGTGACCAGTGCAACACCTCCCAACAACGTAGGCGGTATAGTCTGAACGATCCACATGACGGTCTATCCGGCGCTCTGACCACCCTGCGTTTTTCATCCCGATGATCAGACATCTATCGAACTCCATCAGTTGCGTATATCGACGTTTCTGGTATGTAGCCACCATTATTTTCACTCCGTACTCGTACTTGCCTCGACCTAAGCTTCTCGCATTGATGGGGCGTCGACTACACGCCGGTTTATAAGGATGTTGGCTCATGCATGCAGCGCCACTCACGGGTGTACGGCCATGAGCAATCATACCAGACTGGGTTCATTTGCATACCAGTCCGCGCTCTAGCTATTTACATTATTTCGCGGTTGTACCATGTTTTCTACTTGGTGCGCAACTGCCGTTGTCAGTGAGTGTAAGTAGAACATAAAAAATCACGATTTTAGATGGATGCCATATTTGATTTTGAAGTGAGTCACGTGATTTTTTTCATATAATATGGAATCAATTATTATTTTAATTTTTATTTAAAAATCTACTGAACCTATTTTGCTGAATTTTTTTATATATTTCATGGGATGATTTGAATATTTCCTTAAATTTCCAAAGCAATTTGTGAATTTTAAATTCGCTTTTAAATGTTTGAAAATTTAAGTCCCATAGGGTTCAGTGTATTTCATTTTTTCAACCCAGGTTCAATCCAATACTAATTGAGTGATATTATTCATTTACATTCTTTATGTCCCACAGAGCGTCTCAACAACATACTAAAATTTCGTTTTGATAAAGTTAATTTTACGGCAGTTATCGTGCGCACGGACAGACAGACAGAAAGAATGAACAAAGTCATAAACACTTTTCAACTATGTTGTAAAGTGTTAAAAAGATAATTGAATCACACCCGGGACAAGCACCACATGGAGCTGAGTACTGAGTAAATCATGAAAATATTGTGTCGGAGATGAAACAGAAGAATGTAACTGAAATGACATCATATTATAACGAATCCCTAAAAGTAAAACGATTGTTATAATTTTAAATTCGGGGTTACTAAACTTTGGCTATGAATTTGGGGAAATATCGCCAACTTTGAAACTTCTGGCAAGTTCTACAAATTTCTTGAATGTTATAGATTGGCTAGGAATTTAATGAACCGTATCTCTTCATGGTACACAAAAGGAAGTTATTTGGTTTTTAAAGTTATAATTACCATTATTATACTACTACGTTGTGTTCGCAATAACTCTCCAAATATTTTTACCTTTTGCGCAAGTTCTGTAAAGGAATTATTAATTAATATAACACTAAATATATCACACCATTTAAACTTCAACAATAAATCATTTATTAACAACATAAACACTTATTAATTCATTACACAATTAATTATTAGTTTTGGCGGGGAACATGTGAGACCACCCAACTGGCCTAATAGATTTGTTTAGACCTAGATATCTTTTTGAGGAACACATACCTTCAAGTCTGTCTTGGACTTTGTTAGCTGCACGTGGTTGATGTCGTCTTTATTACTCACATTAACTCGTAGTGTAGTGCACCCACTCGTAACTTCGTCGATCATATTGTACTGCTGACTTCAACACTCGCACATATTTCATTCTCTTAGATTGTTCTCTTCACATATTTAGTCGTCGTGCTATATTTTCTAAGCCACCGTTCTTATTGTAATGTCGAAATCGAATTCCACAAGTCGTTATTTAAGTATCGTCTCCAAGTTATCTGTGCAAGTGTGTTTAATTGTCCTTCTTAAGTCACAGGTTGTGATTCTCCTTTTCTCGGGGGGGGTGTCATTTACCCCCTTGCTTTCATTTGTAGCTTTGAGAGTGACGCAACAAGCCCATTTTTCATTGGTTAATCTTTATCCAATGGTACTACTTCACAACCTCGTAAGGCCCCGCTTGGCCCCCCTCTGTCTTAAAGCTTCTGAATTTATGGTTTGCTGTAACCCTCGGCTGCAGGCTACAAGTTTTGTTCGATGTTTCGGATCAAAACATAACTGGCATAAACTTGTCTCACCAAAACACAAGTGAGATCTATTTCTGGTCTCACACTCTTGTTTCAGCTATTGCTAGAAATGTTTTGCTAGAAATTGTACAGTTTTTGCCAGAAATTTCACAGAGGGTATATATATTCGACCGGGAATTAATGCCCTATAAACTTTGTGGTCAGAGCCCCTCGATCTGGGTTTACACAGAGGGTATATAGCAAAATCATAGTTCAATTGATTTGTTGATATGATACGAGTAAATATATAAGGAAAGTATTTAAATAACTTATTTTGTAATCGTGTTGACAGACCTAAAAATTGAAACTGAGAAAAGATAATTTAAGAAACGTCAAACTGGAGAAAATTGTAATGTATATAAATACACATTTTAACAAAGTACGCTTAATTTGAGTCTGATTTTAACGCTGTTTCCTACATATAAATCCGAAAAATTGTGAATTGTGTGTGTGTATTTGAAAGTTTGAAACTTAATAATCCAATTTAAACGATGTAATATCGGGAAAATAATAAACTCAAAGAAGTGAAATATCAGTATTTAAAATCACTTTCTCCAACATTTCTAAACGTTTGAGAAGAATAAGACTTCCTAAACCCTATTTTCCGCGTTAATGACGGCAGAGAAAAGTATGCTACTTTCTTAAAGAGTCTTTAAATTCACTGGAGACCTTTCTAAACACTGTAATAAAAGGATTTGTTCAAGTAGACAGGGATAAGTGGATTTTCAGATAATTACATTATTTTGTTTTTCAGAGTGTTCGTCTTTAAAGAAAGTTTCTGTTTTAATCTTATGCATGTCTTACTCATATAAGAGTACTCAAAAAACTTTTTAAATACATTTTAATATAATATGCCTTTAGAGAAATTTGAAATTAATCTTAAGAAGTGTATTCATACATGCATGTAATGGAACTATGATTTGCTGTAAAATAAATAAAAAAATCTGATGTGGGCACCACATGATTTTTCTTATATAATTCAATGAATTTATTACTTTTACAGTAAAAAAATAGATTATTCTTATAATAGATATTTATATTATTTCCAAGATATTGCATTTTCGTCAATTAGTCGTCATTTTCATTGATTTAGCGTCATTTTTATCCATTTGGCGAGTTTTTCGTTAATTTAACAACATTTTTAAAAGTAGCCAAGTTGGCGACATTCCACCAAATTTGTCGCCAAAATCTCGCCAAGCGTTATGGACGGAGAAATTAGTTATTTTTACAGCAGATAAATGACTATTGGCGTTCAAATACAAAAGTATTACTCAAAGTACATTTTTTCATGAATGGAATGAACTAGATCCACGAGAATGATGTCACCCAATTCATCGCATGGTATTACATAAGAAAAGTGAACATGTTTCTCAATGGGAAATATATTTTTTTTATTTTATATGATTTTCTGATAATTTTTTTGAAAAATGTACAATATCTCGAGAAGGCTTCATGCTAGCGTTCTAAAACTTATTTCAATCGTTTTCTAATGAAACATTACATGAGAACTGCCTATTTGTATAACTTTATTAGAGTTTTTATTTTTTTGGTGATTTTATCAAAATTCCACTCGAAAATTTAAGGGTTTTGAACATCCGATTGGGTATAACAATATAAAAACAGTAGACTTCCAATATTCATGAATTGTAATTTTTGTACCACATTTCGTATCGGTCCATTTGTTTGTCAGTTATCGTCTCCACAGACTCACTGACACACACACACACACACACCCATACACAGATATCACCTCAAAAATATTCGATTCGTGATCAGGGATGCTTAATATATGCTCTCCCGTTGAAAACTCGAATTCGAATATTCGACCCCGTCACAGTACTTTCCTTATACATTTGTGTATATAAGGGAAGTGATAATAGAAAAACTATTTATTTGAAGAACTTTAACATTATTAATTTATAATGTAGTCGATTATTTTCTTATATAAGCAGTTGGAAAATGTAATATATTCCCCCAGATTTATTGCACGGCCAAATATAAATAGTTATTCTATTATTACCAATTGCAATAATCGTATTAAAATTCTCTTAAATATTTCAAGAACTAGACCATGGAATGGTATTTAAAACTGGTCTAATTGTGTGTCTTCATGACACCGAGAGATAGATTTTGAACTTACACTAAAATGTTTTCATTATATATACATAGTATAGGAAAATCAAAATAACTAAATTAAGTTAAATGCTATTTCTGAAAACAACATTCTCCTACTCCTTTAAATGCGTGAGAACAATACTTTATTATAAACTATTTTCCGCTCTAATGGCTATACAGCAAGTATACCTTCATAAAGTGTCTTTGAATCCGGAGACCTTTTTAGACACTGTGATAAAAGGATTTGTTCTGGTAGACAGGAGTAAAGAGATTTAAAGACAATTAAATTATTTATTTTTTTCACTTTTTCACTTTGGAGAAAGTCTCAGTTTTAATCTGATGCGATTATAACTTACGTAAGAGTACTTGAACAAATAGCATGGGAATTATTTATAATGCGATCGTTCTGTATAGTTGGCCAAACAAAATATCCGAATACTGCTCTCCGGATGGTATAGTAGAATCCAATGTATTCAGGGCCCGATTAATCCAAAAAGGGGAACAGGGCCTGGTGGTATTTAGGGGCCCCGTATACTCTGAGAACATAAACAAATATCATATACCAAATTTAAGGACCCGGGACCGCAGTACCGAATGCCCTGTTGTACATATAAACTTCTGTACTTTTTACTACAAATCAATATATTAAGAATTAAAAGAATGTATAATATTTAAAAACATTGACATATTTGTAGGGAGGCAAAATGCCCAAATTCTTAAATTTTAAGAGAATAATATTTTGTAATGAATTATTTCCGTAATTGCATTTTTATATTTTAATTTTAGGAAGATTTACTTCATGAATATTATTTTTTTTCTTAAAAAGTAAAAATTATTTCAAATCAAAAATTACCGCATGCAAGATTTAGGGGCCCATGGCCGCGGACCTGGGTGTCCGTGTGTTAATCAGGCACTAAATGTATTATTAGACTTGTAATATTTAATATATCTGTGATACGGCACAGAGTATGACAAAACATGACAGAGTATGACACAGAGCTATGACAAAAGAAGTTGTTCGAAGTTGTAAAATGAACATATGGCTAAAACCGATAAAATGGAAAATAAGAGTGCAACAGTGTTAAAAAGTGATAAACAATGTCGTAAGTAAGGTCTATAAGACCCCAACGCCTGATGACCATTGAAAATAGCAAGGGTAAATCTGTTATATACATATATGCAGAAATATATCAGTTATGAGGAAAACATATATCACATCTGACTCTAAGTCACACTAAAATGTAACCAGGGACCACACTTTCACTGTGTTAATAATTACTGTGTTAATTACTGAGTTACTGTGCTAATTAACAACAACTCAAGTATGAATATGATGTTAAATATTAAAGTGAAATTTATTAATAGGAGCATTTAAGTTGAATAATAATTATAATAAAATTTAATTTGGAACGAGTAAAATGTATGTTCTTCGTCTTCAAGTTAAAGAGCTTAATGTATGTCTATTAATCAATTTTATTTTCAGGTAACACTGAACCACAGGCAAATAATTGGTGTGTTATCATAACGGTAAGGTATCATTTAAAATTCATGATCTCTCTCTAAGCTAATTATTAAATTACTTTGATTATTCTTTATACGCTACAATCTCCTATAAATAAATAATCATCTTATTGGAGTCAGATGTCTCGCTTCATAAAAATCTTTGTACCAAATCGATTTTTTCAAAGGGCAGAAGATGCTTTTAATAACATATTCTTAATAATGCATGCTATAAATAAATGAACAACTAATTTGCATAAGGATCCGCAATCATATTAAACATTGCAACAGCCGATTTTCTCGAAGACCAACACCACCTGCTGATACTTCAATCTCATTTTACAGGTGCACTCAGAATTCCTACAGTATTTGTATATTTTACTTTAGATGTTGTGGAGATTATTTGAAATAACTCCTAATATTACTTTCCTTATATTCATATAATGTATAAGGAAAATATTGTGATGGAGTCGAAAATTCAAATTCGAGTTTTCGACGGGAGAGCACGTTTCAAGCATCCCAATACACGAATCAGATATTTTTGAGATGATGTATGTATGTATGTGTGTGTGTGTGTGTGTGTGTGTATGTGTGTTTGTGTGTGTGTGTGTGTGTCTACGTGCGTGCGTGCGTGTGTGTGTGTGTGTGTGTGTGTGTGTGTGAAAGTATGTGTGTGTGTGTCAGTGAGCCTGTGGAGACGATAATTGACGAACGAATGGAGCGATTCGAACAAAATTTGGTACACAAATTACAATTAATGAATACTGAAAGTCTATTGTTTTTATATTGATATACGCAATCGGATGTTCAGAACCCCCCTTAAATTTTCGAGTGCAATTTTGAAAAAATCACCAAATAATTAAAACCTTTACTAAAGTTACATAAATAGTCATTCCTTATGTAATTTTTCATTAGAAAACGATTGACATAAATTTCAGAACGCTAGCATAAACTATTTTCGAGATATTGAACATTTTTCGAGTAAATTTATCAAAAAATCCCGTAAATTAAAAAAAATATCAACTGTTGAGAAACATGTTCACTTTTCATATGTAATATCATGCGATAAATTCGATAACACCACTTTCGTGGATCTAGCTCGTTCCATTCATAAGAAAATATACTTTGTGTAATACTTTTGTATTTGAACGCCAATAATCATTTTTCTGCTATAAGAATAACTTATTTATCCGTCCATAACGGTTTTCGAGATTTTGGCGACGAATTTTGCGGAATGTCGCCAAATTGGCGACATTTTTTAATGTTACCAAATTAATTAAAATATCGCCAAATGGATAAAAATGACGCTACATCACTGAAAATGACGACTAATTTGAAAATTCAATGTTCTGGAAAAATATAGATCTACTATAAGAATAACCTATTTATTTACTGTAACAGTAGTAAATTCATTGCATTATATAAAAACGTCATGTGCTGCCTACATCAGATTTTTTTATTTGTGCTGCAGTTTTACTTTTTAACACTTTACAACAAAGTTGAAAAGTATTTATGACTTTGTTCATTCTGTCTGTCTGTCTGTCTGTCCGTTAGCACGATGACTGCCGTAAAAATGACTTAATCAAAATGAAATTTTAGTATGCTGTTCAGACGGTCTGTAGAACCTATGAGAATATAAATGAATAATATCACCCAATTAGCTTTGGATTGAATCCGGGTTGAAAAACTGAAATACATTGAGCCCTATGGGTCCTAATTTTTCAAACATTTTTTCAGCGGATTTAAAATTCACAAATTGCTTCGAAAATTTTAGGTAATATTCAAATTGTTCCATAAAATATATACAAAAAAATTCAGCGAAATATATTCAGTAGTTTTTTAAATAAAAATTAAAATAGTAATTACACCTCTTATATGAAACGATCACGTGACCATGATATGAAACGATCACATGGCCCACTTCAAAATGATATATGGCATCCATCTTGTTTCAAAATCGTGATTTTTTTAAGTTCTTTTTAATTCATATTCAGTGTTGTATCCGTCCTAAAACTACTTTATTTTTGCTTAAAATCTGTGCATCTACATACTGAAACTACGCAATGACAATATATTTGAGTTTAAATGCTCATCTAAATTTGATTATTTCTACAACTAAGTCTATTTTTCACCTATGTAAAATGTAAACAGCAAAATATATAGAATGAGTTGTATTAGAATTCCTGTATTTTTTTAACACAAAATAATTTAGTCCATGTCTTACATGGCTGATATGAATGAAATATTAATTGATTTCATAAATCCAAGCAAATTTTTAATACTAATTATTATATATGAAAATCATATTTGAAAAAATGTGAATAGAAATGTCGGTAAATTTTGACGACAATCAATTCAGCTCTATCGGTAACCTTGGTGTGCAAAATTTTAATCCAGTCCATTCAGTAATTTTTGAAATTAAGGCTTATATTCAAATTGTGTCACTTTAACGCTTTTTGGGGACCATTCTTCAATTACCGAATGGGAAATATTCAGATGAAAAATTTCAAAATCGCAGAGCAATGTAAATTTTGGACTTTTGGCATTTGTGGTGTGATTATTACTCAAACAATGTCATTGGGTGATTTTCAAAATAAACGCCTGTTTGATGTCGCAATTTTTGAACCCATATTCCATGCTAATAAAATTATTTTTTTAATACTTTTAAAACATATATTTGTACACTAGCAGCATACCCGTTCTTCGTACGGAGTATATAATATAAAGAAACTTGAAATTCATAATCATGCCCAAATTCTTATAGTATACTAAATGACATGTTTAATCAAAATATTCTGTTAAAATATTTAATATAATGCTCCTAAAAAGAAGTTTAAGAATCTCTGTTCTCGCTATATAAAATTATCTTCATGGACATATCTGAAGAATAAAACATCTTGGACCCCTTATGTAAGCAAATATAAAAAAAATATGGAATTGAATCAATATATGCAAAATAAAAGCGTTAAAATTGTATGGGACCCGTACTAATTATATACGCGAATATTAGAAAATATAACCTGTATTAGTAGATTACATGTATGAATTGAAAATACCAATAAACCCGTAATCTTTAAATCTGAAGACAGTCATTTATTCCAATATATGTCAAAATTAAAGTGCTAAAATTATATGGGAAGATATACACGTACTACTTATAATGTCCGATTATTAGTAGAAGGTTACCCGTTTTGCAATATGAGTCACAAATGTTTTTTGGTAAAATACAACAGACGACGTAATAAATTGAATATATAATTAATCCCCTTAATCTTCATACCAGAAGACTGTACTTGATTCCAATATATATGCCAATATATGTCAAAATATATGCCAATATACCTGTACTACTTATATTCTTGTAGGTTAGAAAATATACCCGTGCATTCCTAGAAGATTACTCGTACAACGTACAATATGCGTGTGTCAGCAATTTTTGCCGCAATAAAACAATGGCGTAATAACTTAAAAATATCAATAATCCCTGAATCAACAATTCCTGAAAATATCAATAATAATAATGTTTAAACCTGAAGAGTATAATTGATATTATCCAGTCCAAAATGAAATGGCAATGAAATTTATTTTATATACATATCTTCATTATTCAAATCGGAAAGGATTTAATAAAAATCGTCTGCCGCATAAACACATTGGATTTAAATCCGTTGCTAAGCGACATGATATCATTTGCTTCAAATAAATTGGTAAAAAAAATATCGTCTAAAATCTAAATAGTTATATTTCTATGGAACATTTGGCGACAGTTTCGTCAAATTAGCGACATTTTAAAAAATCGGCAAATTTCTCGCCAAGTGGGACTGTAGAACTGACAGTTCCACTTTGCGACAAATTGACGAAATATCATCACAATACTATCCCCTAACAAAAAACAATTAATATCATTTATGTAGCACAAATTTATCAATTTCAAGATATTTTTATAGATTTGAAAACATTTTTATCAATTTGGTGACATTTTAAAAATTCGCTAAATGTATTACTAAGTAGGATGGTTGGTCTGACAGATAAATGCTAATTAAACATCATTTCAGTACTCTCTTCTAACGAAACAAAAAAAAACTTCATTGATATGTAGAAGACCCAAGCCACACGACCAACCCGAAGGTTTATGGCAGCTGTTTGTGTGTCGTTTATATCAATTTGGCGACATTTCCGTCAATTTGGCAAAGTTTAAGAAAAGTTGTCAAATTAGCGATATCCCTCCAAATTCGTAGCTTTAAATTTGCAGATCTGAATGAAACATTCTTATCCCGTTTCAATATACTAAATTAAAACACTACAATTGTATTAGAAGATATACCCGCTCTACTCTTTTTCTGTTTCAACAATCGGCTATATGAATTTATTGGCTAAACACAATATATGAGTTTAGTAGCTAAATACGATATAAGCTTGAAAACTCTTTGCCAAAATAAATGAAATTGATGTACGCAGTCAGCAATTAATATAATTAAAAGAAAAATCAAACCGTCCATTCATAAGATATACTTTTATATCCATTTATCCATTTATTTACTATTTAAATCGAAAAAAAAAATAAAAAACATTAACAAACACATTTAATTTAATTGCGATGCCGAGCAACATGATATATCCTCCTAAAATGTTAAAATTTATTAACCACTAACAGCACACCCGTTATTCGTACGGAGTGTATAATTTAAAGAAAGTTAAAGTTCGCAATCATGTGCAAATTCTGTTAAAATATTAAATTTATTGCTCCTAAAGAGAAGTTTACGAATATATGTTCTCACTATGCAAAATTATCTTCACGATCAGATCTGAAGAATAAAACATCCTGCCCCCTTTTGTAAGCAAATTTACAGAAGAAAAAATAGGAATTGAATGAATATATGCAACCCCGTACTAATTATATTGTCGCAGATCAGAAAATATGCCAATGTGTTAGTAGAAGATTACCCGTATTACAATATGCGTCTCAAAAATATTTGCCAAAATAAAAGAGATGACGTAATAAATTGAAAGCATCAATAATATCCGTACTCTTTATACCAGAAGGTCGTAATTGATTCCAATATATGCCAATATATATAAAAACATATGTCAATATACCTGTACTACTTATATTCTTGTAGATTAAAAGATATACACGTGTATTTGTAGAAGATTCGTACAACATACAATATATGAGTTTAAACAATTTTTGTCATAATAAAATAATTGCATAATAACTTGAAAATATCAATAATCCTTGAATCAATAATCCCCGAAAATATAAATAATAATAATTTTTAAACCTGAAGACCGTAATTGATATTATCCAGTCAAAAATGCTATAAGAAAAATCAAATCGTTCTTTTCTAAAATATATTTTTATATCCATTTATTTATTATTCAAATCGAAAAAATAATTATTAAAATTAACAGACAGATTTAATTTAATTGCGTTTCTGAGTAACATGATATAAGATAGAATCTTATAACATGTTAAATATGTCATGTCTTATAACATAAACTGCGAAATTAAATAACGATTTTGATTTCTCTATACTTCTCATTGTTCCGTAAAACCTTGTTTTAAATAAACCATGAACCATGGAGATAGATTTCCCCTTTAAATCATGTTTCAAACAATTCATGTTTTCAGAAAGTGACTAATTAACGCAAAAAATCTCCCATCAAACTCAGAGATTAAATTTTAATTCACTTTCAAACGATTTTCAAGCTTTTCGTTTGGATAAACCACGGAGTTAGGGAGTAGAACTCCTAGGAAAAAGTTCCGTTTTTCATTAATATCTCGACAACCCCAGGTCTTAGAAACTCGAAACTTGGACAAAATTTATGGAGGGATATTTCAAGGCTATTCACCAAATTTCATTAAATTCGGTTCAGCCGTTTTTCCGTAAAGATGAGACAAACGAAAATTCCGTTTTTTACTAATATCTCGAGAACCACTGGTCGTAGAAACTCAAAACACGGATATAATTTTAAGTAGGGCTATTTTTGGGCTACCCACAAAATTTCATCAAATTCAGTTCAGCCGTTCTCCCGTGATGGTGTGACAAACAGACAGACAGACAGACAGACAGACAGACAGATTTTCATTTTTATTTATATAGATTAGTTTATGATTAATAAAATGTACTCATTAAAATGTTTATCTTTTAAAAATATTAGCTTTTTTCTATTATTTTTATTTTTCCAATAATAAATTTGCAGGTCCCAACTCAATGTACCACACTTAAGGAAGTATCTTGTTATGATTTCAAACTATATTAGCTTTTGTATACGAATTAAAAAGTCTTATGTGGGCAACACATGATTTTCCTTATATAATGCAGTGAATTTACAACTTATACAATAAAAAAATAGGTTTGTCTTATAGTAGATACTTATATTCTTTCTAAGATAATGAATTTTCGTCAACGTCGTAATTTCGTTAGTCGTAATTTTCATTGATTTAGCGTCATTTTTATCCTTTTGACGAGATTTTCGTTTATTTGGCAACATTTTAAAAATTCCACCAAATTTATTGCCAAAATCTCTCCAAGCGTTATGGACGGAGAAATAAGTTATTCTTATAGCAGATAAATGACTATTAGTGTTCAAATAAAAAAGTATTACTCAAAGTATATTTTCCCTTGAATGGAACGAGCTAGATCTACGAGAATGATATCACCGAATTCAAATTTTTAAAGTCACCCGTTTTAAAGTTTATGTCAATCGTTTTCTAAGGTTAAATTATATAAGAAATGTCTAATTGCGTAACTCTATTAAAGGTTTTAATTTTTTGATGATTTTTTCAAACTTTCACTCGAAAATTTAGGGAGGTTCTGAACATTCTATTACTTTTGAATACAATAGGTTTCCAGTATTCAAGGATTGTGAACTTTATACTAAATTTCCTTAGAATTGTTTCATTCTTTTGCGAGATATCATATCCACAGACTCATGGACACACACACACACAGACATCACCTCAAAAATGTTTGATTCGTGATCAGGAATGCTTGAAACGTGCTCTGCCGTCGAAAACTGGAAATCGAATTTTCGACCCCGTCACAATACTTTCCTTATACATTAATGTATATAAGAAAACTAAAAAGATGGTTTTACATTTTAATTAACAAAAATGCAAGCGAATCCTTTAAAATATAATTATTAATATTTTAAAATTTAAATTTAATATTTGTCCCCTGTACGTCTCATGAGTGTTACCACAGGAGTGTTACTACTATTATTTTAAATAGGTTTTGATTTCTGCAGTTGATAACAAAGCTAATGGAAGCCGTAATTTTCCTTCTTATCTAGTATAAAAATATTACAAAAAATTAATAACAGAGTATCATTTTATTTTTAATCTAAGTCAAATTACCATGTGATGTAAAGCTTAAACAGACAATTCATTTGATAATCATCCCATTGCATTTGCCTTAGGATAATATCTATAATTTAATGTCCAATGACAAATGTGAAAGCACAATTTGAGTCGCGCAACCCACAAATCGGTTGACATCTCTCATAAATATAAAAGACACATGTTTGAATTTCGCGCTATTTATACATTATATAATGAACAATAGATGGCGCTGTTAGTACAGAGTCAATTCATATAGTTGTAAAATGGCGGTCGGTTTACCGGAGCGTGTATTTATTGTAGAGCATTATTTGATGACTAGTTCTTACAAAACTGTTCAAAAAATTCAGGAAAAATGGCTCTCTTAATGATCGACGAGGAAGTGGTAGGCCTAATCTTAGTGCGCATGGAATGTCCGAGATTGAAGCAAGCCTGCACAGAAGCCCCAGAAAGTCTTCGTAGGTTTTCATCGCAGACAGGTGTGTCAAAGGGTTGCCAAGAAATTGCATCCATTCCCACCGATATGCTGCATCATGTAGCTACAAATACCTGTCGTTGAGTAGAGCTGTGCTTGGCAGCAAATGGTTGTCATTTTCAGCATTTGTTGTAACGCACGATGTTATGCGGACATTAAACTATTTACTGTTAATATTTCATATTTTTGCCTTTTACTTTCCTTATATACATAATATATAAGGAAAGTATTGTGACGGGGTCGAAAATTCGAGTTTTCGACGGTAGAGCACGTTTCAAGCATCCTTGATCACGAATCAAACATTTTTGAAGTGATGTCTGTGTGTCAGTGAGGCTTTGGAGACGATAACTGACGAACGAATGGACCGATTCAAACCAAATTTCGTACAAAAACCACAATCTGTAAACTCTGGAAGCCTAATGTTTTTATACGCAATCGAATGTTCAGAACCCCCCCTAAATCTTCGAATGAAATTTTGAAAAAATCGTCAAAAAATCAAATCCGCTAATAAAGTTACGCAAATAGACATTTCTTATGTAATTTTTCATTAGAAAACGATTGGCATAAATTTTAGAACGCTAACATGAACCGTTCTCAAGATATTGCACATTTACTAAAAAAATTATCAAAAATTCATATAAAATAAAAAAAATATTTCCTATTGAGAAACACGTTCACTTTTCCTGTGTAATGTCATGCGATAAATTGGGTGACATCATTTTCGTGGATCTAGCTCGTTCCATTCATGAAAAAAGATACTTTGAGTAATACTTTTGTATTTGAACGCCAATAGTTATCTGCTGTAAGAATAACTTATTTCTACGTCAATAACGCTTGGCGACGAATTTGGCGGAATGTCGCCAACTTGGCGACTTTTTGAAATGTTGCCAAATTAACGAAAATCTCGCCAAATGGATAAAAATGACCCTAAATCAATGAAAATGACGACTAATTGTCGAAAATTCAATATATTGGAAAGAATATTACTATCTACTATAAGAGAAACCTATTTTTTTTTCTGTAAAAGAAGTAAATTTATTACATTACATAAGGAAAGTCATGTGTTGCCCACATCAGATTTTTTTGTATCAAACGAAATGTGGATTGCGCGACTTTAGAAACACCCTACATTTGATTACAGACGCCCTTATTGTTATAGGCATAGAAAAAACGTAAAGTTCTGGATGAATCAAATTCCAAACAGGCCACGGTACAAAACTGTAAATTTCAAAAGTACTACCGTTTTCAGTTTCAGCTGGTAGGGCTAGTTTTAACATATTTAACCATAACATGTTTCAACCTTAATATTTTTCAGTGCATACTTGAGGATACGCCCTGATTTCACCAGGACTATCTATCTTAAGTTGCTGAAAGTTTGCATTATTATTAATGCATGTGTTTCCCTGTAAAAATCAATAAATAATGTTATCAGTTATAGTAAAATTCGGAGAACAAGTAGGCCAATGAAATAGGGAATTTTCCTGAAATTATATTATAAATCTTGCAACTTTTCTCTGTAAAAATATAACAAGAAAGGTCAATCCTGCATAAAGCATTGATTATGATACATTTTACAACTTCAATGCAATTTTATTTAAACATCTCCAAAATGTGCGATGCATTACTCGGTATTATTTTAAAAATTATCACAATACTACATTAATTTATTATATTTAAAAACTTAAAACTTCATCGAAAAAAATGAACTTCATTCAAATGACGGCATTGAAATATACATTGCCGGGTTTAAACATCTCTAAAATGCGATACATTCCTCGGTAATATTTTAAAAAAATTATCATAATACTACAATAAATTATTATATTTGAAAACTTCAACAAAAACAAATGAAATTTATTCAAATGACGTCATCGAAATATGACACGCCTGGTTCTCTCTATAAAAGCAGCATTTCATTCACAAACGTTTTTCCATTCATTGCATTCATCACAATACTATAATAATTTATTTTATTTAAAAACTTTGACAACTAAGACAATGGAGGTACAAGTAATTAAACTCATGCTTAAAACTTCATCGAAAAAATCGTCTTTCTCTCTGTAAAATCAGCGAATATTTCATTCATATCAGCTACATTGCAGACTCCATGAGCTAAATAATTTTGTATTAAAGAAATGCAGCAATTCCTATACAAATCATTCTATACTCATTCTATTCTTATATATATTTTGCTGTTTACATTTTCTATAAGTGAAGATTAGGCTTCGTTGCAGAAATAATCAAAGTTTGATGATCATTTAAACTTAAACATATTGTAATTACGTTGTTTCAGAACATTTATGCACAGAATAAAAGCAAAAAAAAAAAAACGGTTTTACGACGGATACAATAGTAAATATGAATTAAAATAAACTTTAAAAATCACGATTTTGGCACAAGATGGATGCTATATTTAACACTTTACAACAAAGTTGAAAAGTGTTTATAACTTTATTCATTCATTATGTCTGTGTCTGCCGTTAGCACGAGAACTGCCGTAAAATGACTTAATTAAATTAAAATTTTAGTATGTTGTTCAGACGGTCATTAGTAGCTATGGGAATATAAATGAAAAATATCACCCAATTAGTTTTGGATTGAACGCGGGTTGAGGAAATGAAATAGATTGGGCCCCATGGGACCTAATTTTTAAAACATTTTTAAGCGGATTTAAAATTCACAAATTGCTTAGAAAATTTTAGATAATATTCAAATTGTTCCGTAAAATATATAAAAAGAAATCAGCGAAATATATTCAGTAGTTTTTTAAATAAAAATTAAAATAATAATTACTCACGTGACCATGATATGAAAAGATCACGTGACCCAATTCAAAATGGTATATGGCATCCATCTTGTCTCAAAATCGTGATTTTTAAAGTTCTTTTTAATTTCTTTAATTACAAAATTATTTACCTCATAAAGTCTGCACAGCTGATATGAATGAAATATTCATTGATTTTGCAAAGAGAAGAACGATTTTTTTCGATGAAGTTTTAAGCATAGAGTTTAATTACGTGTAGCTCCATGGTCTTAAGTTTTTAAATAAAATAAACTATTTTAGTACTGTGATGAATGAAATGAATGGGAAAATGTTATGTATGAAATGCTACTTTTGTTGAGAGAGCCAGGCGTGTTATTTTTCTTCTATGACGTCATTTGAATGAATTTCAGTTATTTTCGATGAAGTTTTCAAATATAATAAATTATTATAGTATTATGATAATTCTAAAATTATTACCGAGGAATGTATCGCATTTTAGATATGTTTAAACCAGGCAATTTATATTTCAATGCCGCCACTATAATGAAGTTCATTTTTTTCTATGAATGTATAAGTTTTCAAATATAATAAATTAATGTAGTATTGTGATAAGTTTTAAAATATTACCGAGAAATGTATTGTATTTTAGACATGTTTCAATAAAATTGAATTGGAGTTGGAAAGTGTTTCATAATCAATGCTTTAAGCATTATTGATCTTTCCTGTTTATTTTGAGGTAGGTTATGTGATCTCCTCATATAATGGTCACATGATCGCTTCATATCAAATATGTGTAATTAATATTTTAATTTTTATTTTAAAAACTACTGAATATATTTGGCTGAATTTCCTTTTATATAATTTATCGGATAATTTGAATATGTCGTAAAACTTTCAAAGCAATTTGTGAATTTTAAATCTGCTTAAAAAATGTTTGAAAAATTGGGTCCCATAGGGTTCAATGTATTTCATTTTTTCAATCCGGGTTCAATTCAAAACTAAATGGTTGATATTATTCTTTTATATTCCCATAGGTCCTACAGACCGTTTGAACAACATACTAAAATATAATTTTGATAAAGTAATTTTTACGACAGTTATCGTGCTAACGGACAGACAGACAAGCAGAATGAAAAAATTCATAAACACTTTTCATCTTCATTGTAAAGTGTTAAAAATGAAATAAAACAAATAAAACTGTTATTAACTATTCAAACTGTAATGTAACCTTAGTGATATCGTGTTCTATTATTTAATATACTTTTCTGCGACATCTTTCTCTTAGGGACATAATATTATAAATCCACTTTTCCTCCTTGATAATGACATTAATAAGGACACTTTCTTTAAGAGTCTTCAAATTCATTGGAGACCTTTCTAAGCACTATTATAAAAGGCTTTGTTGAAGAAGATAGGAACAAAAAGATTTCGGGATAATTGCATCATTTTGTATATACTTGAGAAAGATGTTTTATTTTAGCGTTCCATGCATGAGTATAATTGAATAAGCACAAATGCTTCAGTGGTTAATCCAACTTCTAATTTCTTCTTAAAACTATTGATTTAATTTATGGATATTGAAATGTAAATGTTTTCAAAATGCTGGCAATGTGTGTTTGTAATTTTCTGATTAAAACGTGATTTAATAGATACAGCTGAAAACTGTCAAATGCTAGGAAAAATATTTAAACTGCATTTAAATGTACTACATTTAAATATAACAATTAAAATAAAGATTTTCAGAGCTGCAAAACTAGTTCCACAACTGAAAAGAAAAGAGAAAAAAAAACTGTGATAAGAATTTTTAAAACTAAATCCAAGTGAATGGAAAAGATATTAATAAGTGAAAACTGTGATCACTACACCTAATTTTTATAACCATAGGCCATAAAAGCAATGTTAACCAGAAACTTATAACAAAATATACAGAAAATGTCAGCAGATAAAGATGTTCTTTTATTTTTTATTTTTTTTTCGTGGTCATTTATTGCTTGTATCTTACGTAATAAAATGTATTTCGATCTGCCTATGTAGATCTCCTCTAGAGGAAAATTGAAGTGCCGTACAGCAGCGAAATTTGCTTCAGAGTTGCATCACGTATACCCAATACGATGCGCTTCGGCACGAGTTTTAAGATTAGCTATTTGAAAACTAAGTGGATTTAATTAACTGGTTTTCTAGCTTTGCGAAATTCTTAGATTTTATATGATTTATTTGGATTTGGTTTTATATTAAAATTATGTGTATTGCGTTAAATTTTGTCTCTAATTGGATGAAAACGAGTTGAGACAGTAATACTATTTTTAATGTTACTTCTGGGGGAAATGAATATTTTTTTTTGCGACTTTGATTATTTTAAGTAATCGGTGATTGAGCGCTTATTTAGGGCGTATCAAAGACGCTTATTTTGGAGGTTTCAAACAAGCTTATTTAGAGCAATTCACGACCTCATTATACAATCAGGAAGGTTGCGCGTGGGAAAAACAGAGCTCAAAAAGGATTTTAGTTTATAACAAACTTTTCGAAAATTGAATGAGGTTATATTTGTTTTGTATTATTTGAGTAGCATGCGTTTATTCAGGACCTCGGTAATGCCGGCCAATTCGTTCTAGTAATAAATGAAAGGAAATAAGTTTGGCATAGTGACAATCAACAAATCCAATTATACATTTCTTATTTTGCTTTAATTAACGCGGCTGCTTTGTTCTTTTAATAATATAAATAACTTGGTTTTCGTATGGCAAAAACTACGATCTTTAAAGGACATTTTCGTTGTTAAAAATGGCATTCTGAAGCATTTTTCTGAAAATATAATCAAATCAAAAGATCGTTTTTTCTCTAATTTAGGTTGTTAAAATTCCTTACAGTATGAATTACTATGGGAGAAAAGTAGATAATTTGCATTTAACATCAGCTTCAAAAACATTTTCAAAGCCCTTGTTAGTATAATTCAAATTATTTTATTACTAATGAACGCAGTTCTTTTTCTAATATTTTTAATAACATCTTCATTTCCAGATAAATTAATCCTTTCCAGCACTTTGCGTTCTTTAAATGGTTAACTGTACTGCAAGAATTGAAACTCAATATATAATGAATCAAGGAAATTAAATCAATAATCCCCCCATATAATCTCTAAATTATTTTGCTTCTAACATACACTAAAAATAAGTTTGGCACTTCAAATGATTACATATATAATGCTAAGTAAAAAATATTTTTTTTTCTAAAAATTACTTCCCATCGATTTTCCCATAGAATTCCTAAAATCTTTGGACAGATGTTCTTCTTCTTCGACCCAGACCGTCCGACCTACCAGAAAGGAGTAAGGTATCAGTTTGGACGGCCGAGAAGTGCCACCCAATTTAGACCGGAACCCAGTGGGGGAGGCATCCATAGGGACCGTACCCTCCTTCCCCTACCACCAACCTCTCGGAGGGACTTACGGACCCACATGTTTAACGTGATCGTACTCCGCGTGAACACGGCGGCAGTTTGGGCAGCGGCGGGAATCGAACCCGGGACTACCGAGTGCAACCTCCGCGCGCTAACCACAGGGCTACCGCGACCCTTGGACAGATGTTGACCCATATCAAGAATACAAATAATGTACAATTCCCTAGCAATACACACTAAAAGAGATATGAGTCAAAACACACAAAAAACTGAGCATATTGCCACTAGTGCATGAAAGTGCCTCTAATGGCACTTTTAAGCACTTCCAGTTACTTACTTAAAAAGGTAACTAAGTCTATATGACTATGCTATTTTCTTCTTTTGCATGAGAATTGCACGGCATAACGGTTACTTTTTATGTTACACTGAAAATATCGTTTTAAATAGGTAAATAGGTAACTTTAATTGTTCATTTTGTGACCATTGAGTCCTTTAAAATGATCCTTTAAAAATAGTATCAATAAGGTTTCATCGATTCCAATAAAATGACGTACAGTTCCACATCAATAGGGATGTTATTGATTGATTTATAAAAATATTATCAAAAACGACCAAACTTTGTTTTTAACACTTTACAACAAAGTTGAAAAGTGTTTATGACTTTGTTCATTCTGTCTGTCTGTCTGTCTGTCTGTCTGTCCGTTAGCACGATAACTGCCGTAAAAATGACTTAATCGAAATGAAATTTTAGTATGTTGTTCAGACGGTCTGTAGGACCTATGGGAATATAAATAAATAATATCACCCAATTAGTTTTGGATTGAACCCGGGTTGAAAAAATGAAATTCATTGAACCCTATGGGACCTGATTTTTCAAACATTTTTTAAGCGGATTTAAAATTCACAAATTGCTTCGAAAATTTCAGGTCATATTCAAATTCTTCCATAAAATATATAAAAAAAAATTCAGCAAAATATATTCAGTAGTTTTTTAAATAAAAATTAAAATAATAATTACACCTCTTATATGAAGCGATCACGTGACAATGATATGAAACGATCACGTGATCAACTTCAAAATATAATACGGCATCCATCTTGTCTCAAAGTCGTCATTTTTAAAGTTCTTTTTAATTCATATTGAGTGTTGTATTCGTCGTAAAACCTCTTTATTTTCGCTTAAATTCTGTGCATCTACATACTGAAACAACGCAATGACAATATATTTGGGTTTAAATGAGCATCCAACTTTGATTATTTCTCTAACGAAGCCTATTTTTCACTTATGTGAAATGTAAACAGCAAAATATGTAGGATGAGTTGTATAGGAATTGCTGTATGTTTTTAATGCAAAATAATTTAGCTCATGGAGTCTGCATAGCTGATATGAAAGAAATATTCATTGACTTTACCGAGAGAAGGACGATTTTTTGCGATGAAGTTTTAAGCATAGAGTTAAATTACTTATAGCTCCATGGTCTTAATTTTTAAATAAAATAAATTATAATTGTATTGTGATGAATGACATGAATGGGAAATTTTTTATGAATGAAATGCTGCTTTTTTAGAGAGAGCCAGGCTTGTTATTTTTTCTATGACGTCATTTGAATGAATTTCAGTTGTTTTCGATGAGGTTTTTAAATATAATAAATTATCGTGGTATTATGATAATTCAAAAATTGTTACCGAGTAATATATCACATTTTAGAAATGTTTAAACCAGGCAATTTATATTTCAATGCCGTCATTTGAATGAAGTTCATTTTTTCGATGAATGTTTAAGTTTTCAAATATAATAAATCAATTTAGTATTGTGAGAAGTTTTAAAATATTACCGAGGAATGTATTGCATTTTAGACATGTTTAAATAAAATTGCATTGAAGTTGGAAAGTGTTTCATAATCAATGCTTTAAGCATGATTGATTTTTCTTGTTAATTCTTTCCCGTGATTCTTTAATTTTCAGCTCCACTAAAGGTCATTTTAGAGGCATCCATTTAAGCATGTAAAAAGCGCATAAAATAAATATCTCATGCTATCTCTTTACCTAGTTAAAACAATATTTTCTCTGTAAAATAATATATATCTCTTATTCCGCTCAATTCTCCTATAAAAGTATAAAATAACACATCCATATAGCTATAGATAGCTACTTAAGCTGATAACTGGAAATTTACCAATTTAAAAATGTCATTCCAGTGTCAGTAAACCCAGTTTTTTCTGTGTATATGCCCATATCTTTTTTATCTCAACTTAATTACTATATGACAGAGTACAAAAGAATTTGTCTGTAAAATCCTTTAACAAAACTTATCCGATTCCTAACACTCCATTTTAGCCTCTTAACAAAAGGAATATTCTATCGTAGTTAGTACACGATTTTCTAAAAAAATGGCATTTCTGCACGAGCTTTTAACATGGCGTAATCATTATACAACTATCACTATACAAGACACAATTACTACACTTTCAAATAAAATACAATTACTATATGAACCACACAGTCATGGCAGTGGAACAAACAAATAAACAACAAGAAATATCAATCATGCTTAAAACATTGATTATGAAACACTTTCCAACTTCAATGCAATTTTATTTAAACATCTCTAAAATGCAATACATACCTCGGTAATATTTTAAAACTTATCACAATCATACATTAATTTATTATATTTGAAAACTTAAACCTTCATCGAAAAAAATTAACTTCATTCAAATGACGGCACTGAAATATAAATTGCCTGGTTTGAACATCTCTAAAAGGCGATACATTCCTAGGTAATATTTTTAAAATTATCATATTATTACAATAATTTATTATGTCTGAAAACTTCATCGAAAACAACTGACATTCATTCAAATGACGTCATAGAAAAAATAACACGCCTGGCTCTCTCTACAAAAGTAGCATTTCATACATAACATTTTCCCATTCATTTCATTCATCACAGTATTAAAATAATTTATTTTATTTAAAAACTTAAGACCATGGAGCTACAAGTAATTAAATTCTATGCTTAAAACTCCATCGAAAAAATCATCTTTCTCTCTGTAAAATCAATGGATATTTCATTCATATCAGCTATTTCATTCATATCATCATGAGTTAAATAATTTTGCGTTAAAGAAATACAGCAATTCTTATACAACTCATCCTACATATTTTGCTGTTTACATTTTACATAAGTGAAAAATAGGCTTCGTTGTAGAAATAATCAAATTTGGATGATCATTTAAACTTAAGTATATTGTAATTGCGTTGTTTCAGTATGTAGATGCACAGAATTTAGGCAAAAATAAAGCGGTTTTGGGACGGATACAACACTCAATATGAATTAAAAAGAACTTTAAAAATTACGATTTTGAGACAAGATGGATGCCATATTTCATTTTGAAGTGGGTCACGTGATCTTTTCATATCATGGTCACGTGATCGCTTCATATAAGAGATGTAATTATTATTTAAATTTTTATTTAAAAACTACTGATTATATTTTGGTGAATTTTTTGTTATATATTTTATGGAATAATTTGAATATTACCTAAAATTTTCGAAGCAATTTGTGAATTTTAAATGCGCTTAAAAAATTGTTAGAAAAAATAGGTCCTATAGGGTTAAATAAATTTCATTTATTCAACTTGGGTTCAATCCAAAACTAAGTGGGTGATATAATTCATTTATATTCCCATAGGGCCTACAGACCGTCTGAACAATATACTAAAATTTCATTTTGATTAAGTAATTTTTTCGGCAGTTATCGTGCTAACGGGCAGACAGACAGACAGACAGAATGAACAAAGTCATAAACACTTTTCAACTTCGTTGTAAAGTGTTAATAAAAAGGGCGTTTTAGAGAATATAATTAATAAATTTTTAATCATCTTTCAACATTTACTCCATTACATGTACCAAGACAGTACTGATTAAAACGACATTTTCTGGGAGTATATTCCATATCGTCGTATTTCTCTAATGACTTTAAATAGTTATTATTTTTTGTTTAAGGATGTACGAAACCATACTGGTAAATATGAGAGTAATTGCGAGATGTATACAATATCAAACATTCCAAAATAATGTGTCTATCTGCAGATTCAATTTTGGGGCACGTACCGGAAAATCGTAGATTCCCACAGCTAACAAATAAGGTACAGTAATACTTCTGCTCAGATCCCAAGATAACTCGGAGCGGCTTTTTAAAATTACAAATAGTGCTTTATTTATTTTATGCTACAGCTCATTTTTAAGTAATTTTCACATAAGTCGATTTCTTAGTGATCGAAAATATTATCGCAAAGGTTCCATTTTGACGACATCGGAAATATTGCAGAATAATCTTTCGGAAGGGCTTTGAAATTAATATAAAATAAATTCATATTTTACGTTAAATTAATTTAAATATGCTTAATTTATGCAAGTTCATGTTTAACACTTTCCATCATAGTTTAAAAATGCTTATCACTTTGTTCATTCTGTCTGTCTGTCTGTCCGTTCGCACGATAACTGCCGTAAAAAGGACTTTATCGAAATGAAATTTTAGTATGTGGTTAAGACGGTCTGTGGGATATATGTAAATGCAGATGAATAATATCACCCAATCAGTTTTGGATTGAACCCGGATTGAAAAATTGAAAAACATTGAACCCTATGGAACATAATTTTTTAAACATTTTTAATCAACGTTAAAATTCACAAATTGCTTTGTCAATTTTAGAAAATTTTCTAGTTATCCCATAAAATATATAAAAAAAAATCAGCAAATTAAGTTTGGTAGTTTTATAAATAAAAATTAAAATAATAATTACACCCATATAATATGTAGAGATTACGTGACCCACTTCAAAATAATATATGACATCCATCTTTTTTTCGAGTAAAAATCGTGATTTTTAAATTTCTTTTAAATTTATATTTAGTGTTGCATCCGTCTTAAAATCGCATTTTTGCGTATTTTCTGAGCGTCTATATTCTGCTCCAAGAGCAATTACAATATTTTTTAATTTAAATGATCATCAAACTTTCATTATTTCTACAACGAAGCCTAATTTTAATGGATGCAGAATCAAGCTGTAAGATGAGTTGTATAAGAATTGCTGAATTTTTTAACGCAAAATTATGTATCCCTGGAGTCTGGAATATAGGTGATATGAATGAAATATTCATTGATATTACATAGAGAGGCAGACTATTTTATAGCATTGCCTTTATCGATGAAGTTTAAAGCATGTATTTAGAAACTATTTTTACATCCATGGTTTTAAGATTGTAAGTAAAATAAATTATTGTAGTACTGTGATAATTTAAAGAATATCACCACTATTGCATCGCATTTTAGATATATTTAAATAAAATTGCATTGCAGTTGGAAAGTACTTCATAATCAATGCTTTATGCATAATTGATATTTCTTGTTATATTGTTGCAACGCTAAATTGAGGATTCGCACAATTCAGCAGTAAAACAACTCATTTTCAAATATTTCATAGCAGAGTAAAAGGAATTCATATTCAGTTCTGGAACACGACGTTCTCTTTCTATGTTTCATGAACGGTAAACTTGGCATATTCGAAAGGGGAACAGGAATATGTATCTGAAATCATGAGCTCTTTGATTTTCAAGAATGTGGTGTAATTTGGTGTAATTTTAATCAAATGTTTGCATCTAAAATCCCGAGCAATTCTGGGAATGCGATCTAGTTGTTCATATTCAAGGTATTTGAAAATATGCGCTTCAAAAAATTTTGATGATATGTTGAAATGGATTAAAACGAAAAATTTCTGGTCCTTCAACTCTTATTAAATAATAAATCAAAATGACATCATTTTAGACATAATGCGTAAGCTGATTTTAAACCGGATATTTTTAATTAATATGTATTTATCTTTAATTTGTCATTACATATACAAAATGATCGATATGCGAGTGTTTTCATGCATCTGCATAAAATTAACATAATATAATTGCAATATTAGTAAAGCGGCAGTAATAAAAAATATTGACTACTATTATAATGAAGACTGTTACATTCAAATGATCTTCAATAATCTCAATTCTAATTAACGTCGTAATTATTGCAGTAATTTATCAACAAATTTAAGTGCTACTGCCTCCACAAACACACATGATGTGTTTTGCTTATGAAGTTTCCCCATCTGCCACGTTTTAATTAAGCATTGCTCTTTAGTTTTCGTCTATAGGGATTGTTTATGCTTGTGAGTGTGGAAAAATCATTGTCTAGGTGATTTTATGGGATGTATATATTTTCAGAATTGGTGAAGTAATTGCCATTTACATAAAAATTATTAATCTTAAATTGAGGCAAAATAAAATATCTGATGTGGGCAACACATGATTTTCCTTATGTAATGCAATGAATTTACTACTTTTACAATAAAAAAATAGGTTTTTCTTATAGTAGCTATTTATATTATTTCCAGGAAATTGAATGTTCGTCAATTAGTCGTCATTTTACCTGATTTAGTGTCATTTTTATCCATTTGGCGAGTTTTTCTTTAATTTAGCAACATTCAAAAAAATTTCCAAGTTGGCGACATTCCATCAAATTCGACGCCAAAATCTCGCCAAGCGTTATGGATGAAGAAATAAGTTATTGTTACAGCAGATTAATGACTATTGGCGTTTAAATACAAAAGTGTTACTCAAAATATATTTTTTCATAAATGGGACGAGCTACTTCCACGAGAATGATGTCACCAAATTTATCGCACAGTATTACATATGAAAAGTGAACGTGTTTCTCGATAGGAAATATTTCTTTTTACTTTATATGCTTTTTTGATATTTTTTTCAGAAAATGTACAGTATCTCGAGAACGGTTCACGTTAGCGTTCTAAAATTTATGTTAATCGTTTTCCAATGAAAAATTACATAATAAATGTCTATTTGCGGTAACTTTATTAGCGATTACGTTTAAGAACAATAGGCTTCCAGTGCTTATGGATTGTGATTTTTATACCAAATTTCGTTCGAATCGGTCCATTCGTTCGTCAGTTATCGTCTCCACAGACTCACTGGCACACACACACACAGACATCAGCTTAAAAATGTTCGATTCGTGATTAGGGATGCTTCAAACGTGCTCTCCCGTCGAAAACTCGAATTCGAATTTTCGACCTCGTCACAATATTTTCCTTATATTTTATGTATATAAGGAAAGTAACAATTAAATGTTTCATCAAGACGAGCAATTTTGTGGACATAACTGGACTAAACAAAGTACGTAGAGATTATTGCATTCTCTGCATGACCAGTATATAGTATAGGAAAAATATTGTGTCGACGTCGAAAATTCGAATTCAAGTTGTACGTTGCGTCCTTAATCTCTCTAATCCTATGCTGTCCTTAAATTTACCACATTCACCTATAATAGAATTGTTATTTATTCAAAATATTTCAGTTTACTTAAATTTTCGTCTTGTGTTATTGTTGTGCATGCTAGTATAGAAGTTTTCGTAAAATAACTCTTAAGTACCTCTAATTGTAGAAATACTATGTTCATAAGTAGATCATTATAGCTACTGTTTCAAATATTTTGACATTTGGTAGTAATTTATTCACACATTTCAAGTTGCATTGATAATTGCATGAGTTCTGACATAAACGTACATCAGATATATATTTCTTCAGCACTCAACAGAGACTTGACTATTAATACACAGTGATATGAAATCAATACAACAAGACAAAATACATGAGATATGTTCAACATTATATAACAATAGGGCGAATTCCCAAAGTTTCCATGGATTTAAAATGTAAATGTGGATTGAAATTCCATTGGAACTTGTATGGAATTTTCGAAAACCAATAAACGTTTTAAAAATACGCCGGTTCAGAAATAAACAAGAAAGATCAATCATGCTTAAAGCATTGATTATGAAACACTTTCCAACTTCAATGCAATTTTATTTAAAAAAGTTGAAAATGCAATACATTCCTCGGAAATATTTTAAAACTTATCACAATACTACATTAATTTATTATATTTGAAAACTTAAACCTTCATTGAAACAAATGAACTTCATTCAAACGACGGCATTGAAATATAAATTGCCTGGTTTAAATATCTTTAAAATGCGATACATTCCACCGTAATATTTTTAAAACTATCATAATACTACGATAATTTATTATATTTGAAAACTTCATCGAAAACAACTGAAATTAATTCAAATGACGCCATAGAAAAAATAACACGCCTGGATCTCTCTATAAAAACAGGATTTCATTCATAACTTTCTCCCATTTATTTCATTCATCACAATACTATAATAATTTATTTTATTTAAAAATTAAGACCATGGAGCTACAAGTAATTAAACTCGATGCTTAAAACTTCATCGACAAAAATCGTCCTTATCTTTATGAAATAAATTAATTTTTCATTCATATCAGCCATGTAGACTCCATGGACTAAATTATTTTGTTTTAAAGAAATAGAGCAATTCTAATACAACTCATTCAACGTATTTTGCTGTTTACATTTTACATAGGTGAAAAATAGGCTTAATAGTAGAAATAATCAAATTTGGATAATTATTTAAACTCAAATATATTGTATTTGTGTTGTTTAAGTATGTAGATGCACAGCATTTAAGCAAAAATAAAGTAGTTTTAGGACGGATACAACACTAAATATGAATTAAAAAGAACGTAAAAAAATCGCGATTTTGAAACAAGATGGATGCCATATATCATTTTGATGTGGTAAACTCAAATATATAGTATTTGCGTTGTTTAAGTGTGTAGAAGCACAGAATTTAAGCAAAAATAAAGTAGTTTTAGGACGGATACAACACTCAATATGAATTAAAAAGAACTTAAAAAAATCGCGATTTTGAAACAAGATGGATGCCATATATCATTTTGAAGTGGATCATGTGATCGTTTCATATCATGGTCACGTGATCGTTTCATATAAGAGGTGTAATTATTATTTTAATTTTTATTTAAAGAACTTCTGAATATATTTCGCTGAATTTTTTTAATATATTTTATGGAACAATTTAAATATTACCTAAAATTTTCGAAGCAATTTGTGAATTTTAAATCTGCTTAAAAAATGTTTGAAAAATTAGGTCCCATAGGGCTCAATGTATTTTAGTTTTTCAACCCGGGTTCAATCAAAAACTAATTGGGTGATATTATTCATTTATATTCCCATAGGTCCTACAGACCGTCTGAACAACATACTAAAATTTCATTTCGATTAAGTCATTTTTACGGCAGTTATTGTGCTAACGGACAGACAGACAGACAGACAAAATGAACAAAGTCATAAACACTTTTCAACTTTGTTGTAAAGTGTTCAAAATACAATCCATTTTGTAACGTCATAGAGAACACCAGAGAACGAAAACTTCTGTATGAAAACCGTAGCAGTAGAAGCAAAGGAAGGACCCAAGCTCCTATATTACAGGCTTCCCCATGTCTGGAATGTTGTATCACCCACTGAGGAAAACACCTTAGCGACAAGGAGTGAGAACCAGGCGGCTCTTCTTGGAACGCACAATAGAACGCGCCAGTTTTAACGTCATTATCGTCGACTGCGCCGAAAAATGAGATTCATGCATTTCTCTCTACAACAATTTATCAGTTTTCTACTTTATTCCGGAATTTATATATTCGTATCCCTTTTCGGTAATTATTAGAGAAATTTAAACGAACATTTTGTTGCTAATTTGTACCACAATATCGATATCGAGTCACTAGGCAATAGCAGACAATTGATAAGTATGGTACAACATGGCGGATGAAGGAAGTAGGAATATGTCCCACTCGAATTCTCTGCAGAATTAAAAGTCTCAATTTTTATGGACCTACTTTAGAAATATGATGCGTGTAGCTCATGATGTTTCCTAAAGACTGCAATTATTATTTTTTTTTTTTTGCATTTCTTTAAGTCATTAAATTGGCTTTAATTGCACACAATAAGACTTGAATATGAGTGTTTAATACAATTTCCATTTTTATTTGTAACTATGGCCATATTTTCAAAGGTGAAGCAAAAACTCGAAAAATAGTAAAATATCTCGAGAACGGTTAGTTCTAGAGTAATGGGGTTGGTCTTATTCTTTTCATAGTCAAAATTAACGTATAAAACACGCATTTAATGGATACATTTGAGCATACGTAGTCATTTATTTTCGATATTGACGATTTTTGTTGGTCATTTCGTAAAAAAAAAAGCAGGTTCTTTTTCCGAATGGTATCACAATCTAACCAGCACCAGGGTTACTCTAAGTTATTTATCTATACAATTTTATGAAGTTTGGTTAATTAGGGCGTCGAAAATTCCAGTTGCGTTTCTCGACACGATTCCAATACTTTCCCTATATATTACCATGTATTGTGGGGAAGTAAAATTTCATTGATAATTCCTTAATGGAGTAAAAATAAGTATTAGAAAGTCAAGATATCACTGCATACTCATGCAAAAATTGAAATCGTGTGAGTCTTCAATTTGTCGAAGATAAAAAAAACAATGCATTTGCTTAGATTACGCACATTTCCAGATTTTTCAATTTTTGACACTATCCAACGTAGTTGAGAAGTGTTTATGACTTCGGTCATTTTCTCTGCCTGTCTGTCTTTCGAACGCAATAGCAATATTTTCTTATTTTAAATGTTCTCCAAACTGTTATTATTCCTACAACGAAGCCTAATTTTATTGCGAAACTATAGCATGCAGAATGTAAGCACATCAATTGATTGTAAGGTGAGCTGTGTAAGAATTGCTGAATTTTTTCAAGCAAAATTATTTAGCTCTGGAGTCTGGAATATAAGCGATGTGAATAAAATATTCATTGATGAGCAGACGGTTTATATTTCGATGTTCTTAGCCGAATAAAGTTCATTTTGTGCAACTAGCATTGTGTTTTGCAATGAAGTTTTAAGTTTTCGAGTATAATGATTTACTGTAGTATTACGATAACTTAAAAAATATCAGAGCTGAATGTATTACATTTTAGGGAGGTAAAATTGCATTACAGCTGGAAAGTGTTTCATAATCAATGATGTATGCATGATTGATCTTTCTTGTTTTTTATTTATGAAAAAATTGCACTACAGATTCTAAGTAAAGCTCATATGAAAACTTGATCGTAATGATCTTTCCGACGTTGTATCTGATGGATACTCTGTGATAATATTTTCGATCACTTAAAAACTGATGTTTGTGAAAATCTCTCAAAATTGGCCTTTAACATAATAGTTTTAAACATCATCGTAGCGAAGTTTCTTCGGATCTGACATAAAGAACCACTTTTTCAAATTTCGTATCTATGAATTTCCTAGATTTTCCTCTACGCTACTAACAGATGAGCAAACATAAGAAAATACATCCTATTTTATTGTGTTAGATTATTTAAAATCAAATATGCATGCATTTTTGCAGATAAGCATACAATTATGATTAGAGAATTTTAATAATAAAACACTAAGTAACTAAGTAAATGAGTAAAAACAAAGTGCTAACTACTATTATAATGAAGATTAATATATACAAATAATCGTCACTAATCTGAACTTTAATTAGAAATGTACTTATTGAAGTAATCTATCAAAGAACGTAATTGCTGCTACTCCCACAGAATGCGCATAGTGTTGTTATCCATATCTCAAAGGCTTCCCCATCTGTCACGTTTTAATTAAACATAGTTGTTCAGCTGTAATCCGTAGGGATTATTTAGGATTGAAACAGGGAAAAAATGGTAGTCTGAGGGATTTTGTTGGCAGTTCAAAATTCTTATAGGAATTGATTTTTTATGAAAGCGAGAGATACAATACTCATTTGCATAAGAGTTTTTAATCCTGAAGTAGTAGTTTGGTAAAACACTACCTAATTAAATATTTCTTGAAGCTTAATTTTGTTTCTAGGGCTTAGTACAGCTACAAATAATATACAACATTTTCTTTTTATGTTTATAAATATCGGCAGTGATTCCTGTCTGGTGGAGCCGAAATAAATTTGCGTGAATAACATATTTCTTTGTTGGTGGTTTGTTTTACTTAGATTATTTCAAAACAGTTCAAAAATATTAAAAAATATCGAAATTCAAACCGCCTTTAATTCCAAATATAAAAGTTTCGAAATTTGAATAACATTTTCAAAATAATTCAAATTATTAAAATATGGAAAATAGTATAATTTTCTCAAAATAGCTCAAAATATTAAAAAGTCGACATTTTAACTACTACATTTCTAAAACTAAGAACCTTATCCAAAATCCAATTTCATATTCTTATGCGACTTTTAAATCGCTGCAAATTGCTTCTTATAATACATAGGCAGCACTTTTAGTTTTTGAAATAAAAGCATTACAAAAATTAAAAACAGAATATTTCAACTTGATGAAAATATTCCTCAAAACTGTATTAGCTTTGTGAAAACAAATTATAAATCTAGGAAGTAGATTTCTCGTTGAACATTTTGTCATCTACAGTTTTCATCTATATTTTATGGTTTAGAAGATATTTTGTGTAAAATTAAACAAAGTGAGATAAAATTCACTCGAACAAAAACTTGTATAGTTTTTTCGAAATAAAGTTTCAAATATTAAATAATTGAAATGATTTTATATATTTATAAATATAATCCTATTTTGAGCAAAATAAGTGAAATGTTTATATTTCCATCTATTAGGGAGATATAAGCGTCTACAGTGTTCATATTGATTGTAACGCTTCGATTTTAGCCAGCGATACCTTAAACATAGATATTATTGACATCAAAATTTATAAAAATAAAATTATATTCAATAATGAATGCTGCTAGGGAAAAATTTTATTGAATCATGTCAAAAACTATTTATTTATTATATTAGCGTGTCAAAACATTTCATTTATTATTCAATACATAGTTGGGGCAAAGTTAATTTGGCAATACACTGAAAGCTATAACTACCTGGTTACTATTTTCATGTGAAAGAATAAATTAATATGAAAGATGGATTTACGTGCTACAGAAATTAGGCTTCGTTGTAAGAATAACCAAAATTTAGTGATCATTTGAAATAAAAAAATAATAAAATTAAGTTGGCTCAGAATTTAGATACACTGGTAATACGCAAAAATAAAACTGTTTCATAACTGATGAGCACTGAATAGAAATTTAAAGGATCTTTACACGCTCAAACAAAAATGGGTGCAATATTTTTTTGCATTGAATCACGGGATCTCTTCATATATCATGGGTGTAATTATTATTTCAATTTTTATTTGAAAAATTACCCAACATATTTCGCTGATTTTTTTTACACATTTTATATGATAATTAGAATATTTACTAAAGTTTTAATCGAAAATTTTCAATTTTAACTTCGCTTAAAAGTATTTGAAAAATGAATTCCCGTAGGGTTCAATGTATTTAATTTTTTCAACGTGGGTTAAATCCGAAACTAAATGAGTGATATTATTTCTTTCCATTCCTACATGTTCTACAAACCGTTTCAACAACATACCAAAATTGTATTTTTATAATATCATTTTTACGGCAATTATCGTGCAAACGGACAGACATATAGTCTATTTCGCCCTTATTTCATTTGAATACTTCGACCATGGATTTCACCTCAAAATATCGAATAATTTTATCAACTTGCTTTTCGGTATATAAATTAAACTCATATAATATATCTGACAAGACATTACTGTTGTTGTTGTTGAGACCCAGACCGTCCAACCTACTAGAAAGAAGACTTTACTGTAAACTTGTTGATCTGTAAACTTGTCTGACGGCATATAAATGCGTACTTGAATACGTATATTTTAATCTATTCTGTTCAAGCCTCGTTAGTAAGTAAACATATTTAGAATCCCTAAGTTCATTTAACTTCCTTTTTAAACAAAATAAAATATATCGTGCTTGTGCACCAATAATTCAACTCCAGAACTTCAAAATAACGAAACATTCTAACCTTTCTTGAAATTATATTGACTTTTGTGTGTAACCCTTTCCTCCCTCTAAAACATATCTCATATAGAGATTAAAATTCTTATAATGGGAGTGTCCAAAACATTTCCACGGGGAACTATAGGCGTATACCTTCCTTTTCAGTATAAAAAAGTTGAAAAATACTGGTACAGGCATTGTACCAGAGCCATTCGCTAACAATAGCATTCCAGTGGTACAAGAGTTGTACCACCGTAGTTAGAAGGTAGTGAAGCTTAATGTGAGTAAATGATAAGATAATTAATAAGGTATTGAAATTTGACTAATAACTTTCAACATTGCTTAATGGTACCGTGCTAAATGTACCTAACTTCTACCGATTATTTTAGACTACTATGAGAGCAAAAATTACATCTATCATACGTAAAATGTACACCTTTGTATTTCAAACCATCTAATAAATATAAACATAACTGTCATTCTTTACAGCAAAAGTTAATTCAGTTTCATTTAGTTTCCAACTCTACTGAAAAATATGTTTTTAGCCGTATTACTTATCTTTGTGATCTGCAATATAACGCGATAAATACATAGTGTGATAAAAGTTAAACGTTACCTATTTCTATAATGAGGATTAAAATTTCTAAATACAAGTAGCTAAATTCAACTTTAATTATGAATGTAATTATTGAAGTAATATATCAAGTAACATAACTGCTGCTTCTTCCAATGATTACAAGTGCAAAGTTTCTGTTGTTTTCCGAGCTCAAAGGCTTTCCATCTGCCACGTTTAAATTAATCATAGTTCTTCAACTGCAATTTGTAGGGATTACTTGCATTTGAAATAGGAGAAAAAATATTGTACGAGGGATTTTGCAGGAAGTTGAAAATGCCCACAGGATTTGATTTTTTTAGTGGGAGGAGGAAAGTTGACTTGCAGACCAGATCTTAATCCTGAAGTAATACTGGAGTAAAACATTGCTTTGTTAAAAAATTCTAGTAGAATCTACGTTTTGCAGTTGTTAAGAATTTTAGGTTATAAATAAAATCAAGAGAGAGAGATAATTATCACAAAAACTTTACATTTTTATTAAACTTTCAATTAGTTGCATCTATATGAGGGTAGTAAAAATTTGGTGATCTGAAGATCTTGATGTTAATTAAAGAAATTTCTACCTAGAAATGTGTACAACTATACTGCAAACACCATTTTTCTCAAATAGTGAAACTTACGCTAGAATTAGAAAAAAATATACATATCATCACTTAAGTAAATAGGAACTATGAATTCAACAAACAAAATACTATAGTAAGATAATGTGCTAAATTAAAATAGGTTTTAGTACTTCCAAATAACTGTTAAAGATGTCAACATTAATAAGAAATGTATGTGTACTGATTATTTTTTACACGAATCAATTGATATTTTAAAGAAACTAATTTGTGGTGATCCTTTAAAAATTGAAATATTTAAAATATATTATTAGCGGTGTTTTTTTGTTGTCATTACCCGCAATAACTAATCTAAAATTCCTTGATCTTTCAATGAATATATAAAACGAATAACCTGAAATGCCTTACTGTTTCAATGAATATATAAAATGAATAACCTAAAATTCCTTGCTGTTTCAATGAACATATAAAACGAATAACCTAAAATTCCTTGCTGTTTCAATGGACATATAAAACGAAACTGATGGAAGAAGCACATGACTATCCTCACAGGCTCAAATTAATTTTATTTTGCTTTCTTCCTAATCCATTAAATTGAGTTTTGATGCATAAAATTAGACGCAAGTGTATTTGAAATTATATTAAAATAAACATATATACAATTTGAAAAACTTTCTTCATATGGAGACTGAATGCATTTAAGAACGTCGCCAGTTTGCAAAAATTACCAACACAGTTACATAAATGCCTTGGGAAGGGTTGTTCCTAGAGAAATGGGGCTGGTCTTATCCTATCTGCCATCAAAAAATTTCGTACAAAACAATCATATTATTAACACAACTACTGTACATTTAGTTTCGTTTTACGTATTTTGACGATTATCTCGAGCCATTTCACAAAATTGGCAAGTTATTATTTTCTGAATTATACCAAAATCTAATCAGCACCAGGGTAACCCGTAAGTGACTTACCAGAGTTTGTAAAATGTCGTTGAATTGACACCTAGCTAAAGTAGATACATGCATTGCTCATATATAGAAACACACACACACATACATATACACTGAAATTCGGTTTTTCGTATCTTAGAGTACACAAAACCAGTAGAACAAACTAGTAGAAAATTCGAGTTGCAATTTTTGAGACAATTCCGGCAATTTTCCTATACACTACCATGTATGTGTTGTAAGGAAAGTAAAATGCTGAAGGGCAAACATTAATGTTTGGACTTCAAATAATAACATAAGCGTGAGTAATATGTAAAAGCATTTATGCATATGTAGTCTTTTATATTAGATTTTGACGATTTTTGTGCGTCATTTCGCAAAAAAAATCCTGTTATAGTTTTCCAAATCAGGCCAAAATCTAATCAGCTTCGGTGCAAGTCACAAGTAATATAACTTTAAAATTTCGGGAAATTTAGTGGATTAGTTTTTTAGCTAGAATGGATACATACAAATTTTGCGAGTCATTTGTCAAAAGAAAGCAGGTTAACTTTTCCCATATCATATCAAAATCTAATCAGCACCAAGGTAATCCACGACTCACTTATCCTTCTACATTTTGTGAAATTTGATCCATTAGATTTTCAGCTAGAATAGATACATACATTGAACAGGTAGACAGACAGACAGACAGAAAACCACACTGACATCACGCTAAAATAGTGTTTTCGGATGGATTCTCGAGAGCTCGAAAAACTCAACTTCAGTTTTCAAAGAACCTGCACGAAATTCATAAAAACTCGAGTTGCGATTTTCGACAAGATTATACATTATCATATATTGTAGAGAAAGTAAAAATATCATGTGAGTAGCACATGACTCTCGCTGCAGGCACATATTCACGTTATCTTTATTTCTTCAATAAATTATTAAATCGAGTTAAATTGTCCAAAATAACAACCTGAAATAGACATTCTGTATTTCCTCAAAAGGACACTAGATGTCAGCACCCAACCAGACTTAAGAACATTTGTTTTGTTTACAAATTATTCGAGTTCGAGATGGCAATCGAAGCACATAGCCAACGTTTTTGTAATATATAGCTAATCCTAGCTATGCTTTGTAACTGTTTTATAATTTTTTTGTCATTATATGTTGTGTTATTATGTGTGTTATTGTGTTGTGTTATTATGTTGTGTTGTATTTTTTTGTTATTATAGGTTGCGTAGGGAAAATGCGAAAAAAATATAATATCTCGGGAATAGCTAGTCCTACATGGGGTTGATCTTATTATTTTTGTCGTTAAAAATTACATATAAAATAAGCATTTAATTGGCATATTGGAGCAAAAGTAGTCTTCTATTTTCGGCTTTAACGATTTTTGTCGGACATTTCACAATAAAAAGCAGGTTCATTTTTCAGAATTGTACCAAAATTTAATCAGCACCAGGTTATCCCATAAATGATTTAGATATCAAATTTTGAAAATGTGGTCTATTAGTTCTTCAGCTAGAGTGGATGCAGACAATTTTTGTGGGCTATTTTGCAAAATATGCAGGTTCTTTTATCCCGAATCATACCAAAATCTAATCAGCACTGGTGTCACCCGCAAGGTACTTACCTACCAAATTTTATGAAAGCCGGTCAATTAGTTTTTGATTTAAAGTGGATAAAATATCTGCACAGGCAGACAGACACATGCACACATACGTACAGACGATAGTTTTTTCGTATTCTATAGGTCCCAAAACGTGTTGATCCGTCGAAAACTCGAGTTGCGAATTTTGCGAATTTTCAATTTTAATTCACTTTCCCTGCAAATACATGGTAATGTATAGGGGAAGTATTGGATCGTACCGAAAATCGCAACTCGAGTTTTCGACGAATCTACACGTTTTAGGACCTCTAGAACACGAAAAACTGCTTTTAGCGTGACGACTGTTTGTGTGTGTGTGTGTGTGTGTCTATCTGTCTGTCTGTGCAGATTTTGTATCCACTTTAACTGAAAAACTAATCGACTGAAATTCATAAAATTTAGTAGGTAATTTAGTAAACCCTGGTGGGTGACCCTGGTACTGATTAGATTTTGATATAATAAAAGACCCTGCTTTTATTTTAGTGATGGTCCTCAATAATTACCTGTGTCCACTCTAGTTGATAAAGTAATAGATCACATTTCATAAAACTTGGTAGATAAATCGTTTGTAGATGAACTTGGTGTTGATTAGACTTTGGTACTTTTCAAAAATATAAGAACATGTTATTTTTGTGCGAAATGTCCCGCAAAAATCGTTAATTCTAAAGTAAAAGACTAGGTATGCTCAAATGTATCAATTAAATGCTAAATGTAAACGTAATTTTTGACAACGAAAAGATTAAGATCAACTCTGTTACTCTAGGACTAGACGCTCTCGAGACATTTTAGTATTTTCGCATTTTCGCCAAGCCACATTTGAAAATAAGTCCAGTTACCAAATGAAAGCGAAAATCGAATTGAAAATGCAAATTCAGTGTCATTAAAAATAATTATGGCTATAATTTTTTGCAATTAAACTCAATTAAATGAATTATTGAAGAAATAAAGAGAACGTGAATATGAGTTTGCAAAGAAAGTCATGAGCTGCTCACATCAGATTTTTGTTTTATTTGTTAACTGGACATTTTTTTCCAAGGCGGCGTAGCAAAAATCCGAAAAACTTACATATATCGAGAACGGTAAGATCCAGAGTGATGGAGTTTATTTTATTTTTTTCCATGTGAAATTACGTATAAAATAAGCATTTAGTACATACCTTTGAGTATATGTAGTCATTTATTTTAAATTTTGGCGAGCCCATTCCGTAAAAAAACTGGTTCTTCATTTTCGATTTGCACCAAAATCTAATCAGCACCAGAATATACTACAGTTGACTTATCTACCAAATTTTCTAAAATTGTGTGCATTATTTTTTTAGCTAGAGTAGATATATGATATTTTTGTAGGTCGTTTCGCAAAAAAATGCGAGTTATTTTATCCCGATTCGTACCGAAACCTAATCAGCACCAAGGTAATAGACAAGTGACTTCCCTACCAAATTTTATAAATATTGATTTATTAGTTTTTGAATTAGAGTTGATGCATACATTGCACAGACTCACACACATACATACGCCACGCTAAAAATAGCTTTTTAATATTCTAGAGGTCCCAAAGCGTGTAGATCCGTCGAAAACTCGAGTTGCGATTTTTAGCATGGTTCCAAAATTTTCCTATATATTACCATGCGTTACAGGGGAAGTAAAAGGATAATAGAAGGAGGAAGTGTGTTTTTATAGAATTATGAGGAATTTGTCTGGCTATTTCTGGCGTCGTTATTAAAATGTACTAATAAAATTTAATAGAAGATAGTACATATATTACTATTTATATTAATATCATAATTATATTAATATCTTTAATTATTAATGTATTTAATATATCTAATATATTTAATGTATCAAATAACTTTAATGTATGTAATATATTTAATTATATCTGTAATTTATTATTATCTATTAATACAAATGTCATTCATTCTGGTGTTTGGACCTCCTATGAAAAGACTGTACATTCACATATTTTAATAGAATTCGATATAATGAAGTGGTTTACAATGAAAATGATGTGCAAATAAAGATGAATGAACATATGTACGTGTCGTAAATCAATAGGATTTCCTTGTACAATGTAAACAAGAAGATCAATCATGCTTAAAGCATTGATTATGAAACACTTTCCAACTTCAATGCAATTTTATTTAAAAAAGTCAAAAATGCAATACATTCCTCGGTAATATTTTAAAACTTATCACAGTACTACATTGATTTATTATATTTGAAAACTTAAACCTTCATTGAAAAAAAATGAACTTCATTCAAAGGACGGCATTGAAATATAAATTGCCTGGTTTAAATATCTCTAAAATGCAATACATTCCACGGTAATATTTTTAAAACTATCATAATACTACGATAATGTATTATATTTGAAAACTTCATCGAAAACAACTGAAATTCAAATGACGTCATAGAAAAAATAACACGCCTGGATCTCTCTATAAAAGCAGGATTTCATTCATAACTTTCTCCCATTCATTTCATTCATCACGATACTATAATAATTTATTTTATTTAAAAATTAAGACCATGGAGCTACAATTCATAAACTCTATGCTTAAAACTTCATCGAAAACAATGGTCCTTCTGTTTATAAAATCAATTAATATTTCATTCATATCAGCCATGCAGACTCCATGGACTGAATTATTTTGTGTTAAAGAAATACAGTAATTCTAATACAACTCATTCTAAATATTTTGCTGTTTACATTTTACATAGGTGAAAAACAGGCTTATTTGTAGAAATAATCAAATTTGAATTAGAATTTATTCTCAAATATATTGTCATTGTGTTGTTTTAGTTTGTAGATGCACAGAATTTAAGCAAAAATAAAGTAGTTTTAGGACGGATACAACAATCAATATGAATAAAAAAGAACGTTAAAAATCACGATTTTGAAACAAGATGGATGCCATATATCATTTTGAAGTGGGTCATGTGATCGTTTCATATCATGGTCACGTGATCGTTTCATATAAGATGTGTAATTATTATTTTAATTTTTATTTTAAAAACTACTGAATATATTTCGCTGAATTTTTTTTTTATATATTTTATGGAACAATTTGACTATTACCTAAAATTTTCGAAGCAATTTGTGAATTTTAAATCCGCTTAAAAAATGTTTGAAAAATTAGGTCCCATAGGGCTCAATGTATTTCATTTTTTCAACCCGGGTTCAATCCAAAACTAATTGGGCGATATTATTCATTTATATTCCCATACGTCCAACAGACCGTCTGAACAACATACTAAAATTTCATTTTGATTAAGTCATTTTTACGGCAGTTATCGTGCTAACGGACAGACAGACAGACAGACAGACAGACAGACAGAATGAACAAAGTCATAAACACTTTTCAACTTTGTTGTAAAGTGTTAAAAATCTGACCTGAACGCTTAAGTAAGTACACGGCTATGCCGACAAAAGGGAAATGGCAATGTGGCATCACAATATAGTGGCGCCATTTAGTCGAAAGGAATTACATTAAAAAATAACAAGAAAGATCAATCATGCATAAGCATTGATTATGAAACACTTTCCAACTGAAATGCAATTTCATTTAAAAATTTCTAAAATGTGATACATTCAGTGGTGATATCTTTTACATTATCACAGTACTACAGTAATTTATTATACTTAAATATTTAAAACTGTATCGAAATATAAATCATCTGATTCTCTATGCAAAATCAATGAATATTTCATTCATATAACTCTTATTCCAGACTCCAGAGCTAAATAATTTTGTGTGAAAAAAATTTAGCAATTCTTATGTAACTCACCTTACAATCGCTTCAGACATTTGTATTCTGCATAACTTAAAATTAGGCTTCGTTGAAGAAATAATAAAAGTTTAGGGATCATTTAAAATCACAACTATTGTAATTGCATAGGCACGGAATTTAGATAAACAGAGAATACACAGATACGCAGATAATATATATATATATGTATATATATATATATGTGTGTGTGTGTGTGTGTGTGTGTGTGTGTGTGTGTGTGTGTGTGTGTGTGTGTGTGTGTATTCAAAGTATTGGAATCGTGCCGAAGATCGGAACTCGAATTTTCGAAGGACCTACACGTTTTGGGACTTCTAGAACACGAAAAAACTATTTTTAAGAAGACGCATGTGTGTGTAAGTGTGTATCTGTGTCTGTTTCTGTGTGCCTGTGAGGATATTACATCCACTCTAATTGAAAAACTAATGGTTCGAATTTCATAAAATTTGGTAGGTATGTTTTTGTGGGAAATCCTGATGTTCACTATATTATAGTACGATTCGTAATAAAAGAATCTGCCTTCTTTGCGAAATGGCCGGCAGAAATTGCCTTTATCCGGTCTAGCTAAAAACTAATGGTAAAAATTTAACAAAATTTGGTGTATAATATTTCAATGGCCTACAAGTGATTTATATACCAAATTTAACAAAATTTGGTTCATAAATCATTTGTAGGCTATTCTATTACAATTCAGGAAAAAGGAACGGGCTATTTTTGCGAACTGGCCCGCAAAAATCGTTAAATATAAAAATAAAGGACTACGTGTGCTCAATTATATGAATTAAATTCCTATTTTATACGTAATTTTTGACAACAAAAAGAATAAGGCTAACCCCAGTACTCTAAGACTAGCCGTTCTTGAGATATTCCAGTTTTTTCGCGTTTTCGCTACGCCACCTTTGACAATAAGTCCAGCTATCAAATCAGAACCAAATTTAAGTTTACCGTGCAAATTCAATGTCATTTAAAATATTTATGGCTGTTATTTTGTGCAGATAAACTCAAATTATTATTGAAGAAATAAAGAGAACGTGAATATGAGTCTGCAGGGAATGACATTTGCTGCCCACATCAGAATTTTTAACAATATTACAACAATTATTTATAGAAGTGAACGGGGATTATTTGCAGGCCATTTCGAAAAAAAATGTATGATCTATATTTAAAGATCCACCAAATTTTTGTAGAATAAAATGTTCAACAAATTTAAGCTGTGTACCAAATTTTAACTCACTAGGACGTAGGAAAGTGCATTAAAAATGTCATCAAATAAGTATATCATGAAGAGTTATATAAAATTAAAAAAAAGTTTGAAAAATTGGTATCTACCAAATTTAATTTAAAATGTGAAGCCTCTCTCATATACAAAATAATTAAGCTCCTGGAAAGATATTTATTATATAATATACCTCTTTATCTTTCTGGTGGATATCCCAAAAGTCAGAATTTAATTGAATTTGTTTTTCTCCCTATATTAAATAGTTTTTAATTAAAAAACTACTTAACATATTTTACTGAAATTTTATATATATATTTTATGGGATAATGTGTATATTTCCTAAAAATTTCGAAGCAATTTGTGAATTTTAAATTTGCTTAAAAAATGTTTGAAAAATTAGGTCCCATAGCGTTCAATGTATTTCATTTTTTCAACCCGGGTTCAATAAAAAACTAATTGGATGATATTATTTATTTATAGTCCCATAGGTCCCACCGACCGTCTGAAAAACATACTAAAATTTCATTATGATAAAGTCATTTTTACGGCAGTTATCGTGCTAACGGACAGACAGATAGACAGACAGACAGAATGAACAAAGTCATAACCACTTTTCAACTATGTTGTAAAGTGTTAAAAAAATAAAGAAATATGATCAGAAAACTCAAACAGGAAAAACAACAAGCAGAGAATATGAACTTAAAGAAACGATATATTAGGCGTGGTCATGCCATACCTTGGAGATGTTTGGAGTCGTAGTCAAAATCATTAAATGGATTGCTAGAGTATGATGATGGTTTTGAAGTGAAGACTATACCCATTGGTTAGAAGTCGATATGACAGACGGTGTCGAAACAGGATATCCGCAAATATATTATTATCATAAAATGTCAGAAATCTATACTGCCTTTATACTTTAGTACAAAAAATGTTACTGTGACATAAATTTATTGTTTTATTAAAATAACTTACATATGAAATGTATTTTTCTACTAATAATAACGATGTCAACGTACATAAAACATCGACATTTTTGTTTCTAATATTCTTGCTGTTGACAGAAAAATATATCTTTATGCCCCATGAAACTTTTCACATATCAGCAAAATAAATGGATAATCAAAACATTTCGCATCGGAATACAAGCATCAGTTCTATGCATATACACTTTTATGAATACATTTTATAGAAGGTTTAATGTTTCAAAAGTATTGAATGGTATATTTTACGATCATTTTTCAAGAGTCCAAACATAAAAGTATTTCAAAACCTCTTATTCTAAAAGAAAATGTATCTTTTTCAAGGAATTTGAAATTTTTATATTGATTCATTCCTTTGTTTTATGCGTGTAAATATATACATTCTGCATATGTCGGAATTATAGTGTTGCGAAAATCATAAGATTTTCGTGCAGATAATTCGTGATAATTCAGGTAATTCGTGC
>OX578149.1:110184990-110557490 GCA_951213105.1 Amaurobius ferox | reverse complement strand
AGAAATGAAGCTGAAATTTAATGAACAACTGTAATTTCAACTTTTCTTATGAGTTTGCCGAAATTATTAACAAAGCTGAAAAAAAATGTGCAAAGTTTGCAGAATGTTTTACAGTGTATAGACTTCGATCTAAATTGCATATATTTTACTTTCTAGGAAATATGAAAATATTATTTTCGTGTTAAAAGCTCATTTAAACCAAAAAGCGATCAAAATGTTATCAACGATGCTAATTAAGAAGAAATCATTTCTTTAATCTCTCTGTAAAATCGTTCGAAACCTAATTCTCCGTAATTAGTGCAAATAGCTGATTGCAGTAAAACGCTAATATTTAGTACACTAAATTTCGTGGAATATATCTTATCGGTAAAAATATGATGTCGGTAACAGCTGACTCTCTCTACATAATACAAGAGCTTTAATTCTTTCATTCGGAAATAATAATTGACAAGACCCACTCCACAATGTTTTTAACGTTGAAAAGTGCATTAAAATGGGTAGTTTTTCTGGATAAGACAACATGTAAAATTATTTTGAAGTACCAGCGTAATTTATATTCCGCGCAAATATAAATTGATAATGGGAAATATTGCTACCATCTCCAAAACAATATATTGCATTATATTAAAATTTGATAACTAAAATTTCATCATTTTGACGTAATGTTTGTCACTTCAGCGTCATTTTTGCCAATTTAGCGACCCTTCCTGCAATTTGTCACCACATGAAAAAAGCTGTTAAATTGACTATATTTTGCCAAATTAGTCACCAATATCGCAACATTTTTCTCTAAGTGTTACACTTTCTACTTACTATTTATTATTATGTAATTTTTAGATACATTTATTTTTAAAATGTACAATATCTCGAAACCGATTCTAGCCCATGTTCCACAGTTTGTGTCATTTATTTTAGAATAAAAATGATGTTTAGAATGTTTATTTATTTAATATTATAAAATGTTCTGATTTTTCAGGATTTTTTTTATTTAGGAGCCTTCCGACCATTGGATAACGTTTAAAATGAATAGAGTTTAAGTATTCACTCATAGTCATAATCATACCAAAGTACTTTCAAAACACTTCATTCGTTCGTACGTGAGATATCGCATCCATAGACTCACGGACACTACACTAACACGCATACGAACATGCTAACATATACACACTTATATGCACACTAACATACACACACTAGTATACATACTAACATACATAAATAGACATCATCAACAAAACGTTCCATTTGAGTTGAAATAAGTTTAAAAAGTATTCTTTCACCAAAAACAAGAATTTGATTTTCCAACCTCGCCACAATACTTTCCCTATACATTATACTATGTACTATGTAGGGAAAGTAAAAAGATACTGGTAATCTCATCAGTAATAATTCGTCGATTGGGCAAAAGGGGTTTGTTCATTTAACATTGATTTAAATGAAAATAAATTTAATTTTATTTTTATAATCCTGCATTGTTTCTTTCCTTATATACATAATGTATAAGGAAAGTATTGTGACGGGGTCGAAAATTCGAATTCGAGTTTCATCGAGAAAAATCATCAAAAAATCAAAACCTTTAATAAAATTACGCAAATAGACATTTCTTATGTAATTTTTCCTTAGAAAACCATTGACATAAACTGTAGAACGCTAGCATGAACTGTTCTCGAGATGATACTGCACATTTTTCAAATAAATTTATCAAAAAATCCCATAAAATAAAAAAAATATTAACTGTTGAGAAACATGTTCCCTTTTCATATGTAGTATCACGCGATAAATTTGGTGACATCATTCTCGTGGATTTAAAACGTTACATTCACGAGAAAGATACTTTGAGTAATACTTTTGTATTTGTACGCCAATAGTCATTTACCGCTGTAAGAATAACTTATTTCTCCCTTCATCACGCTTGGCGAGATTTTGGCGACGAATTTAGCGGAATGTCGCCACCTTGGCGACATATTTAAATGTTGCCAAATTAACGAAAATCTCGCCAAATGGATAAAAATGATGCAAAATCAGTGAAACTGAATCAAGACTAATTGAAAAAAATTCAATATCTTGGAAATAATGTAAGTATCTACTATAAAAATAACATATATTTTAACTGTAAAAGTAGTAAATTCATTGCATTATATAAGGAAAGTCATGTGCTCCTCACATCAGATTTTTTTTATATTTATAAACATTTTGTTGAGAGTAATATATGACATCCCCTACATAATGCAATGCAATTTTATCTTTCACTGCTAAATATTGGTGTACAAGATCTACTACACAACATTTTAAGTCATCACGAAAATTGAAATTTTGCAACTAATGTGTACAAAAAGACTTATACATACTCACGTGCACAATCATCATCCAAATGCATGTGGTATTTAGTTCATACACCATGATATAAATGAATATCGGCGAATTATTGGGCGTCAAAACACAAAACTATTACAAAAGTTTATTTCTGGAACTAGACTCATGCGAATGATGTTAACGGACTTGAGAGTATTTTTGAATATAGAAACTGAATATATTTAATAATGCTTTAATAATTTTTAACTTTATGTAATTTTTTGATAATGTTTTTCTGAAAAACGTGCAATATATTGAAGCATGACCGGTTCATGATAGCGTTCTAGGGATGGTGGCAGTCGTTTCCTTAAGAAAATTATGTATAAAATTATTCTGCATTTAACAAAGATTATTATTATTTTCATAAAATTCATTTAAAAACTAGAGAATCTTCAAGCTTTTAATTGGATTACAAATTAGTAGTGTTCCAATTTCACTGATTACAATAAACATATCAGATTGTTTTTAAAAATCTAAATCGTTTCGTGAGATATCGCATTCACAGGCTTTGATAATTACCCTAATACATGCACAACAACACAGATGCACACACACAGACATCACCTCGTAAATGTTCAATTCGAGTTCAAGTTATTCTTGAAAGACAATTTTCAGTCGAAAACCATAATTTGGATTTTTAATACCTTCACGTTATATCCCTTGCATTATACGAGTACTATGCATGTAGAAAAAATGAAAATCTCATTATCATTATTTAAGATGTAAATCCATGTATCCTTTTAAGGCAGACAGAGCTGTTCCAACCATATTTAGCCAGAGTTTTCGACAGTCGCAAACACACATATATTTTCCGTAGGTGCTTACCAGTGTGCTCTAATATACACCTGCAGTCGATCAAATTACAGTATTTGTCTTACCTCTAAAGAGTTGTAGAAAATTATAAATAGGAAAATGGATCATGTACTTTTATGGAATTTTGAAACAGATGGACATAAAGCATGTTGAAAACCCAGACCACGTGGCTTGCCCTTTGAGCAGCTATTTGTGTGGCCGGGAAAAAGACATAGAGTATGTTGTTGCTGTTGAGACCCAGACCGTCCGACCTACCAGAAAGGTGTTGAAGATCCAAGCCGTCCGATTCATCCAAGGACTTGAGCAACCACAAAGACGGTCGGGAAAGCTACCAGAAAGGTGTAAAGTAACTAATTGGACGGCCGGGAAGAGCCACCCAATTTAGACCGAAACCCAGTGGGGGAGGCATCCATAGGCACCGTACCCTCCTTCCCCTACCTCCAACCTCTCGGAAGGACTTACGGACCGCAATGTTTAACGTGATCGTACTCAGCATGAACAAGACGGCAGTCTTGGCAGTGGAGGGGATCGAATCCGGGCCTACCGAGTGCAATTCCTGCGCGCAAACCACTGGGCTACCACGCCCGACATAAAGTATGTGTCAATATTATAAGGAATTTGTTTTTATTTATATATTTAATGTTTACTTTTTTACCAATTTTATATTACGTATGTAAATAACTAACGTACATAATCAATTTCCATAAGCTCAGGGTATGAAGTAAAGTTATTTGGATTGTAAATACTAATCGTGTATCGACGTGATCATGACTTAATAGCTTTACTGAAATGTTTAAATAGAATCAATTTGAAAAATTAGAAAACGTTTCATTAACCGTTTGCAAACGAAATTAATTTTTGAATTCCTCTTTATTTCCTAATGAAAATTTTATTCAATAACTATTTCAAATCTGACACCATTAAAACTTTATGTCAGTTTTACTAAATAATGTATATGTAACATTTTTGTATTTTCAATATCTTGCTAACGATACTATAAAAAATTTAGTATTTTTCTTTAAAAAAAATTCAATATAATTTATTATACTTTTTCTTAACGTTTCACCTTATTACTTTCCTTATATACATAATGTATAAGGAAAGTATTGTGACGGGGTCGAAAATTCGAATTCAAATTTTCGTTTCAAGCACGTTTCAAGCATCCCTGATGTCGAATCAAACATTTTTGATTCGTAATTTAATTTAATTTTTTTGCTATTGCATTTTCAAATGTAAAATGTAATAATAAAAAAATTTCATGAAGTTTATAACGTCTGCAGACAACATATTTGTCATACTTTTGAAAGGACAAATTCAGGAAAGCTTATGAAGCACATTTTATGGCTAAAAATAGTAATATTCAGAAAATTGCGCTTATCCACATTTTAAAGACAAAAAGTACCATTGTCTATATATATATATATATAATATAAATAGTTACTTTAAAAGGTATTGCAAATTGTGTTAAGTGCTAAAATTTGCAAAACTTGCAAATTTGCGCAAATTGTGTTAAATGCTAAAATTTGCAAATTTGCAAGTGCTAAAATTTGCAAATTTCCAACTGCTAAAATTTGCAATTTTTATACATAAAAAGCAAGAATTTCAGATATTTAGAAGTTTGTAATTATTCAAGATTTTATTCAAAAGTGCTGAAATTCATTTTTTTTATATAAGATTGAAAAAACTTGCAATTTTTTTAAAAAAAGCTAAAAGTTGTATTTAAGAAAGTACCCTTAACAGTCAAGATTTCATTTATAAGTGCTAAATTTTGGTAATTTTATTATAAATAAAATCACAAATTTTAGCACTTTTTGCTGAATTTCACGATTATTTTTAATAACGTTAAAATCCCCGACTATATTTAAGAACGGTAAAACTCACAATTCAATTTAAACCCTTTAAATTACGCGAAATTTAAAAGTGACAAAATTGATGAGTTTATTTAAGAGTGTTAAAATTTACAATTTTAGCAGAAATTCTTAAAAATTTGGATTATTGAGCGCCGCACTGGAGCTAAAATATACACTTGACCATCAATCGTTAATTGGAATGTTTTTGGACGAAATGTCTTCTCATGTCTACAAATATCATTAAAAATGGATTCTTCGGTTAAAATCCTAAAAAGAAAGCAATTATAAAAGTGAGAAATATTCATAAAAAATTGACAGGTCTAAGTATGTAGAAAAAAAATGTTTTTTATTCCATTTTTTTATATTAAAGCAATATATAAACGATATTTAAAATTGTACACTTTACCTCCTAAACTTCTATTGATACTTACAAAAAAATGGACACTGTCTACCATAGGAGATGAAAGAATACGACATACATACAAGAAGGGACACCACGCATATACATTTTTATCAATGCGTCTTATTGAAAGTGAAATGTTTAAAATGGTAAACACTATGTATATTTTTGTATCATTTTTCAAAGGTACAAACATAAAAGCATTTCACAGTCTCCTTTTCAGAGAGAAATCGAATATTTTCCAGATATTTGAATGATTCCGATATTGATTCATCATTATCTTTTATGGTGCAAATGGATATATTCCACATATGCAGGTTTTATAGAGTAACAAATACGTCATAAATCGTCTGTTGCAGAAGGGGTAGCCTATGCATTTTATCATGATGGTAGAAAAAAGGATGTGTGTTTGTATCCTGAATTGTGAAACTTTTATTGATTAAAATAGCATTATCGAAACTTTGAATATTTTGTAGCAAATGTAGTCAAATAATTTTAGTTACAGTAGAGTGGAATATAAAAATAACATTTAATAATAAAAATCTACTTAAACTGCCTATGAATTTGCTAGATGCTGTGGATCATTTCACGGGAAGCTTTTCATACGAAATAATAATGGTAAGTATAACGAAATCTATTAAACGTCTGGCTAAATAACATGAAATTTAAAATACTCTCTTAATAATACTATCAGATGAATTTTAAAAAGTTTCAAATGGTTTCGAATTATCCAAATTTTATTTAGCTAGATCAGCGACACTTAATTCGTAATTTAATACGTACTTGAATAAGTATATTTTTATCCTTTCTGTTCAAATTTCATCAATTACAAAACCTATTTAGAATCCCCAAGTTCGTTTAACTTCCTAATTAATACAAAATTAAAATATCTCGTGCTTGTGCAAAAAATCACACCAGAGATTAAGTGGTTTAATTACACAAGGAGTAACTACACCACTGTAATTACACGATGGCCGTGACTTTCTAAATTGTACAGTTGTCCCACTCATTGGAAAACACAGGTTAAAGTACTAAAATATTGAAATCATGACCACTATACTTCGAAAACTAAGAGTTCGGTACAAAATCCAAGTATATGCACTTATAGAACTTTTAAAGATACACACATTCTTGCTTATTGTTCATAGCTAGCAGTAATAGTTTTTGAGATATAATCGTTACAAACTTGAAAAACGGAAATTTTTCAAACTAAATTTCTAAAAGCTCTTCTTTTCTGTCGTTTATAATTTATATTTATATTTTATAGTTTCGAATATTTCTAAAAGCTCTTCTTTACAGTCGTTTATGATTTATATTTATATTTTATAGTTTCGAAGATATTTCACGTGCAAATAAGAGAAATAAAAAAGAAAAACTGATACTTTTACTCGAAGATCCTTTTTAAAGTGTTTTCGTAAAATAATGTTAAAAATATTAAACTATTGCAATTGTTTTTATATATTCAAAATCTGGACTATATTTCAGAGAAAAAAAATTAAAATATTTATATTTTCATCTATTAGGCTTGATGGTAAAGCAGTCCAAAATATTTACATTTTTTGTAAAGATCCGTTTTCGTGTTCCACCACAGAAGCCTTAAGTCAAGATTTTTATCACATTAAAATAAAAAATAAAAATAAATAAAAATCAAAGAGGTATGAAATAAAGTGAAAAAAAATAATAAGGTTACGGAATTTCACTTAAAACACTGCAAGGAGTAATTGTGAATATACAAGACTACAAAATTTATTCTTTAAGGAAAAAATTAATAAAAAACCAGCTAGCGAAAATACAGGTAAAATACTAGGTATGTTCATGTGGAACACGGGAGTTGCAAATAAATAAAACAGCCACTTTCGAAAAGTCAAGGAACAACCATAATCTATAACTAGAAGGTAAAATTAACCAATTACAAATCATATAAAACGACCGGTTTCAGTATGTTTGCGAGTTAACTGCATAAAAAAATGATTAACACCTATTATATATTACTGAAACAGCTACTTATGGATAATAAACAAGATAAATTTATCTGCAAAACGAAAGAATTAAAAATAAAGTAAACAAACAATTGTGTAAATTGAAATAAAAAACAAACTCTAATAATAAAATATGATGTCTGCTTGCCTGTTTGTTCGTCTGTAGCAGAACATCTATGCGCTGTTCAATGTATAACTATGAAATATAATGCAGGATTAACTCGCCTCTAGAGAGAAAAAACCTTGTCGAGATTTTTTTTAATTTCGAATTGGTTAAAAGGTTACGAATTTAATAATCGTAATCCTACCACATTGATTTTCGGCGCCATTTATTGCACGTTGCTGGAACTAAAACAATTTCTCTGCTGCTGACACTACTGGTATATTATATCTGCAAAAACTACTAGTATATTATATCTGCTAAAACTACTAGTATATTAGTATCTAAAAACCACGTATAAAATGCATTTTTATTTCGCTGTCTCTAAAACTAAATTCACTGCAACTTTTTAGTCAATTTTTCATGGTCGAGTTTAGAAAAGGGGCTGACACCTGAGATAAAAATAAATCCACAAAATAAGAAATTCATTTTACACATAAATTCCCTTTCCTCGTCTGTGATAGTTGAATGGCTTTTTCAATCCCTTTGAAAACCCACCTATTAACTTTTTAAACACGTGATTAATTGGATTGGTGTTGATTGGATTGGACCATTCCTTATTACAGTATCCTTAAATCAAACAAAAATGAATTCGTTCCTGATATTTTGATAATGTTTTATAATTTGTAGGATTGTGAAACATTATCTGGGTTTATTTTGTTTAAACTTTGCGATTTATATGGATACAATATAATTTTTTATGAAACTTGGCATTATATTTATATTTTGGTGTCAATACTAATAATTATATTTATATTTTGTCAATACTAATAAATCACTGTGACGTTGAAACTTAGCGAAATGCATTTAAAATATTAATAGCAATGTTTTCGGTTCCGAAAATTGAGTGATAATTTGACTATTCTTTCAGATCGAATTTAAATTTTAATTAGTTTGTTTGGCAGCAGATCGTTATGTCAGCAAAAAGAATAAGCTTAATTATGCACTTAAAGATACTTGCTATAACGTAACATCACTCGTATTATTTGCACACTAGAATTCAAAACAAACGTGCCCAGGTTATTTTTTTGCAATACAAGTGCACTTTTATTGGAAAACGTGCAGTTGATTTTATATGTTTAAAACCCCTCATTTGTCTGCGCTCCCCACGCTTACTATGGTGTATCAAAAAGTTTAGCACGTATCAAAGAATCTTATTTAGGATGACTTACTGCCAAAAAGAGGACGAAATATATATTTAGGGAATATCAAAGAATTTTATTTAGGGTATGAATATGATGGAACTAAATACTCTAAATTTTATTTAGGGTATTTAGTTCCATCCTTCGAGCGAATTCAAATTAAGAGCTTGGTGAAATCTACGATTTCCAACACAGAACAACTCACAGGGTTCTCGAAAGGAAAGACATCCATAGTGCATAAAATTGGGAACAGGAGTTGTCTAAAATACGGAACTGTGGATCGAAAACCATCAATCAAGCCCGTGTTCGACGGCATTTCAGATGACTTGTATGGGATAAAAGGGGACCTATTATGCAGCAACTGGTGGAAGACTTCAATGTAGGGTCCTCCAAACAGTCTCGAATCGAACAATGCACAGGACATTGCAGCAAATCGGTGTAGCCAGTCGTATGTCAATGCGAAAACCTTTGATTTCAGCGGAAAACCTGAAAGTACTTTTACAGTGGTGTTGGGAACGACGCAACTGAACATCTAGTGAATGGAAGAACGTTATGTAGTCGAACAAATCACGCTACATCTTGTTTTGTAGTATGGCGAGAGCCCCATGAAGCCATGAACCTATCTAGCATTGTTTGCGCAGCTCAAGGTTATAGTGGGTGTATCATGGTATGGGTCATGTTATGCTGGTTTGGTACAGGTCCGCTGGTGTTTACGGAAGGTCGGCTGTCATTTATGGAGTACTTGAGTACGCTTGCCAAACACGTCCAAGCTCCAATGTTCATTTTTATCATAGAGGGGATGGGTCTTTCATGCACAATAATGCCGCTGCCATCCACCCCGCAGGAGCCGTGCAACAATGATTCACGAAGCATGATTACGACTTACGCCATATACCTAGTCACCGAAAAGTCCAGATTAAAACCCAATCGATAATGTGTAATGTCATAAGGTAAAATTGTCCTTATCAAAAATTACCAGTATAGGATGTACCTATGATGCCGCCACTAAGGGTGGAGCATGTAAGCTCCCGGTTCTCAAGCTCGGACTACGAACACACAAAACATAAAGAAACACACATGCTTAATTGCTCAATTTATTTTAATATTTTACTTACTAGATATCTATTATATCTGGAGTAACTATGCTATAATTAAATCAATTATTAAAAGACACATAATACTAACAATATTACATTAATATATATATATATTTACACACATAATACTTTGACTTAAATTTCTTAAAAAAAACAGTTTCCTTTAAACAAGCGATAAAGAATGGTTCTTATAGTTCAATATTTACGAACTCGTTCATATGGTATACTCATACGAACTGGTAGTCAATTATTTTGATAATCGTTAAAGGTGTGCCTTCCGTGCTAATAGTGACAATTGAAAGTTGGTTACCTTCACTCTTTGTTACGTGCATATTCGTGCCATCTCAATGATGTGGGAAAATCGTTGCACTTCGCGTACTGGCGCAGGCTACCATTCTATTGCTCACAATCTACAGACACTTTTTCACAAAAACCAAAAACATGATGCTGACTCGTTCGAAAGTTTTAAGACGACTACCAAAAACTTCAGGTGCCATTTCGAAATTCCAATTGCGGATGCCAACCTAGCTAATGAGCTATTTAAATGCTGCGGAGGGAGCCAATGGCAATACAAACATAAATAAGCAGCGCATCCCCTTCTTCACTTCAACGAATCAACAACGACACTACAATGTGAAAAGAAAAAGGTTTGAGAGAATGTTCTAGAACTTTCCAACAGATGCAATTTCGACAGCGTCCTAGACGCACCTGAAGTTTTTGGTAGTCGTCTTAAAACTTTCGAACGAGTCAGCATCATGTTTTTGGTTTTTGTGAAAAAGTGTCTGTAGATTGTGAGCAATAGAATGGTAGCCTGCGCAAGTACGCGAAGTGCAACGATTTTCCCACATCATTGAGATGGCACGAATATGCACGTAACAAAGAGTAAAGGTAACCAACTTTCAATTGTCACTATTAGCACGGAAGGCACACCTTTAACGATTATCAAAATAATTGACTACCAGTTCGTATGAGTATACCATATGAACGAGTTCGTAAATATTGAACTATAAGAACCATTCTTTATCGCTTGTTTAAAGGAAACTGTTTTTTTTAAGAAATTTAAGTCAAAGTATTATGTGTGTAAATATATATATATATTAATGTAATATTGTTAGTATTATGTGTCTTTTAATAATTGATTTAATTATAGCATAGTTACTCCAGATATAATAGATATCTATTAAGTAAAATATTAAAATAAAATGTGTAATCATTTTTATCATATAGGGGATGGGTCTTTCATGCACAATAATGCAGCTACCATCCACCCCGCAGGAACCGTGCAACAATGGTTCACGAAGCATGATTACGACTTACGCCATATACCCAGTCACCGAAAAGTCTAGATTAAAACCCAATCGATAATGTGTAACATCTTAAGACTTACTTGTCCATAGCCAGGTATTATCTTGACTTAAATATCCTCCAGCACCTTGTAGAATCCATGCCTAACCGCATACGTGCTGTAATTTGGACTAAAGTGATCTAATAAAATATTGAACCATGGTTTCTAATTCACTGGACAGTGTGTACATAATGCGATTCTCATAGTTATCAGTCATGAATGAAAGCCGATTCATAAAAAACATGGTTTAGGCAGAATAATATTCAGTAACTAATACCACATTTTCTGTTTTATTGATCATGACAATTGGCACATCTTTTGAATACAAAATATGTTGTTACATATAAGTATTTGTTTTGTTCTATTACTAACGAAGTATTTTAATGTTTTAATTATTTAGATAAATGTTTTAGCATGCCATACATATATTACAATTATCTAATAAGTTCGTAACTTGCTAGATAATTATCATTCATACTATCTTGAAGCTCCCACCCAGTAATCTGGAAGACTTAATATTTTAGAGGTCTGTACAACCTCGGACTTTATCTGTGGGCTTAGGTCCTGCCGAATTTGAAAGAAACTAATTTTGAGCTGGGCTATGTCGGGTTTGGACAACTTCTTTTTAAATTAGGGTTATGTCGGGCTGGGCCAAAGTATACAGGATGAATTGCACCTAATCTGTCAAAAGGAAGGAGGTTATAGAAGAGCCCATGTGCAGTACAAAGCACCATAACAATACTTTCCTATCTCTAACCGTTTCCGAGTTATGGTGGATAGAAGGAGATTGCATTAAGTCAGAAAAAACCAAAATTTGTGAGGTTTCTGAAAGGTCTACACGCAACATAAACACATAATTGGAGGAAGAGCTTGAATAAGAGCAGAAAAATTCTATAAGATGACACCATTTCCATCAGGATAGCTGGATTTAACGGCGAGTTACAAGCGCTGAAACATTGGAGAAGTGCAAAATCGAAATGTTGCCAAAACCTGTACCGGCTATATCGCAAAAACCCTTCCAGCTACAATCGGTCAAATTTGGCAAAAACTTTTTCTTTCCACCAGCTTTCGAATGAGCCGACAATAAACCATATCGGTGTTTTAGTTCAGTAGAAATTTAGCTTTATGTTTGCAATACATTACTGAAATCGGCGTTCGTCGAAGTAGACATTCGACGAACATGCGGCAAATGAAACGATGGGACATAAATGGAACGTATGGAAATCCGTCACTATCCGCATGTGAACTCTGTGAAATATGCAGATGTTTTTCAACCATCCTGCGCGCGCATCCCAATTGCGGGTACAAAAGGCTAGCGAATGCACATAACATCCCATATTCTGCATCTGAAAATGTTTCGTTCCAGCTAGTGAGCTGAATAATGGCTTGCATTTTTTTCATCCCTTCGCCTTCTGTCGTGGAACGCGAACGGCCTTCGATTTAAAATCTCCGAGTTTAGGGACTTTGTCCATAATAATAAGGTGGGTATCATACTTATCCAAGAGCTCAAACCCGGCTCTCGCTTCCCCCCCCCCCCCCCCCAAAATCGCAAACTACGGGAATTATACAGCACTGCACAGCCAGACCCCAAATCCTCCCTCCGTCCACGGCGGAGTAAAAAAACAGCATCCCCCCTCATGAGCTCAGCACCATCAGCACCGATATTATTGAAAACAAAATGATCAAATTAACTCTCCCAACCAACCTCTCATCGTCATTGGATCTATTTACATCAAGCCCCGCCAAACTACGTACCTGGTACCTGATTTCACAAAAATTTTCAGCAATAATCACCGCGCCATTTTTGCTGGCGATTTCAACACTCACCATCCAAATTGGAACTGCCGTCACCGAAACCGCTACGGCAAACAATAATAACGTAATGTATAATGAACAGACGTATATGTCAAAACGTACAGCTATGGAATTTAGTAGTTTGATCATAGTACAGTAAGACGACACGAAAGTTTTCGCGATACATGTTCTGCGAGAGCCAGCGAGTAGGAACCGAAGCTTCCCGACTCACAAGGGAATGTTTTTCAATAGTTCTCTCGGATTGCAATCTTTCATGTCCTATCTTGTAAAGGACCATAAATAATGATAAAACGCCACGGCTTTCATCTACTAAGTGATAGGAGGCGCCACAATAACAATCTGAAGTTGCCATGTAAACATGCTCTACTGACGTGTATTATTTACATTTTAGTGTGAAAATATTATCCTTTTCAGTTATTATTATTATTAAATAATACCTGGAAAAACAATAAAATATGCACAGTCGTTAGACTGTTACTTCTTCAATCCTTATAATGCATTTGTAAAACGTATCGAAGATTACATAAAAATTCGAGCTGCATGAAGGGGTCCATATTGAAGACATCGATGAATTTTGAACCAACAGTAGAGCATGCTTGCATGACAACTTCAGATTGTTATTGTGGCGCCTCCTACCACTTAGTAGATGAAAGCCGTGGCGTTTTATCATTATTTATTTGTGTACAATTCATTTGTGTACAATTAACTTAGCGCTGATATATTTCAAGATATGGTAATATATTCTTGGAAAAAAGTTGGATATTCTGTGGAAAAACAGATTACAAAAGTTAAAAAGGTAAAGGCAACTGAATTTAATATTGGTTCAGCAACTTGTTTCATTGTAAATTGCAATGATTATGCATTTGTTAAATGTGCACATTGTAACGTTTTCATTTGTACTGATCATACATTTAACCATTCCCATTCATAATTTCAAACTTACAAAGAATTTAAATCATTCATTATTTTACACATTTCATTTGCTTTGAATTTCATTGTAATACAGTCATTAGTTTTGTTGATTTGTTCAGTTTTGGTTTCCAAAAATGTCAGCCTTTGTCTTTATTGTGTTTGATTAACCTTTACGACCACGTCTTGGCAGTTGTTTAGCTAATTAATAAGATATAAATTATATAAGTAATAAATTTATTGTTTACTACTTACCATTATTGTCCATTTTATTTCAAAATAATAATAATAATTGAAAAGGATAATATTTTCACACTAAAATGTTAATAATACACGTCAGTAGAGCATGTGTGCATGACAACTTCAGATTAGTATTGTGGCGCCTCCTATCACTTAGCAGATGAAAGCCGTGGCGTTTTATCATTACTCATGGACCTTTACAAGATAGGACATGAAAGATTGCAATCCGAGAGAACTATTGCAAAGGCTCCCATTGTTAGTGAATTCCGGGGATGGCAAACGTAGTGAACACTGCGGCTACAGAGCGATCGGTGTGAAATAACGGGGGGAGCTAGTTACGGGTGTTGGTGAACGTCAGCTAATAAGGGGGTGAAGCCACTATGGATGTATAACGCATGCAGAGAGCTCCGTTGATAAAATGAGAAAAGTAGAAGGATGCGCGAAGCTGATTGTCTTCCAAGGACCGCTATAAATATTACATAAAAAGACTGATGTGAGCAACACATGACTTTCATTACATAATGCAATAAATTTACTCCTTTTACAGTCAAAATGTAATGTATAAGATTCAAGGTACTGTGTTTTTAATGTTGAATAGGCGATTTTCCGGGTGGCAACATGCAATACTACACTCACGGACAATGAAAGTTGCGCACCAAAACGAAAACATGGTACAACCGCGAAATGACGTAAATAGATAAAAGGTACGCTGGTATGCAAAAGATCCCAGTCTGGTGTGATTGCGGATGACCGCATACCCGTGAGTGGTGCTGAAAGCATGAGCCAGTGGCCATATAAACTTGCGTGTAGTGACGCCCCATCAATGCGAGAAGCTTCAGTCGACGCAAGCATGAGTATGGAGAGAAAAGAATGGGTGTAGATGTCAGAAACGTCGATATGCGCAACTGACGAACTTCGAGAGAGGTCTGATCGTAGGGTTGAAAACCGCAGTGTGGCCAGCGCGCCGGATAGCCCGTCACGTAAGTCGTTCGGACTATACCGTCCGATGGTGTTGTTAGCACTAGGTCACGGGGTGCTAGCCAGACACGGAGGACCGGCTCTGTACGGAGCAGGCATACCACAAGTAGAGAGGATCAAATGATCGTGCGGCAGTCACGTATGGACTCCTCGGCGAACCAATCCACGATACAGGCAAACGTAGCGGCTCCTGTGTGCCCACGAACCACATCTATAGGTGTGATGGAAGCGAATCTGCTATCCCAGCGTACCATAAGTGCGCTGCCGTTAACACGGGAACATCGACGGCTCAGGTTGCAGTAGTGCCGGGCCAGAGCAACATGGAACGCCACGATTGGCCAAGTTTGGTATTTAGCGATGAGTGCCGCTTCGTTTTGGGGACAGATGATCAGCGTGTCCGGGTGTGGAGGTCCCCTGCACAACGTCACAATCTCAACCCTGTTATCGAGCGCCACATCAGCCCTTACTGCAGGCATCATGGGCTGGGAAGCCATAGCCAACGACATTCCATCCTCTCTAGCAATGGTACGTGGAACATTAAAGGGCCAGCGGTATGTGGATGAGATTCGGTGGTCGCAAGTGCTCCCACCCGTTACTGGAATTCCAGGTGCACAATTTCAGCAGGGTAATGCAAGGCCACACACTGCTGGAGTCGCCCAGGTCTGCCTGAGTCAAGTCCAGACACTTCCATGGCCTTTCCACTCTCCAGACATGTCCCCTGCCGAACATGTGTGGGACCAGTTGAAATGCCAGCTGCCTCGTTGTCGCAATCTTCGGGATTTGGAAAATAACGTCCAACAGGTGTGGACTCGTCTCCCGCAGGACAATATCAGTCGTCTTTTTGACAACTTGCCGGACCGTATTCCTGCATGCTTCGCAGCACGAGGCAGTGCGACGCTCTATTTAGAATGGCCGATCTGTGTATCACAGTTCCATCTGTACGTGTTCTGCTGCGCTGTTTTTGTGATCATGTATATCATTCATCTGTGTCCTTACATCAACAAAATTTCAGGTCCATCCAATGCTTCCTCCTTGGTGCGCAACTTTCATTGTCCTTGAGTATATTTCAAAGTATCCAATTAACATATATTTCACGCAATTCTAAATTAACAATTATCAGTATTGATAGCATCCTCAATAAGCGATATAGTCCATACATTAAAATATTTTATGAATTAATTCATCAATTATGCGTAAGGCGTTATTTTCATTTATTTAGCTTCATTTTTATAATTCTGACGTAATTTTCGTCAAACTGAGGCGAAACGTCACCAAGTTGACAATACTTTGCTAGATAATTTGCCAAATTTGCCAAATACCTCAGCAAGTGGTAAAGACAAACGAAGAGAAGAGCATTTCTTATATACTAGAATGTATGCCCGTCATATGAGGGAAATCAGAATTTACGAAACATTACTTTTCATGTGGCATCAGTTTTATCAATTTGGCGACAATTTTGTCACTTTGGCAACATTTAAAAGTCGCCAAGTTGTCGACGACTCGCTAAATTTCTCGCCTAGCGTTACGAACCAACGGATGGAGAAATGGTTTATTCTTTTAGTCTATTTTGCGAATTTTTATCAATTGGGTGATATTTTCATCAATTTGGCAACATTTAAACACACAAAGTTGGAGGAATTCCGAAAAATTCATCAAGAAAATTTTATCTAAACGTTACGGACGTAAAAATAGATTTTTCTTATAGTACTTGTATATTTTTATCTTTCCAAGATATTGAATTTTCTTCAATTAGTTATCATTTTCATTGATTTAGCATCATATTTATCTATTTGGCGAACTTTTCGTTAATTTGACAATATATTAAAAGTCGCCAAGTTTGAGATATTCTGCCAAATTCGTCGCCAAAATCCTACCAAGCGTTGTGGATTGAGAAATAATTTATTCTTACAGCAGATGCATGACTATAGGCGCGTCACTACAAAAGTATTACCCAAAGTAAATTTTCATATGAATGGAACGAGGTATATCCACGAGAATGATGTCATCAAATTTCTCGCATGATATTGCATATGTAAAGTGAACATATATTGCATAATAGTTAATTTTCAAAATTTCACTTGAAAATTTAGGGGAGTTTTGAACATTCGATTGTGTTTAAGGATTACCTATTGCGACAGTATTCCAGTAACTACGGATTGTAATTTTGTTTTTTTCAAACTTCATTCGAATTGCTCCATTCGTTCGTCAGATATCATCTCCTCGAACTCACTGAAACGCAAACACACATGCATCACATCAAAAACTTTTAATTCATGTTCAGGGATGCTTGAAACGTGCTCTCCCTTCGAAAACCGGAATTCGAATTTTCGACACTGTTACAATACTTCCATTATGCATTATACTACGTATTTAAAAGGAAAGAAGACATATTACTTAATATGACGCATCGGGCCACAAAGTTTTGGCAGCTGAGATCAACTACCTAACTGTAGACCACTGGGATACCGCGCTACCTACCATCGTTGTAGATCCGTACTTTGATACGGGGGAGCATTTTTAATCGTTTCTTTCTTATTGAAACGTTTGAACAAACGAAATCTCTTCGAAACGTTTCTTTCTTATATACCATTGTTCCAGTTTTTCAAAATACTTCTGGTAGCTAACGCATTCAATTTTAAAATTAATTTATCTTCACTATAAAGAGATCAGAATTAGATGAAAATTGGTGGCTGTACCAATTTACTATAAGAGCCTATTCTTTAAATTGATAAAATCTGATGTTGGTAGCTTTCCCTACAGAGTCTAATTACTAATCCATTACGTTGAACCTTTTACTCAAATTAACACGGGCATTTTTTTGAGAATATATATGATCAGTTTACATTTCTAACACATCTCCTTTTTCTCTAGGCAACTTAATGCATTTCAAAAGGTCGCTACCTCCACAAAATTTTAAAGATCATAATTATCTCGAAAACTAGCCGTCTTAAGATAAAATGGAGTGGAAGTTATTCATTTAGTCGTTAAAATTACATGTAAAACAAGCATTTAATGCATTTTCGCAAAAGAAAAGTTAGTTCTATTTTTTCATGTCGTACCAAAATCTAATTAACGCCAGGAAATCCACAAGTGACATACAAATTATTAAGAAATGTAAATGAAATTTTAAGCAATGTTCACTGTACTTTTATAATTACAGTGAAAAACATCGCCAGCCGCTCAAAATTCCAAAATCCTCATCTCGTGAATGGAACACCATAGAATAATTAAATGGGTCTTATTCGTTTCGTCTTTGAAAATTCCGTATAAAACAAGCTTTTAATTAATACATTTCAGCATATAGTTTTTATTCTAGATTTTGACGGTTTTTGCGGACCATTTCAACCGCCGATTCTGTTTTTTCTAATTTTTCCTAATAGTACTAACATATAATCAGCACCACAATATACCACAAGTGACTCCCTACCAAATTTATGAAATTTTGCCAAATATTTCTTGCTAGAGTGAATACTATAAAATTTCCATAGATCCATTGATCAAGTAGTAGAAACAAGCACAGACGAAAAACACTAAAAATTAGAACACTGAAAATTGTGTTCCGTGTTCTAAATGTCTCAAAACGTGTAGATCCGTTGAGTTTCGAATTCCATAATTTCTCTATACTCGATTTCCATACTGTCACTATACATTACTATATATTCTAGAAAAAGTAAAAAATATTATATGAGCAGCATATCACTTTCCCTACATATTCAAATTCATTATCTCTTTCTTCCTTTCCTAAATGATTCAATTCCATTTAATTGCACAAATTAACACCGTTGAATATTTGAAATTCTATTGAATTTTCTGTTTTGATTTAATTTTCGGTTTCATTTGGCGAACGGGTGTATTTTAGTAAGCAATGCGGAAAGAATGCGAAACTTAAATATTTCGATAAGTACTTTAAATCGTCAAAAATTGTGTATAAAAGAACAATTTACTTGACACATTTGCGCAGATGTTGTCTTTATTTTAGATTTTGGTAATTTTTACAAGTCGCTTTATAAAAAGAAAGGCAGGATCTTTGTTTCCAAATCCTACCGAATGTATTGGAGAAGAGTTGGAATTCCCCTCGCTGAAAACATTTTGAACATTCCAAAGCTCTGATATCGGATGGGTCAGCTGCAGACCGTGAGATCTCGCTTGTTTATTTTAATAACAAGAAATATCAATCATGCATAAAGCATTGATTATGAAACACGTTCCAACTTCAATGCAATTTTACTTAAAAATCTCTAAAATGTGATACATTCCTCGGTAATATTTTTAAAATTATCACAATACTACATTAATTTATTATATTTGAAAACATAACATGTCATCGAAAAAAATGAGCTTTATTCAAATGGCGGAATTGAAATATAAATTGCTTGGTTTAAACATCTCTAAAATGTGATACATTCCTCGGTAATAATTTTAGAATTATCATAATATTACGATAATTTATTATATTTAAAAACTTCATCGAAAACAACTGAAATTCATTCAAATGACATCATAGACAAAATAATACGCCTGGCTCTTTTTATAAAAGCAGCATTTCATTCATAAATAATTTCCCATTCATGTCATTCCTCACAATGCTATAATAATTTATTTTATTTAAAATTTAAGACCATGGAGCTACAAGTAATTAAACTCTATGCGTAAAACTTCATCAAAAAAATCGCCCTTCTCTTTGTAAAATCAATGAATATTTCATTCATATCAGCTATGCAGACTCCATGAACTAAATTATTTCGTGTTAAAGAAATACAGCAAATCTAATACAATTCATTCTACATATTTTGCTGTTTACATTTTACATAGGTGAAAAATAGGCTTCGTTGTAGAAATAATCAAATTTGGATGATCATTTAAACTCAAATTTATTGTAATTTCGTTGTTTCAGTATGTAGATGCACATAATTTAACCAAAAATAAAGTGGTTTTAGGACGGATACAACACTCAATATGAATTAAAAAGAACTTTAAAAATCACGATTTTGAGACAAGATGGATGCCATACATTATTTTGAAGTGAGTCACGTGATCTTTTCATATCATGGCCACGTGATCGCTTCATATAAGAGGTGTTATTATTATTTTAATTTTTATTTAAAAAACTACTTAATATATTTCACTGAATTTGTTTTTATATATTTTATGGAACAATTTGGATATTACCTAAAATTTTCGAAGCAATTTTGTGAATTTTGCATCCGCTTAAAAAATGTTTGAAAAATTAGGTCCCATAGGGCTCAGTGTATTTCATTTTGTCAACCCGGTTCAATCCAAAACTAATGGGGTTATATTATTCATTTATATTCCCATAGGTCCTACTGACCGTCAGAACAACATACTAAAATTTCATTTTGATTAAGTCATTTTTACGGCAGTTATCGTGCTAACGGACAGACAGACAGACACACAGAATGAACAAAGTCATAAACACTTTTCAACTTTGTTGTAAAGTGTTAAAAATGGACACCTGCACGTGTACTGTTGCCCCCGATTTTTCGCCAAACCATCATAGAAACTGGTGTCTTCATGGGTGGGGCTTGGTGCCATATTGTCGCTTTTGCATACTATAGATCATGTAATGCCTTTTATTCCAACTATATCACAGTCTCTATGATGGGGCGCGGTAGCCCATTGGTTAGCGCGCTGGAGTTGTACTCGGTAGGCCCGGGTTCGATTCCAGCCACTGCCAAAACTGCCGCCGTGTTCATGCGGAGTACGATCACGTTAAACATGTGGGTCCGAAAGTCCTTCCGAGAGGTTGGTGGTAGGGGAAGGAGGGTACGGTCCCTGTGGATGCCTGTCCAAACAGTTACCTTACACCTTTCTGGTAGGTCGGACGGTCTGGGTTTCAACAACAGTCTCTATGATGCAGAGTCAAAAGTTAGAAGATCAACGTAGGTTACACTCTAAATTTCGAGTAAGTGGCGTAATTACGATCGTCGGCTGTTTTTTAATTTTAATTTTCAACAGTGTGGTGAGGTAAATTTTACACATAAACACAATAAAACTTAAACACATAAATACATTAAAGATACTCACCAAATAGTTCCACCAGGCTCAACCGCGTTAATGTATAGTGGGGTCCGATTGGACCAAAGTACATTGCGTTTGCTCAAATAAATAATCACTCCCTTTTTTGTGGCCACTTAACAATTTATTTACAGAACACATGAAATCTCAATTTAAACATTAAATAACAAAATACACATTTACAAATGATTCCCCAATTTACCTAAGCTTGACCTCGGGATGCACAGTTTATTTTGCATTAATTTGTATATTTTTTTGCTATCCAAACTTGTGTTACATTACTTAATTTTCAGGAAAACAAAATATGACATTCATTTGGGTAAATATCCCATGAAGCGTAATTTGTTCTTAACACCGTGGAACTCATCAACATAAGTTTAGACAATCATATAAAACATTTTAAAATCAATATATAATTTCCATACCTCCATTACATAAGAATGACTCTCAATGAGTGCTGGTAACTATCCCTCTGCACATTGGAATGGGTGGCAAATCAAATTGAAAGTTAGTTCATTTACTTGACGGTTCATGAAAAACACCACCAGTCTGAGAAACTCGGTTGAGGATCATCAGGTGACGAAGATTTTAGCCAAGTATATTTCGAGATGGGCACACTGTCCACTTTCTTTCTCCTCCTCTTAACGTCGGCTTAGTCTCAGCGGATCGGGTGCGATCTGCGTACAGGTTTTACCAAAGAGTTGAGATCAAATACGTTTTTGTAGAGATTGTCTGCTGCTTAGGAGCCCGGGATTGATGCTCCGCAAACACTCCGTACACGCAGTATCACATTTACCACGGCTTAAATGCTGCTAACGGAGCAAAGGTCCTACACCCCGCCGTTTTGGAGGCAGAGCTGTGTTGCACTGCAACCACAAAAACAAATGAGGAGAATCTCCACTTCATAGGTTGCCTGTTGCTTAGGAGCCCGGGATTGATGCTCCGTAACTTTCCGTACACGCAGTATTAGAGTTACCACGGCTTAAATGCAGCTAAAGGAGCAAAAGTCCTACACCGGGCCGTTTTGGAGGCAGAGCTGTGTTGTACTGCAACCAAACAAAAACAATGACGACTTTCTTCAATTTTCTGGTCGCCACCGCCCGAAGAATTGCGCCCTCGCGCTGAATTAGACTCGGCTCGTTTTGGCTACGAGTCGCCATACTTCACCGGACTCACGACGACGGCTCTTGGCCGAAGGCATTGGCCACCCTAGATAGGGGCCACGGATACCGGGTCAGAGATGCATAAAAGTGCATGCCGGATCGGGCTTCACAAAAAAACACAAGTGCCACGCACTTGGAGTGCTATCTTCTCGAGCTCAGGAAAGCAACTGAAAATTTTTTACATTTTCTAAAACTTCCAGAATTTTAAAACAAGGGGAAAGACAAAAAAATAAAGGGAGGAAATCCCCCAATTCCCATTCGCTGTTTCCCAAGCGCAATACAAAAGGAGGTCCAAAAATACTTCACACCATTGGTTTTTGAAGCGACGCTCATTTTTTATGCGCTCCACTCAAACACAAGAAACAGAGGGCTTTCTACAAAACCGGGTGGTCCAAGGACCAGACCCCGACGCGCGCCACACCTGACAGGGCTATAAATTTTCAAAGATTTGTAGCTCAACTTTGACATTTTGCTGCAATTAAATCTCTGAATATTTACAATCCATGTCAGTGCGCACACAAGCCAACGGCGCCACAAAATCCCAATTCCGTCTGTGCAAAGGCCTTATTGCCACCAGGGTAACCCACACATATTTCATCAAGTTAGGGGAAATTACGTCGAATAGTTTTTGAACTAAAGTGGATACATATATTGCACAGACACCCACACAGACAGACATACACACACGAGTCACGACAAATATAGTATTTTCGTGTAAAATAACGCCAAATTGATGAATATCTAGTTAACATGTTTTAATATAGTTTAGTATATTGCTTTAGAGATACTAGAAATATTTCCGATAGTCAAGTTATATTTTCTCGAAATATAAGTTAATTTGGTACTTCAAAATAAATTTGCATATTGTCATCCCGAAAAGAGTCGAATATCAGAGCGCATTTTAATGTTAAAAACAGTGTGTTGTAGATCGTGGTCAATATTGTATCGCTTTGAAAGGAGCAATGCACTTGTATTATGCACGGAAAGTCAGATGATGCCTACATTAGATTTTATTCTTATTTTGGTTTCGCAGCATACATTTCGTACGTACTGTTAGATATTTACATAATATAAAATTGTTAAAAAAGTAGAAAGTATATAAATAAAAAGAGAATCCTTATAATATTGACACACACTTATGTCCGTCCGTTTCAAATTTCCGTAAAAGTGCATTATCTATTTCCCTGTTAATATTGTTTCTACAACTGAATTTGTTTTGTTGGAAATCCCAAATTTAATAGAAAAGCGTTGGTCGCTTAATGTTCTCTCACATACATAATGCTCCTCGGTTTCTGCTCTGCAGGTGCAATTGAGTTTGCAGTTCGGAATAACGTAACTTGTGATAGATTATGGCTGAATAAATAACCAATTCCGAATGAATTTCTGCTGATTGACAGTTTTGTGTTAGGGACTGCTGAAGAACCTAATGCATTTGTTCAAATTAACAAAGTGTTTTCTTGCAGATTCGTTTATAAGCTTAAAAAATGTTTGATGTGTAAGACGCTAATCAACTTTCCATCGCATTAATATTCAATATCCAGAACGTTTAAATAACGTGAACAGTGAGTTCACTTTAGTGTTTTGGAAAAGTTATTGAAGGATTGAAACAGTTTTGAAAACAGATTTTGAGCCTTTGGTTTTATAAATATAGTTTCAATTGCAATAACGCTTTAAATAAGGTGGAAAGTCAATAAAACGTAATATAAATGATATGCATGGTTTTGAAAAAATAAAAATACTAACTGTTTTACTGTATCTAGCAAATAATTAAAATTGCAAAAATTTTACATATGCATTATGTAGCAAAACTGACATAAATTCTTTAATGCTATCGAATTTGAAATATTTATTGAATAATATTTTCATTGCGAAATATGGAGAAATTCAAAAATTTATTTCGATTGCAAACAGTTAATAAAACGTTTTCTACATTTTCAAACTGATTTTATTTAAACATTTCAGTAAAGCTATTAAATCATCATCACGTCGATACACTGTTAGTATTTACAATCCAAATAACATTATCTGAGTTTATGGAAATTGATTATGTACGTTAGTTATTTACATACGTAATATAAAATTGGTAAACGAAATAAAAAGTTATATATATAAATAAAAAAATCCATACAATATTAACACATATTTTACGTGCATCTGTTTCAAAATTCCGTTAAAGTACATGATCTCTTTTTCCATTGATAATTTTTCTGCAACTGAAATTTCTGTGAAAGAAATTCTAAATTTAATAGGATGGCGTTGGTTGCTTAATGTTCTCTCACATCTTTAATGTTACTCGGTTTCTGCTCTGCAGGTGCAATTGAGATTGCGGTTCGAAATAAAGTAACTTGTGATAGATTATGGTCTCACAGCTGAATAAATAACCAGTTCCGAATGAATATCTGCTGTTTGAGAGTTTTGTGTTAGGGACTGAAGAGCTTATTGCATTTGTAAAAATCTGATGTGGGCAGCATATGACTTTCCTTATATAATGCAATGAATGTACTACTTTTACAGTTAAAAAAAGGTTATTCTTATAGTAGATACTTATATTCTGTCCAAGATAAGGAATTTTCTTCAATTAGTCGTCATTTTCAATGATGTAGCGTCATTTTTATCCATTTGGCGAGATTTTCGTTAATTTGGCAGCATTTAAAAAACTCGCCATGTTGGCGACATTCCATCAAATCCGTCGAAATGATCTCGTTATGGATCGAGAAATAAGTTATTCTTACAGCAGATAAATGACTATTGGCGTTCAAATACAAAAGTATTACTCAAAGTATCTTTTCTCGTGAATGGAACGAGTTAGATTCACGAGAATGATATCACCAAATTTATCGCATGATATTACATATGAAAAGTGAACATGTTTCTTAAGAGTTAATATATTTTTTTTATTTTACTGGATTTTTTGATAAATTTATTTGAAAAATGTGCAGTATCTCGAGAACGGTTAATTCTAGCGTCCTACAGTTTATGTCAATTGTTTTCTAAGGGAAAATTACATAAGAAATGTATATTTGAGTAACTTTGTTAAAAATTTTAATTTTTTGATGATTTTTTTAAAATTTCACTCGAAAATTTAGAGGGGTTCTGAATATTCGATTATGTTTAAAAATAGTAGGCTTCCAGTATTCACGGATTGTAATTTTTGTACCAAATTTCATTCGAATCGCTCCATTCGTTCGTGAGATATCGTCCCCATAGACTCACTGACACACAAACACACACATACACACACACAGACATCATCTCAAACATGTTCGATTCGTGATCAGGGATGCTTTAAACGTGCTCTGTGACTTAAACTGTTTTAAATGTGAGGTTCCTATCGACTTTTCAATACATTCATATTCGATATTCAGAACGTTTAAATAAAGTAAATAGTGAGTGAACAGTTTTATAGAACAGTTATGGAAGGTTTGAAACAGTTTTGAAAAAGTGAACACATGTTTGAACCTTTGGTTGTATACCTGCAGTTTCATTTGCAATAACGCTTTGAATAAAGTGGAAAGTTATGAAAAGGTAATATAAATGATATGCATATTTTTCAAAATATAAAAATTCATTTTACAATATCCCTAGCAAAAAATTAAAATTGCAAAAATATTACATATACTTTATTTAATAAAATTGACATAGTTTTTAATGATATCAAATTTGAAATAATTTTCGTAGAAAAAAAATTTAATAGGAAATAAAGATGAATCAATAAAACTATTTGGGTCGCAAATAGTTATTAAACTTTATCGACTTATTCAAATTGGTTTTATTTAAACATTTCAATAAAGCTATTAAATCATCATTACGTCTATAAACGTTAGTATCTACTATCTAAATAACTAACCGGAGTTTAAATTCTAGCGATGTTCAGCAATGCGGAACTCTGCGAGATATTAATGTTTTACTGCGAATACATCCAATTTCCTATATCCAAAAGCAACCGAAATCCGATTAATTTCAAAAATTAAAATAATTTTATTTTAAATTATGTTAGGAACATCCAATAAATTGTGTTAGAAACATCTGATAAACCAACAAAATCAAAATTATAATTTTTGCACCTTATTCAATGGCTTAAATAACTTTAAACAGAATAATCTGTCTATCTTAAATAGTTTTTAAAATATTGTATTAAAACCCTACTAAATGATTTCTGTGAATCAATTAAATTTGTGAACGTCTCCCCAATGCATGAATTGTATTTATTAGAAGTAAATCGAGAAACACCGATAAATTCGTGTAAATCAGGAAATTTAGCAATTTATTACGCCTTATATTTGCACTTAACCATATTTAATTATGTTAATATAAAACAAATTTTACTAGAGTGACTAAATGAAGTATGTTCAGCATTTTTTAATTTAACGATTTTTGCTGGAGCGGCTGTATAAAATTTTAATTTCTTTAATTTCTTGCAAAAACCTTGCGTATTTTTTAAATTATTATTGCATAATTTTCTATCTAATATAAATCATTTTTGCAAATGGAACAATGTGTGTGTAACCAACAGTTCAAAAAGTGTCTGCTATTCCTAATTTGTAAACCCATTGTGCAGTTTAACCTCAGAATTACATAATAAAGCATACAGTGATAAAATATGGATCTATATTTCATACGATTTCGGTCATAGTTATTTATTATATTTTTCCGAAAATGAAAAGAAAATGTTAAAGGGGTTTTGGTCGGCAACAGTTCCGTGATTCCGATGAAACTGATGCAATTAAGGTAAAGAAAATATCAGTAACTGCAATACACTTTGTGCAAATGATAAAGAAAACTTGGGCATCGAATATAAGCACAAATAACAAAATAATGCGGCACACAGCTGTTTGGAGTAAATCTAGTAATTTATTCAATGACTTGTTCAGTATTTCATTTTTGTCGGCGGACTTGCGGAGTGCCCTGTAAATTTTTCCACAATTTTTGTTCTATTTCTTAAACTTCAGAGCTCTTATATGTCGACTTAACCTATTTTTTGTTTTATTGGCTTTCATTTATTCCTGTTCAGGCTTGACTCTTTCTGTCTGGATTTTCTTGTTGTGTTTAGGCACACGCCAATCTTGTTGTGTTACTTCTCGTTTCGGATTGGCTGGATTGCTCTTCACTTTGCTCTGTGATTGGGTGGGTTGTTCTTCACGTTGCTCTCTGATTGGCTGGATTTTTCTTCACTTTGCTCTCTGATTGGTTGAGCTCTTTATTCAGGTTTTAGGTATATAAAACCCCTGTTTCTTCTACTTGCGTTGATGGCTCTTAAGGATGAAATGACTACCTACCACGACTCTTTGCCGAAGGATGGAACGATGGACACGTGTAAAAAGTTCAAGGATATGGTGAATTTATGTGGATTTTCCGTGTATGTGATTACGCTGCACATCAAGCAACTGCTGGATAATGGATCACTCGTTCAGGACACGGATCAAGTATCCCGGATAGCAGGTACGACTGCATTTATGAACTCTATTTTGATGACCCGGGACATGGGAAAATTTAAAACAAACAAATTATTTGAGGCTTATAAATGCGATGAAAATAAATAATGTAGATACTGTAAGTTTATAGAAGTAGGAATTTTAAATGATGTGAAAATAGTAGAGGATTTTAAAACTCCACTCAAATCTTGCAAAAGACCTACTAGGATCGATGAAACTCCCCCAAAGGAGTTCTAACTACAAATAAATTTGAAACGTTTTATATTAATTCTAATGCCCATGTGATAACATGGAATCATGATATAGGCTATGATAGTGGTGTTAGTGTAAATAAAAATGTTAAGGATAAAACTGTTGAAGTAAATGATAATATTGTGTAACAAAAAGATTAATGTAGGACTTATAAATCAAAATGTTGAATTTAAAATTATCAAGGAAGATTCGAAAATGGTTAAAAATAGTGATAAGAGTAACATTAACAAAGCTGTAAAGGAAAAATGTGTAGAGAAAAAAGAACCTAAAGCAGCATGTTTTTTCATAAAATTTACCGATAACTACTAGGCGCCCCTCAAAAAATTAAACGAACTGACTAGTAATAAAGTATCTGGTAAACTATCAGGAGACATGCTAAAGTTGATACCCAAGGAAGCCTATAGGGCCGTTCAAAGTTTTTTGTCCAGTGAGAAAATCTCCTTCCAAAGTCTTAACCTAAAAACGGAAAGGCCAAAGAAGGTAGTTTTGAAGGGGCTACCAGTAGCATTTGGCATCGAGGTATTAAAAAGATTATAACGAACGAAACGGGCCTCGACGTAGTCAGGTTTTCTCAAATGAGAAGCAGTAATACCAGAATGCATCTGCCGATCTTCCTACTCAACCTCAGGTCCACAGGGAATTGGCAGAAAGTGTACAATCTCAAGCAGTTAGTGTGAGACCAGAAATAGATCTCACATATGTTTTGGTGACACAGGTTTATGCCAGTTATTTATTGATTCGAAACTTCGGACAACAATCCCAGTCTGAGTGGCGTCGAGGTTTATAGCAAGCCATAAATTTAGGAGTGTCAAGACAGAGGGGCCCGTACGAGGATGTGGAACGGTTCCATTGGTTAAATGATTAACCGATGGAGAAACATTTTGTTACGTCACACTGAATGCTGCAAATGAAAGAAAAGGGGGAGTGACACCCCCAAGGGAAAAAGGGAACCACAACTTGTGACGGAGGAAGGGCATTAGAAGAAGACGATGACTTGAATTGAAATACAGACTTGTAGAGTATTCCGTAGAGGTTCCAAAATAAGGGAGATCTATTGATGTTGAGTACAATCAGAGTCCGAGCAAGAGCCACACACGGAGAGTTATGGCGAGTACGAAATACTGATGCCATCATTTTGATATATGATCATAGTCCAAGACAGCCTTGAAGATATGTGTTCCTCAAATAAATTTAGAAGCGTTTAGGCAAATTAGGTGGTCTCACATGTTCCTCGCCAAAACTAATAAATAATTGTGTAATGAATTAATATGTGTTGATGTTGTTAATAAATGTTTTATTGTTAAAGTTTAAATGGTGCAGTCAATGAGTATTATAATAATTAACATTCCTTTACAGGACTCACGCAAAGTAAATAATTGGATGGTTTATAGCGGCACAATAAAGCAATGTACGATTTAGTTAATGAGGCCACTATATACGAATTTAAGGCCATGTTAAGAGATAAAGATAGATATATGAATGATAATAATGATAAATACTGTTAATCATTAATTTAAGTGCTTTTATTTTCTATATGTGTGCCACAGTTAGATTTCATAGCAGAAGGTGCAGACCTTTAGAACACGTGGTTTCAAAATATGTTACCGGTGCCACAATTTCAATCACTCTAGTGAGAACTGTACTATGCCACTAAAGTGCCTAAAATGTACTCAAGAACACATGACACGTTACTGAACCAGGCTAAAGACTGAAAAGGCGACATGCGTCAACAGCGGTGGAGATCAACAGGCAAACTTCCGGCTCTGCCCGAAGAATCCGTAGATCTGTGGGAAAGCATCTGTTTAGAGGCAAAAAGATCTTGCCCCCAAATTCAAGGCACCCCACAGGACTCTTTGCACGCTGTGCCATAGGATAAAACAGAAAAGTCTTCAGCACCTACCAGATCAATGCAAAGACAGGACCCAAAAACATAAAAAAAACTGACTCCGAAAGAGTTAACTGAGACTAGAAAACGAATTGCTAGGCACTACGCTGAGGTAGTTAAAGACGGTACTGGAAAACACACCAAATCAGTAGAGAAACATAAAACAGTTGAAGAAACTAAAAAATAAAAAATAAAAACTAAACATGTGAGAGAAGTGGAACCTGCGCAAACTCAGATGCTAGAAAAATCCTTAGAGAGGAAACAGAAAAAGACTAAGATTTAAAATGAAACCCAAACCGCGGTTGAGGCTGAGGTTATGGAAGCAGATGAAACTGAAAACACTAGTAATCCAGAAAATGGAGGAAATCCTCAGTACCATCAAGGGATTTATTAGCAGGTCCGACCCAGATTACCTAAAACAACGATTGGTACTGCTCATAGAAGTTTTCCAAAATAATAGTGTTCCTATGACAATGTGTTTCGAGGTATTTGAAATAATCGCGGCACTGAAAAAAACAGCGAAAAACCAGCCCAAAAACGAATCTCCATAAAATAATCTTTTAAAGTAATATTTGGAATGTGAACGGCATATCTCTAAGAATAAATGGACTTAGGAACTATGTAAATGAAAATGACGTAGACGTCTTGTTTATCCAGAAAATTAAAATTAGAAAAAAATAAATATCTAAATACAGCAAACTATAACAGTTACTACGACAGCAAAATCCCAAATACAACTGCTAGGTGGTCCCACGGAGGGACAGCGATTTACTATATCGAAAGAAATGTTTCCCATGATGAAACAAGTAATTTAAATCAGCAGGGCATAGAAAATACCAGTATAAAAGTGAAAATAAATAATGCAAACCCTTTTATCCTAACCTCAACATATGTTAAAGTATGAGTAGAATACATGTAGCAGCGAAACTGGAACTGCTTTTTTCGCGATACCCAAACACCATACTAGCTGGAGACTTTGATGCACACCACCAATGCTGGAATTGTAGTAGAGCCAACACACGAGGTACAGACTATTGAAAGCTTCGAACACCAACACTATCGTCCCACCAAGTACGACATGCTTCAATAGCGGCAATGGTGCATTCATAGATTTTATCCTAACGTAGAACATTAACTATTCTCACATTATTAATATCCTAGATGAATTGATTCGGATCATCTAACGGTACTGGTGACATTTGATCTGAACACTTACCTTCAGCCTTTCTGGGACATGCGAGGGTAAACTGGAACTTATTCAAGAGAACACTATTCGAACCGCATTTAGCAATACTTTGTTGGCGATACTTTGCTAGATTATTCTCCAAGTTCTCCAAATGCATGACCTAGTGTTGCAGACAAATGGAGAGAAGAGCATTTCTAATATCCTAGAAGGTATGCCCGTCATATGATGGAAATCAAAATTTGTGAAGCAGTACTGCCCATTTGGCGTCATTTTTATCAATTTGGCAAAATTTTTGTCAATTTGGCAACATTTAAACTAGTCGCCAAGTTGGCGACGTCCCTCTAAATTTCTCGCCAAGCGTTAAGGACGGGCGAAAGGAGAAATGGGTTATTCTTATACTCCACATTTATGCTTCTTTCAAGTTAATAAACTTTCAAACATTAGTCGTCATTTACATTGATTTAGCTTCTTTTTTATCAATTTAGCGACCATGTCGTTAATTTTGAAATATTTAAAAAGTCGCTAAGCTGGCGACATTCCATTAAAATCTCGCCAAGCGTTATGGACGTGAAAATAAGTTATTCTGATAGCAGATAAATGGCTACTGTCGTCCGAATACAAAAGTATTATCCAAAGTATATTTTCTCATGAATAGAACGAGCTAGAAACACGAGAATGATATCACCAAATTTATCGCCTGATATTACTTATGAAAAGTGAACATATTTCACAACAATTAATATTTTTTTTTATTTTACATGATATTTTGATCTTTTTTTCGAAAAATGTTTAATATTACGAGAACAGTCCATGATAGCATTCTAAAGTTTATGTCAATCGTTTTAAAATGAAAAGTTGCATACAAATCGACTATTTTACTTTATTAAAGAATTTCATTTTTTTTATGATTTTTTCGAAATTACAATCGAAAATTCAGACGGGTTCTGAACATTCGATTGCGTATAAAAACTATAGACTTCCAGTAGTCATAGATTGTAATTTTTATAACAAATTTCGTTCGAATCGCTCCATTCGTTTGTAAGATATCGCCTCGATAGACTCATTGACACACACACACACACAGATGTCATGCAGAAAATAATTTTTTCCATGTTCTAGAGGGCTCTAAATGTGCGATCCGTAAAAACTCGAATTGCGATTTTCGACACGATTCTAATACGTTCCCTATACACTTTATTCCCATGTATTATACAGAAAGTATGAAAATTCAAAGTTATATGTACCAAATTTACGCCTTCTTACTGTTTCAAATGAGAACTTTGGGGACGTTATAGACACTAGCCTCGCCAAGATATAATGGTCAAGTTATTTTGGCATTTTCAAGCTTTTTATCTTTAGTAGCTTGTCTGCATCTCTCTAGCTTCATGATGGATACATATGGCACATATTTTGTATACACCATGTTCATGTTATTTATCACTAACGCTTCTTTCAATCCATCTATTGTCACCGTAGGTTATATAATAATTATTAGCTTCGATTATCTTCATCATTATTTGTATGGACTGATTCTATGAAAATGTTTAATTTAGAAAATATCCAGTTCTAATCAGGCAAACTACAGAAATATTTATCTACATCTAGTACATAATGTATCTACATACAATATGTTAGCTTAGTATATCTGCACATAATCATTTAACAAAAAGTGTCTACACATAAAATGGCGTATGTTATGTTCCTCTTATGATTCAACTCAGTGGCTACAACTTAATTTGAGGCTCAGGATAAAGCAACTTTTAAAGGATTTTGACCCCACAGCCAAATAATTAATCAGCTCGAAAATAAAATTTACTTATAAATCACTTTGTACTAAGGACTTCCGTAGTTCTAGATAATATATTCGTTGAATAAAAATCGCAATATAACTTCTGGTTCCTTTATATATATATATATATATATATATATATATATATATATATATATATATATATTTATAATATAAAACTTGGAAAAATGCTACAATTTTGAGTGAATTGATTAAAAAGCTAAAAGCAAAAAAATAATTTTTAATACAACTTGTAAAGCGCTATGCTGCAATTTTACATGTGCATACCTATATAAATTCCCAAATAGGACAAGTAGCAATGAACTCGCACAAGTAGCAATGTATTTATATATATATATATATATATATATATATATATATATATATATATATATATATATATATATATATATATATATATATATATATATATATATATATATATATATATATATATATATATATATATATAAATATAAATATATATATATATATATATATATATATATATATATATATATATATATAATTACAAATATATATATATATATATATATATATATATATGTATATATATATATATATATATTGTATATATATATATATATATATATATATATATATATATATATATATATATATATATATATATATATATATATATATATATATATATATATATATATATATATATATATATATATATATATATATATATATATATATATATATATATATATATATATATTTATTTATATAATAAAAGTTATCGATCAATATTTCACACTTATAATGCTTTTCCTCTTCATATCATCGGAAAAGTATAATAATCTGTTTTTCTTTTGATTTTGATTCGATAACTGAATGAATTAGGCAAGAAACTAAATATATTAGAACACAGATTCTTTCTTTTTGTTCTCCCGCATATTTCCTGTTCATAATATCCTTTTTTGCATACAATTTCTCATTGGCTTGGAAAAAAGAAGCTTGCGGTAGATTATAGGCTCACCACTGTAATAGTAATCATTTTGAAATTAGTGCCTGTTATAGTCCCTGTTTTATGGAACTGCCACGGAATAGACCGCATTTGCTAAAGTGAAAAATACGGCGTTTCTTTGATTAGTTATTATAATTTGAGATTAAATTTAATGAAATTAAATTTAAATGAATTATTCCATCTGGTGTTTCTATAAATTTTCTTATATTACATTGAATATTTGATATTGTAATTTATAATTTTGAATATTTTGTCAATTCGTAAAAATGACTTAATCAAAATGAAATTTTAGTATGTTGTTCAGACGGTCTGTAGAACTTATGGGAATATAAATGAATAATATCACCCAATTTGTTTTGGATTGAACCCGGGTCAAAAAATTAAGTACATTAAACCCTATGGGACCTAATTTTTCAAACATTTTTTAAGCGGATTTAAAATTCCCAAATTCCTTCGAAAATTTTAGGTAATATTCAACTTGTTCCATAAAATATATAAAAAAAAATTCAGCGAAATATATTCAGTAGTTTTTTAAATAAAAATTAAAATAATAATTACACCTCTTATATGAAACGATCACGTGACCATGATATGAAACAATCACATGACCCACTTCAAAATGATATATGGCATCCATCTTGTTTCAAAATCGTGATTTTTTTAAGTTCTTTTTAATTCATATTGAGTGTTGTATCCGTTCTAAAACTACTTTATTTTTGCTTAAATTCTGTGCATCTACATACTGAAACAACGCAATGACAATATATTTGAGTTTAAATGCTCATATAAATTTGATTATTTCTACAACTAAGCCTATTTTCCACCTATGTAAAATGTAAACAGCAAAATATATAGAATGAGTTGTATTTGAATTCCTGTATTTTTTTAATACAAAATAATTTAGTCCATGGAGTCTGCATGGCTGATATGAATGAAATATTAATTGATTTCATAAAGAGAAGGACAATTTTTTTCGATGAAGTTTCAAGCATAGAGTTTAATTTTTTGTAGCTCCATGGTCTTAAACAAAATGTTTAAATAAAATAAATTATTATAGTATTGTGATGAATGAAATGAATTGGAGAAAGTTATGAATGAAATCCTGTTTTTATAGAGAGATCCAGGCGTGCTATTTTTTCTATGACGTCATTTGAATTAATTTCAGTTGTTTTCGATGAAGTTTTCAAATATAATAAATTATCGTAGTATTATGATAATCCTAAAACTATTACCGAGGAATGTATAACATTTTAGAGATGTTTAAACCATGCAATTTATATTTCAATGGCGTCATTTGAATGAAGTTCATTTTTTTCGATGAAGGTTTAAGTTTTTAAATATAATAAATTAATGCAGTATTGTGATAAGTTTCAAAATATTACCGAGGAATGTATTGCATTTTAGACTTGTTTAAATAAAATTGCATTGAAGTTGGAAAGTGTTTCATAATCAATGCTTTAAGCATGATTGATCTTTCTTGTTATAATTTCATATAATTTTTTGATAAATGTATAGGAAAAAAATATCTGTAGTATCTCGTTAACGGTTTATGTTAACATTCTAAAGTTTATGTCAATCGTTTTGTAATGAAAGATTAGATTAAAATTTCTTTGCGAAACGTTATTTGAGGATTTGATATTTTTAGGATTTTTTTTCGAAAGTTTGGTTGCTTGTCAAACATTCGATTGCATTTAAGATCAATTGGATTTCAGTATTCACCGATTGTAATTGTTTGTATACCAAATTACGTTCGAAATGCTCCAATTGTTCTTGAGATATTGTCTACACACACATCCATTACCTCGAAAGAGCTTTATTAGAGTTTATGGATGCTTGAAACGTGTTTTTCCGTCGGAAACTCGAATACGAATTTCCGAAATAGTTACAATACTTTCCCTATAAATTATACTATGTATATAGGGGAAGTAAATATTACCATCATTTTCTTCCTGGAAAATAATAACGAAATATTTCAAGGTAAACTCATATTCAATCTACTGAAATATTCCGCGTATGTGTGCTTATTAGGTTTCGTCTTGATGTTGTTTCAAAAAGTGAATTATATGTATTGAAAATTCCAAATTTCTTAGAACAACTCACAGTCATCTTAATAGTCTCTTGCATCTCTAATGATGAGATATTCTTCTTTGTGCATACACCTGTGTTTGTTGTTCGGAATTAAATAAATCTATGTATATTATGGACTCAGTGCTGAATCAGTAACGAGTTCGAAACGAATAGCTAGCTGCCTTTAGAATACTTTATATTAGGGACTGAAAAATTTCCTGACGTATTTGTCAAAATTAGCATAAAGTGTTTCATCGCGGATTACTTTATTGGCATGATTTCCTGGTAAAGTAGACAAAGAACTCGTGGAGTAACAAGTATTTTGATTTTAGAAATGAAAATAGAATTTATAGGAAATGAAGTTAAAATAGATTTAAAAAAAATACACCTTCTGAATCTGTTTCGTAATATGCATTGGAATAGCCTATGTCAATTCGATAATATTATTTGTGCTGTATTCCATTTTTAGGACATTGACAATAGTGAGATTTATTCTTGTGCATCTGCGTTATAAACTATTCTTAATACAAATTCTCATCTAGTTCGCATTGGAAAATTTTTCCTATGAGAATCTGAAAAAAAAATTCCATCATAGCTTTAAAAATTGTAGAATTTGTGATTTTTTTATTTATTTGAGAAATATCAAATATTGAAACTAACCGTGATTACAAGATATACATATTGGATCTTTTAATCTGATATTGATGTTGAGTCCCATGAACAATTTAATTACTGCAGACATAGGGATAATAATAAAGATAAAAACTTTTATCAAATGATAACTCAGAGTATGTCAAGTTCACAATCTTTTGTTGATGGTTTTTCTGAATACATTGACTCTGTATTTGTCAACAGCGCCACATATGATAAACTCAAATGTATTCCTTATAAAATTGATACTAACTGTACTTGTGAAGTTGTAAAGTATACGTATATCCCATTACAATAATATTTAAATTCTCCCTTGGGTGGGAGGTAGTAGCTTATTTAATCTTTAAGCACTGTGTAGAATTGCTTGTATATACCTTCTTTATTTTATACAATCTGTCTTTGAAATATTGTTTTTTTTCCCGACTTATAGACGAGTATTAAAATATTGTTATGTTATAAAGAAGAGTTGTGAATATTTGACCTTCTATTTTAATAATATGGCTTTAGTATTTATGAATCACAGATAGTGTTCATTTGGAATCTAACATATGATTAGTGTTATACATTATATTTAATAATGATATTACACATTTTAATGATATTACTTTTAATAATGATATTAATGATAATGTTACAATTTTTGCAGTGTATTTTATTTGCTGATGATCTAACATTTTATAGGTGAATTAATTATGCTAAGGAAATAAATAAATGATTGCAGTTTGTTTATTTATTTATTTATATTTTTAAGTTGTAGTTTGATTTCAATAATATGTGTCTTCGTTCCAAAAATAATCAATTGAACACTTTTAAATTCAAAACTTACAGGTTTACTTATAGTTATTCTAAAGTGACTAATATGTACACCATCAACATTAAATGTTTGACCATTAGAATAGTATAAATGACTTAGTGGTGTTACTTATTCGGTGTTCACATTTAATATGCATTCGACACATTGTTTTCGGAGTAAATACACTCCTAGGTTTTAGTATAAAACTAACAAGGATGTTATCAAAATAGAGAGCTTAATTAGCTTGTTTAATTCTTAAATTCAGCCTTTGTTGGAATACGGCTGTTAACTTGCTTTCGCTCATAGTGTTGAAAAAGTTCAAATTGGTTTCAGTATGTAGCACATTCACTTTAAGCTCAATTGGTATTCCAGCATTAAAATTTCTTCTCTGTTCTCCATTACTTTTATAAAAATACAGGAGGAGCATGCATCGTGTTTTTAGAAAATTGTCAAATAATGATCAACGTGCTTCTGCCCATGATGTTTAAAAGTTCATAATGGGTTCATGCAGTTACATTTACTGTAGCATCATTGGGTATTCCAGCATTAAAATGTCTTGTCTGTTGCCATTAATTATTTAAAATACAGATGGAGCATGCATTGCGATTTTTGAAAACTGCCAAATAATGATCAAAGCGAATTCTATGCGTAGCTTCATTAACGCTGACTTAAATCAGATTGAGATCATATCTGATTATATAACCGATTCAAATCTGATAAAATTTGATTATATACGATTTTGAAATCTCTACTAATTAAATCCCCTTTATCATATCAGTAAATGAGAGACTATATGCAAAAATAGGTTGGCTAAATACAATGCAAATGGCACAATTAATGATTCTTATTCGACCTTTAATTAAATAAAGTATTGAATAAATAATAAAATTATATATTCCCAATATTCTTGCTACAATATATGTATTATGAAAAAATAAATAAAAATTAGCATGCTTTTAACTAGAATCTCAAATATCTTTGATTTTCCTTTTCACATGTGGCACAATTAGTAAATAAATTTACTACCATTCAAGTCATAAAATGGAAAATTATGTAAAATAGGAAACTTGAACATGATGTTTGTTCCCCGGCAAAAATTTCTGGATATACAATCATATGTTTCCGTCTTGGCTTCGTTCGATAAGTGAATTAGTTGTGCTGCATAACCTAAATTTAGTAGAACATCGGTTGCCTCTTAATGCTTTCTCGAATCTCCGATTTACCCGAGTTTCTGTTCTCCGGAAACAATTGAGTTAGTGGCTCGGAATAAAAGAACTTATAATACATTATAGGCCCACAGTAGAATAAGTAACCAGTTTGAAATGAATATCTGTTGTTAGAGCACTTTGTGTTTGGGCTGGGCGCATTTGTTAAAGTGAACACACACTTAGTGTTTATCTCAGATTAATTTATATGATTTCTAAAAAAATATGGTGATTGACAGCATCATTAATAAATACGGTAAACAATATGGATATTTTTTTTAACGTACTATGTAGAGCCATAATTGTTTTAAAAAAATCGTATATCTGTAAGTCTATGTGCATGTCAGTCTGTATGTATGCGTGCATGTCTGTCAGTTATGGACATAATAACTTATTAACGAACTATCGTACGACTATGGAATTTTAAATGCAAGAACAATATGTAAGAAAACCTACATTAGTTATAATTATTAGTTGTTTATTTTATTAGTGTTGTGACGAGATTTCATAATCTCGCCAAACCCTTGTAAAAATCGCAAATTATATATAAATTATCAAGATTCCATATTTTTACATTATTTTAAACGCTGTTTTAATTATCCCTCTTGTCTTTGAAATATGTATTATACAAAATATTCTACTGAAAGGAAAGCTTTTAGCCATTTTATTAATCCGTGAAAACCGCATTCAGAGAGAGGTTTCGTTATTATTTGGCCGTTAAAGTCAAGGTCTTCATTCCCGAGCAGAGCAGATGGTGGCTTGCTCGAGGCCTGGTAATGTTAGTGCAAGGCATGCACTTTTCTGCACAATAGATTTTGGAGTGAAACTTCTGGATGAATCTGAGGGCTTGCAGCGAGGGTCTGATGTATCAGCATATTTCATTTTCGGGACCCCGCTCTGGTTTGGCGAGGCTATGTCTGTGAAGTTTTTGATTGGTCAAATGCCGTAAATTAGTCTTCTGCCAGGTCCGAATGATTCTGGGGCCTGAATCCGCCTAGTTACATAAAAGCTGTTGCAAAGAGTATTCGTGGTTTTTTTTCTTCCTGTCTAGTTGTCTACGCTCTCAGGTCGGTCTGGACCATTTTTCAATGTTGCCCACCGCAGAGTGCGGGAGTCGGCCCCAAGTCGACTTCTGGCCTCTTGTGGGCATGGGAAGGAAAGCCGAAGACGCCTACATCGCCGAAGAACATCGATGGAGAGCCCGACGTCTAGCTGAGAGAGCTGCGACGAGGAAGGTACGATGGGGCCCGAGGTCTATGTGCCGGGTCGAGATGTTGGAAGGGTACGGAATGCAACTATGAAGCCAAATTCCCTGCGATATGAGGCGGATGTTCGATTCCGAACCTTCTGCAACTCCAACTAGAGAGGTAAGAGTTGACTGCTCTCTGCATCTACGTCTGTCTTAGCGAAGCACTAATATAAAGAATCTTCTCCTTAAATTACATAAACTCTGACTTCCATTCCTAAATTATATCAACTTGATTAATTATCAATTCTAATTTGCTTATCTCTGAGTACGAGTTTTCTCCCATTGTTGAGAACATACCTCTAAATCATGTTGTTTCTTATATACTTAAATGTTGCTGTGCCACTTTACTTATATTGTTGATTAACTTATTATCATTGGATATTTCCGTGGCAGCAAATATATTAGTATGGATCCTGAGTCCAGTGTCACAGATACTTAACGTTGTGCTTGCTGAGATTGATTCAGTTTATCATATTCTCTACTCTAACTTCTTAATTACAATATTGAATAAAGAAAGTGATTTATATTTAAACCTGTGTGGTTATTTACCATCTTTGCCTCTTGAAATTATGCATCTGTGTTTTCAGGAGTGGACGCCTTACAAGGTAAGGGTTTATTGCACCTTTGTATTTTTTGCACTGCAGGTCATCCAGAGATTTATTCCTGGACGAGAGAAATTCGAAATAGAACCTGGATTGTGCCAAAGAATATCACGGCATTAGCATATTTGCTTCTTACTAATTACAAACTTCAAATATCTTAATTTCGTATCACATATAACATGCTTGGTGTTTGGCACACGTGCCGACCTACTTTCCCCCGTGATATTTTGATGCTTGGCACCGTGATTCCACTATACGTATTTTCCGTTGACACACTAAAGCTGCGTGACATTAGTGTTCGAATTATTCAAAAATTAGAATTTACGCTGTGGTTTTTCATATACAAAAACGCAAATATTTTGGATAATTTGATGGTGGTATAATAATTGCGGGAAGTATTTGTTAAATCAAATAATGGATATAAAGGCCATTAAGACTTGGCTTCACCTTCTGACGATCACATGTTTTTGTCAGAGCTAGTACTATCATTATAATACTTTTGTTACACCTACTCGACAAATTGAGGTAGTGCAAAATAAACATTTATGTACTATTAATTACAGAATTTGCAGTTATTATCCATTTGATATGCTTAGCAATCAATTTAGGCAAGAATTTAATATAGTGTCTTTCTCAAAGAAAAAAGAAAAAGGACGGCTGTTTTAATATAAATTTTTAAATAATTCTGTTGACTGTCCTAATTTACTTTATTGCTTGGAGTTCTATATACTTATTACCTATACTTGGCAAAAAAAATATTTCAAAATATTTCTATTACACGCAATTATGTTAAAAGCTTTTCAGCTTATAAATTTGTTGATATCTTTACTACATATTCTGCTGATATTGATATTTTTAATTTGACTCCTAAAACTTTTAGGAAAGTATATTTTAATATAGTTGACATGTTTACTGTTTAGTATTCTGGTATTCTAAGTTCTATACTTTTTTATGTTTTGCGGATATTGCAATTGTTTTTCATATGTTGTTTCCATTTACATTGAACAAATAAATAAATAAAAGAGCATTATCGCATATCATCCAAATGATTTTAAATTATCACATGTGATGCTAACTTTCAAAAAATAATTTCATAACTTTTTTATGTGAATTATTTAAAATATTGAACTAGCATAAAAGAAGAAAATATAAATAAAAGTAAATAAATAGGATGAAAGATAATAAAATATATATTTTTGCATTTGGTATTGATTAAAATAAATAAAAACATATGCAATCTATATGATAATCGTTTATTTTTATGAAATTTTTATACTCTCCAGATGACTATTGCTGCGTTTTAAGGCTGGATCTGTAAACACTTATAGTATCGTCTATGGACGAAACCTAACGGAGCAGAATATTTTATTCCACCTGGGGTGAATAAAACCCCTGGGTGTTGTTGTTGTTGAGTCCCAGACCGTCCGACCTACCAGAAAGGTGTAAGGTAACTGTATGGACGGCCAGGAAGTGCCACCCAATTTAGACCGGAACCCAGTGGGGGAGGCATCCACAGGGACCGTACCCTCCTTCCCCTACCACCAACCTCTCGGAAGGACTTACGGACCCACATGTTTAACGTGATCGTACTCCGCATGAACACGGCGGCATTTGTGGTAGCGTGCAAATCTAGCGCGCAAACCACGGGGATACCGCACCCGAGATGGCCAACAGCACGCGGTGTTCCGAGGTGGTCACCCACCAAGTACTAACCGCGCCCGATGCTGCTTGACTTCGGTGATCTAACGAGAACCGGTGTTTTCAGCACGGTACGGCCGTTGGCCTCAAACCCCTGGGTGTGAATAAAATGGGGGAAATCATTCCAAAACACTCCAGAAGTCCCCTAGTGACCTAGAAGGCTGGTGTCTTCTACATTTACAGTATAGTCAAAGGGCAGAACCGAATTTTCTATACCCACAGGGCAGTTAAAATCGTTGTTTTAAGTATTTTCATACTTTTCAGAACTGCTGCCTTAGACCAATGATGTGTAATGGTGCTATTTCTTGGTGGACCATACGATTGAAGTTCTTCAGCCTTCTGAACCCGGGCCTACATATTCACGCAGGCAAATAAGCCGCAGGATCAGATTAATTTGTTTCCTTCGTATTTTCATGAGTGGTGTGTTGAATATGCGATTAATTGTGATTCTTATTTTGTGAATTGGTGATTTTACTTGCATGGTGAAAATTATTTTAGTTCGAAACAGGCAATTTGGAAATTGAAAATGGTGTTATCTGTATATGCTTTATTTAGCTAAGTAGCAGGCACTTATTTTATAAATAATGGGCGCTTATTTAGGAAAATGCAACGCTGAATAATCTGTTCTATTTAGAACAACGTTACAACTTAATTGTTTTAAGTTTTTCTGGCTATGGTATGCTTCATGTGCTGCCCACATCAGCATTTATAATGTTTTAACAATCGCAATCATGAAAAATTAGACAAACATAAAATAACAATAAAGTATCAACAACAAGACATATAATTCTTGCATACATTAATAATTACACTTTATTTGTAATTGCCCATGACACAATTTTCAAAATATTCTGAATAAAGCATATAACTGCCCTTGACCATCTTTATGACGTTTCTACCAGTAACCAATGACAAAGAAGTTGAAAATCTGTACGATAAAAACTTTGATAAAACTGGCATAGGAAAATTTAATAAATTAATATTTAATTAATAAATTAAATATTAGAGCTCCTGTTAGTCTATATGTAAAACTTCAGAACTGCACGATTTACAGTATGTCCATAATGAATTGACAAAATAGCTAGCTTTTTTTTAATATAGAGAGAAATTAAAGAAGATTTAGTTTATTTGATAAGTTCTACAGAAATTAATTTTTTCTTTACAATTGTATTTCATAGCATTTTTCAAAAATTGTTACATTTTAATTAAAAATTTAATGATAAAATTATTTTTATTATTTTATATCTGTAGCGTTCAAAATAGTTTACCTCTTTCAATTTATATAAGTATATCAATTAGTTAAATACACTTTATGCAAATGATAACAGAAAATTTATATAAGTCAATTAAGTAAACATTAATAAACAAATCAGCATACAGCTGTTTCGCGAACACATTGGATCTCCTTCGTCAGTGTTAGAAAAACAGCGACCCTGAAATGAAAATGATGAGATGGACACAAATGGAAGAAACAGAAGTGTATATATATATATATATATATATATATATATATATATATATATATATATATATATATATATATATATATATCCAAATCGTGGATTAGGTGTCAACCTGAAATAATTAATCAGAAATCAAAATGAAGTACTACCCAGTCAATCTGGAACATAGAACACGCATACAAAATTAGACTGCCCCAAAACACAACAGAAATGTCCAAATAAAGACCAGACAAAGTCCGACACAGATTCAAAGAGTCCCAAACGAACATAAACAAAAATGAAACAGTTATAAAGGAAAGATAAAACATATTTGTAAGTCCATGAGTACACACAATAGGTCTATTTATATTTAAACGGCAATTTCCAATCGAATAAAAATTTTCAGAGCCTCTAGTTTTACCACCAGAAACGAATGAAATTCGTATATTGAAGGCAATAATATCTGTCAAAACTTATTACGACGTATCCTTTGGACACGTGGGTGTACGCTCTGATACAAGAATGAGTCCAAATTTCTCAATAAATAATACTTTTATTTCAAAGCACTAATGAGCGTAAACATCAAGAATTTATAGCGAATAGCTTGATAACTATCTTAATAGATAACTAAATAACAGTCAGATATATTAAAATAGCAATTAAATACCCGTCTAATTTACAAAATACTCGATACTATTCATAAAACGCTGACATATCTCACAATTCAATTTAGCTCGTATCACGTCAACTATAATCCAACTGAGCGATGACTTTTATATTCTCTTCGTTGAAAATATTTGTAGAAGGGGTTGCATCTCCAAGAATATTTGTTATTTTGAGGAAGTTCTAGTATATTTGAAAAAAATCGTCAATTTGGCGATAACTCATCAAATATGGCAATCCCGCCCAGCAATAAAAACATGGCAACCCTACATTTATGTAATAGGAATAGCGGCATTTAAAGCTGTTTTCCCTTCTGGAGATTCAAAGAACCTGCATTTTACATATTCGTAATCAATCATTCGTAATCATGTTCGTAATGAAACGTTCCAGTCATGCTCGTCCGTTTTACATGTTCGAAATCAAGGTATCTAACATGGTGACACCTACAATGCTTGTCAAAACACGTGATATTCGTTCTTACATTCAAATGTCCATTGTCTCTGATGGTAATTATTTTAACAACCAAGCTCTACACTGTATATGTGTAGAGCTTGGTTGTTAAATGTGAACATGTAAACGTTGTGTATTGAACCATTGAGGAATATAATAGTAATTCGACAATAACCATATCGTATCAAGTCTTCTTTCTTTTGACGCAGACTGTCTAACTTACACGGGGGTGCAAGGTATCTGTTTGGATGGCTGGGGCAGTGCTTCCAGATTTATACCGGAATCTAGTAGAGGCGACAACCACAGATAAGAACCTTTCTTCCCTTGTTACCAACCTCTCGGAAGGACTTCCGGACCTACAGAATTAACGTGTCCGTACATACGTCGCGTAAATATAGTTTTTGTAGTACCCTTTAATCGAATTCGGGTCTTCAGTGCTCTCTCGTGCTCTAACCACTGGACTATGACGCCTTGTGTCATGCGTTCTGTAAGATTTCTTATAGTTGATTCCTATTAACTCGATAATTCCATACAACTTCGTAATTAGTTTTTGTCATCTTTGTAGCTTTGTTTCCGATTCGTTATCATAACTTTTTAAACTACCAGTTAGGTTCGCTGCATTCACTTTCATTTAATCAAGATCATTTTACTATATGTAGGCCTAACATGTGCGTGCATCGTCCTTTCTTTACAAAGTTATTGGGGTGCTTAAAGATTTTCCTAGGAAGCCTGTAAATTAATGCAATTTTAAATGTGAGGAAGCTTAGAATATTTTCAGTGTTACATTACATTACTTAGTAAAATCCATTGGTGTTAAATAGTATTTTAACACTTAATATCTGTAAACTGCAAAATCTCTTTTGCTTTATCATGGTCAGTCTTCGTCACGGTTTTGCTTCGATAACCAAATTATAAGCGCGGGAAAAACAAAATCTATTAGAACATTTCCAGCAGTTTAATCTTCTCTCGAATTTCAAATTATACCGAGTTTCTGCTCTTCGATCACAATTGAGTTTGCGGCTCGGAATAAACTTACTTGTAATACATTATGGCCTCGGTCCTGAATAAGTAACCGATTCGAAACAAATTTCTCCTTTTAGAACGTTTTGTATTGGGGACTGGAATGAGTACTAAATGCATTTGTTTAAATGTTCCAATATAACAGATGATTATATGTAAACTGCGATTATATGTTAACTGTGATTATATGTGAAATGTAGAAAATGGGTTAACTGTGAAAAATGTAGAAAATGCGTAAAATATGTAAAATGTAAAAAAATGTGCAAAATGTGGAAAATGGGTAAACTGTGTAAAATGTAGAAAATACGTAAAATACGTAAAATGTGGAAAAGTGTAAAATGAAAAAAATGTGTAAAATGTGTAATATATAGGAAATGCGTAGAAAGTGTAAAATGTAGAAAATGCTTAAAATGTGTAAAATGCAGAAAATGTGTAAAATGTAGTGTTGTGAATAGGGCCGTTAGTTATGCATAACTGTTTTACGAAATTGGCTTGCTTCAACTTTTTCATAAAATTGTTATACATTAGTGTTATCCCGAAATATTATTAAATTGATATTTTTAAGCATGTGCAAGTTTTAAGACTCCCCTTACACATTTCGTTATCGTTTGGAAAATGTCCATTTGTGTGTATGTATGTATCTGTTAATTGTGTAACATAGCAACTCAAGAATGGGTGTACCCACCGGTATCAATTGTATTGTGTAGATGTATTATGTGAAAAACTAGAACTAGGTATGTATAATTTGTTTTAACTTTTGATGTTAATATCATTAATGGTTGGTATACCTCTGGCTGAAATCGAAACGTTACAAAAAAGTAAACACATTGGAAGCTTTATCCCAGAAACTATTAAATAAGAATATAAAAACATTTTATTTTTTTACATTTTTATTAAAGCTATTGCAATTTAGATAATTTAAGCGATCATGCCAGAACAGCTTATTTAGAGCTTAATATATTGTCGTAATAGGGCATAAGGGTTGGTGTGTCCAGCGTCTGCACAGTAGGTCGTGGCGTATTATGCGTCTGTAAAACATTAATGGAACAGTCATATCTGTGACAGCGCAAAGAACTAAGACGCATTAAGCACTTATTTAAGACGTAACACGTCCGCTTAGCAGTCGGGGGGCAAATACACGTGCACCTGCGCAGTGGGTGACAGTCTCTCTTGAAAAATTAAATAAATGAATTCCATTTTGAACAAGCACCGATTTTTCGTTGCTCTTTCGTAGATTGCAATCTTTGAATAGTAAGAAATTACTACTATTTTAAATGATTTATTGAAATTAATACAGTTCTACATAACTTTGCCAAATTTTTGATACTGGGTTACAGAGTGGGCATTAGGAATTTAATTTTAGCCTGCGCAGCTGACTAAGACGCGTCTAGTAGGCGCTTATTTGGTGTGTAATGCGTGGTTTATCTGGCGGAATGTAACCTCGCGTGCACCTGCTCAGCGGGTGACTGCGTTTGACAAATTTAATGAATTAATTCAATTAATCCCAGCTTTAAATCCCGAGCAACATCATGTACATTTTTTAGTTCTTTACATTAACACAGATAAGCGCCAAAAGCAATAAAGTCCTTGGTATTACTAAACAGTTTCCAATTTGGAAAAAAAAAAAATCTTTTGAATAATTTTTGCGAGTTATTTTAAAATCACCTATGTACGAAATATGAAAAAAATACATATTTCATTAATTCTAATAATTATTGTCATATGGCTGGAAATAAACTCAATGTGATATAAATGCATGAGAAAGTCATGAGTAATGATCATATTGAGTAAAAATGGAGACAGAAGAAATGATAAACTGGTGACTCGTCATCCAGAAATGTTTAACAAGTAAGGATTTATTGATTAGGTTTTGAAGTGGCTTAGGTCTTCTGTTAAGGGTATATTGTGAGTTTAAACCAATATAGAACAATTCGCATTAACTAAGAGTTTGATAGACGTCCCAATTTTTTTAAATTTTCAGTAGGAACCTTAAGTGAAGGCAATTTCTTTTATTGATAGGGGAATGTTTTATTGATATTTCTTATTGACCACTTTAAAGTCAAACTTGTTGAGTATTCCAGCAATTTTATGATTAATTTTAGGACGGACAACAAAGCAAACAATATTGTTAAATGTTTTAGCTAAATCTCTCTTGCTCTGAGATGGTTCTGAAAATTTGGAAAAAAAATACGATTAACAATTTCGGCCTGAATCGATGATCTAATGGAGTGAGTTATCGTTTAAACGCTTTACAAATAAACGCAAATACAGTCACTCAGATGAAAATCAAAGTGTTACAAACACAACCCGGAATATTTAATATACTTGTATCTACTTAAATCTCGATTTCGATAAATTGAAGAACAATACTTTATACTATAATGCAGGACAATAAACATCAATTAGGAATAATACATAACAACAGTCATGAATATAATAATATAACAGTAGAGAATAATAAGTAAATAAACAGTAGAATCAATTGAATGATAATTAAAACTCTCGAGTCAGATCTTGCACAAATGTCACTCACTTCCTTGAAAATTTAAACATGACTTTCGATCAAAAATAAACCTGATTTAATTACCTGAGAGAATGACATAAAGTGTAATAATCTCCCGTATTCTTCAATATCGGAATTCCCATTTATTAATATGACTGCAGGTATGGAAACATGCTAATTATACTGTTGAAAATTGAAGAGTGGAATTCCTTGACTAAAATATGACTGGTAGGTGGTTAGTTTACGAGTTCCCCTACACACTGAAAGAAGCTTATTTTAATCTTTTGTTATTTATATATATTGAAATAAGATAGTCATTTAGAATTCAAAAATAATTCATTTGTAATGTAATGCAAAAGCGATATTTGTAATGCAATGCAAAAGCGATATTTGTAATGCAAAGTAGTATTTGTAATGTAAAGTACTACTAGTAATATAATACAAAAAATCTGATGTGGGCAGCACATGACTTTCCTTATATAATGCAATGTATTTACTACTTTTCCAGTAAGAAAAAAATAGGTTATAGTTATAGTAGATATTTATATTTTTTTCCAAGATATTGAATTTTCGTCAAATAGTCGTTATTTATATTGATTGGGCGTCATTTTTAACCATTTGGCGAGATTTTCTTTAATTTCTCAACTGAAAATATTTTCTTTTATTTTATATATTTTTTTGATATTTTGTTTTTAAAATGTGCAATATCTCGAGAACGGTTCATGCTAGCGTTCTAATGTTTATGTTAATCGTTTTCTAATGAAAAATTACATAAGAAATGTATATTTGCGTATCTTTATTAGAGGTTTTTAATTTTTTGATGATTTTTTCAAAATTTCACTCGAAAATTTAGGGGGTTCTGAACATCCGATTACTTATAAAAACAATAGGCTTCCAGTATTCACGGATTGTAAATTATGTACTAAATTTCGTTCGAATCGGTCCATTCGTTCGTCAGTTATCGTTTTCACAACCTCAATGATACACACACACACATACATTTGCACGTACACACACACACACACACACACACACACACACACACATAGGCATCACCTCAAAAATGTCCGATTTGTGATCGGGGATGCTTGAAGCGTGCTCTCTCTTCGAAAACTCGAATTCGAATTTTCGACCCCGTCACAATACTTTCCCTATACATTATGCATATAAGGAAAAAATCACAAGATCACAAAAATACCTTAATATCACAAAAATACCTCCAAAATCACAAAAATACCTTAAACTAACAAGACAGGAGGCAGTGGTTGTTTTTCGCAGACTGACTGGGCAAGACTGCTTTGCTGCACATTTCTGCCGTATTGACATTTTTACTGAGGCTGCTAGCCCGCTGTGTGATGCTTAATGAAGCTATAGACAAACACTACCTGAGTTACTGCGGAGTCCTCCATTGTGCTACTGAGGCTTTCATATAATGCGAGACGGGATCCCTATAGGGGCGATCAACTTCGGTTACCTTTTGAAAGATCGTCGTTATTTGAGTTGTTTGTTCTTTTGTCTACTTTTGTTTTTGTTCTTGTTTCTAATGTTGGTTTTTTTGTACTTTGTATTTTTTTCATGTGCCACTACCATTAGAAATAAATTTAAAAAAAATTATAATAGCAGTTCATATGGAGCGGTGCATACTTGTACAGTGAGAGTTGATGCATGTGTATTATTATTAAGAAATACTTATAAATCAAGCATTTAAGTAATATACTATATACAAAATATGAATTTGTTTTCTAGGATAATAAAAATGTGTAGCCGCGAAACTAGATTTCCCATTTACCGCCCATTGCAAAATTTTTCCAGTGCATGTATAAAAGGACTTTGGTAATACAATAGAACAAAATAAGTTTAACTACGAAAAGGCAGAAAAAGACAGTTTCGAAAAATTAACTGCGCCATGGATGAAGTTCTGAAGTATGATAAACATTAATGAAAAGTAAATATATAATGCTAAAGGTATATACAACGGTGTATTCAGAATAATCTATTATTGATTGCATTATTTTTAAAAACATAATTAAAGTCTTTCATAATGTTTTTACTCTCAGAGTGCCAACATCACATGCAATACACATCCATATTAGAGTAATACACTTATCTAATTCCCAAAACACGTTTGGAGCTCTTTAAATTTAAAGTCTTTTAGCAATTCCGTCGTTTTGTGTTTAACCAGTCCCACATCTTTAAAGCATTTTCCATTATGTTTTCTTTTCATTTGAGGGAATAGAAACAAGTTACACGGTGTCATATGAATAGGGGAAGTGGGAAACAACAGTCATGCCGTTTTTGTCAAAACACGTTGGAAACACGCAACGCGGTGTGTTTAGGAATTTTGTCGTGGAGCAGGAACCAATCACGTTGATACAATTCAAGACATGTTTTTCAATCACTAAACGGACTGGCATGAACGATACGTTCTATCATAAAAATGGCACGTGGGCTATAAGACGCCTGAAGAAAAAATCGTCACGGAAGTAACTTTTCTCCCGACAACAGTGCTCCTCCGACTAATACAGAAAGATGACTAATACATTCACTTAGCAGGTTAATCCGGTAAAACAAGCCTCTCCCTCGAGTTCCAGGTTCTCTTGAGTAGGCCGTCGTATATACGTGATATATAAAACACACATGGAACACAAAAGACAGAAAAGGATAATGAACGGAAAATATATAACAATCATTTACCGAAACAGATGGCGTGCTGAAAAGCTTAGTATGGTGGTCAATACGAAGTTAAAGCCAAAACGGACGACAATTTCAGAGTATTATTGTACATCATATTCCCATTATATTGCAAAAAGTAAATAAATTTGAAAAATAAAGACGAATAAATATATATATATATATATATATATATATATATATATATATATATATAACTGGATTTCTGCACCATTACTGGATGGCATACTAGTAGCAATAAAGGTAGCATCAAATTAGCAATAAAGGTAGTTACATCATCAAGAACAGTCAAGAAGTTATAAAGTCTTTAAAATATCACAAAAATCCATTATACTTTAAAACCTATGACTTTCAGGAACTCTTCAACAATATTGATCTTATCTTATTGACCTATCTCATATCTTAAACCTTTTATATGAAGAATATGACTTGAAGAAAACAATAGAATTCATTAAATATAAGTCTTTAATTAATACTGTCATCAAAGAAAACTACCTTTTTAATGGAATTTCTTTCTATCAGCAAATCAAAGGCATCCCCATGGGAGGGGGGGGGGGGTTGCTCATTTGTACTTTCAGATTTGTACTTCAACTATTATGAAAGCCAATCACATCTTAATAATGAAATCATATACGTACGTTATGTGGATGATTTGATAGTCGGATATGAAGATGAGAATTATAGAATGAATTTTGATTTCTATCCACCAAACTTAATTATGAAAGAAAATCGAACTACACTTAAAAATGTAGAGGAATTTTTAGATTTAAGCATCGATTTCAGTAAAATACCTGTCAATTTTACTATCTATGATAAAAGAAAAAGTTTTAATACACCTATCAACAGTCTGATTAATTGGAATTCCAATCTTCACTTGAATGTATTTAGGAATGTATTCTTGGGGGGATTGGCTAGAATGCAGACTTATCAACAATGAAGACATCCGTATTGATTTTGATAGGACATTTCTACAACAAGCATATCTACAGCAATACCCCATTCCTTTCATGCTACATTATATTGATAATTTCTATCGTAATATTAATGCATATTGCTCAAAGTTAAAATCAATTTTATATCAATTTGGTCGATAAAGATTCGCATACTATGAATAACAGGACCGCAGAACTCTGACACGCAGATATATACAGGTCATTGTAGTCTGAAGGACTAGTTTGCCATCCAGTAATGGTCTTCATCTTATCATTGGACTTTTCTTTTTAAACGGTCTTGTGATGATTGTTATTGTCACTCCGAAGGTTGGCTTCAGCCAGGGCTGGCGTCCGGGAGTGCAATGTCGCGGCATTTATGACATGCATTTTGACAACTGGGGTGTAAGGTCACAACCCCTTACCGCCATTAAGTAAGCTTCTCGCTAAGCCTTCCTTCTTTTTTCAAATTTAAATGCTTTTTATACTTTTTATATTTATATCGTGTATAGTATTTGTAGCTGCTTTGCGAATAAATGCTATAACACTTCAATACTTTTAATAACTTCCAATTTCCATCTTATATATTATATATATATATAATCCGGAAGTGTATTCATTTATATTTATTTTATCATTCTGAATTGATCTTTTAATGAACATCGTGAATATTACACACAAGTTTCAATTAGAAGATATTAAACAAAAATTAATAATTAATACTAATAAAATAATTAATACTAATAATTAATACTAATAATAAAATAAATAATTAATAATATTAATAATAAGTGATATGATCAGTTTTTATGGTGTTATATCTACAAAAGAATATTTCATTAAATTTGTTTTAAATCAACTTGAGAAGCACACACAAAAATTTGAAATGCCATGAATTAGAATTTCGGCATTGTGCTGATAGGACTTCGGCGATGAAAGAAGCCGGTGCTGCTTGCCCGGACCCAGCTATTCGCCACGTGGCCGGCGAACCACGTGCTCTGACTATGGATTCAGCCTCAACCTTGGATACAGAGACCAACATGGAGACTGCAAACAGCCAAATGGATGCCTCCCTGGCCGGATTCCTTACGGACCCTAAATCTGCTGCTGATGATCTGAGAAGACTCATAAGGAAACTAAACTACAGCCTACGGATGCTGACGGACATGACCGAGAAAGACGATATTCTGGGCAGCCTGGCCCACTCTGAAGGACTCTTGGATGGACTCATAAAGAACCACAACATCCCTGCTTATGGTGAGACCTGTCGGAGGCCTTCCTCCGGCAGTTATTCCTTCCTTAATGCCAATTCCTCTGTTGTCACCCAGCCTCTTACGACTAATGAGTTAAGTGTTGATATCGATAATGTACAGTCTAAAAATGTTACTAAGAGCACTCAGAGTGCATCTAATGTTAATAGCTGTAATGTTAATAATGTTAAAAGTGTAAATAATCTTGTGCCTAGTAGCAACAGAAAGCACCCACGTGCTATTGATGACGAGGGATTCCAGGCGCCGCCTAAGCGGCACACTGCCAGCAGGCAATCCGCTCTGCTCGTTAATAACCCCCCCCCCCGCAAACTAATGTTCTTCCAGACCCGGATGTGCCGGCGCCTGATGTTGTAAACTGTAATGAGGATACTGACGCTCCTAAAAAGGAACGTCGCCCCCCCCCCTTCTTCATTGCTGTGACAACCAATTGGTCACAGCTCTTAAATGATTTGAGCAAAATTTCCAAAAATCTTAGTAGTAAATTAACAAACGCGGGTGACTTCCTAAAAGTCCACGTGAACTCCAGAGAGGAGTATATAGCAGTCCAAAGGTTCCTAATCGACAGGAAGGTAGAATTTAAGAGCTATCTGCTGGACGACCAAAAACCACTGAAAATCGTCATTCGCGGCCTCCCGATTTGTACGGAGGAGAGCGACATCTCTTGTGAGCTGGAGTGCTTGGGGTTCAGGCCAATTAGCGTCACGCAGTTGGCAAGGGGCCCCAAGAGCAATAGAGTCAGGATGCCGCTCTACTACGTCCAAATCGCTAAAAACCCTGTCAACGAGAAAATTTACTCGTTGACAAACCTCTTCAACACAATGATAAGTGTTGAGAAATATCGTGGTCCCAGGCAGGTCGTCCAGTGCTTCCGTTGCCAGTCCTTCTATCACACGAGCAACGGGTGCCATCTCCCCCCAAACTGCGTCAAATGTGCGCAGCCCCATCTGACGAAGGATTGTCCTAAGCCCTTCGAGGCTCCCTGCAGATGCTACAACTGTGGTGGAGAGCACCCAGCCTCTTACCGGAACTGTCCTAAGTTCCCAAAATTTAAATCCCCCCCCCCTTAAATTCTACCTTCGCCAACAAGCTTGCCAACCCGCTTCGCTCCTACGCGAATGCTACTGCCGGACGCAGCGAGGCCCCCAAAAAGACTTCTGAAGTCAACTCCAAAAATCCAGCACCTAAAGGAGCGCACACTAATTATGCTGACAAAGACGACTTCTTAAATTACCTCTTCCGTTTCGAGGATAGATACGGAATGGAAGTGGCTAATAGGGCATTTAAGAATGCCCTACCTTCCCTTCGGTCAGCTCCTACCGAAATAGATAAAGTTAATATTTTGTATGAGAGCATCTTCGCTCTCGTAAGCCAACCTTAGCCCCCCCCCCCTCGGCCATGGGTTTTCGCGCTCGAAACTTGAAGGATCTTACCATTGGCATCTGGAATGCCAATGGACTCAAGAGTAAAATCAATGAAGCTAGGGACTTTTGTATAGCATATAACCTAGACGTGTTTTGGTCCAGGAGACCCGCTTCAGTCCAGGGAAGTCTTGCAAGATTGCTAACTATGACTTATACCATGACGACAGGCCTCTAGTTAGCAATCTCCCATCTGGTGGCACAGCAGTTTATGTTCGGCGGGGCATCCCGCACTCACGCCTCCCCCCCCCCCATGAGGGAGGGGGAGGCTACAGCCGTTCTGATTTCATTGCCCAATAATCCTGAGTTTGCCATTGTGTCAGGTTACTTCAGACCTGCCTCTTCACCAGATTCCGTCATCTCTGACCTGCAGTCACTGTTCAAGATCTCGCCCCATGCAATAGTCGCTGGTGATTTCAATGCCAAGCACCCTGCCTGGAATTGCCCACGTGCAAATTCTCGCGGTCTCAGGCTTAAACGCTGGGCCGACGAGAAAAATTTTGACATCGTAGCACCAAGTGATCCCACCCATCTGGACAACGTGCTTGACTTTGCGATCACCAGCAATATGCCTTATACCTATTGCATGGAGGCCTTCAACGAGCTACCGTCCGATCATCTCCCAGTCATCTTCACTTTAGAGCTGGATAAGTTCAATCTCAGCCAGCCAGCCAAGCTCCACACCAACTGGGTCAAATTTAAAGAACTTCTGGCTGAGGAGCTCCCCCCCCCCGTTGCCTGTACTAAGGACCAACTGGATGCAGAGGTGGGCAAACTCGAGAATATGATTCGGGTTGCCTTCTCTGCATCCTCTAGGCCCAAAAGCAATAGGGTGGATCACCACAGGTTGCCACTGGACATCAGGGAGATGATCAGGGACAGAAACAGGTTGCGCAGGGACTGGCAGGTCAGTAGAGATCCAGCGCTAAAGACTGAGCTCAGGTCAAGGCCAAGATCAAGGCCCATGCCAGTGCACGATGGAACACCTATGTTGAGTCCCTAACGACTAGTGACAACACCATTTGGAGGGCAACCTCACGTTATCGTAGGCACAAAACACACATTCCGACCCTTGAAGGTCCCAACTTCAGGGCCACTTCTAATACTCAAAAGGCTGAACTGCTTGCAGACAGTCTTAGAAGTCAGTTTGAACCACACCGCGACGTGATCGATCCTAGGACGGTTGCGATCGTGGATGCCAAGGTTGAACAGTTCATCACAACAGCTGTACCGTATACACTGACAGATGTCACCTTTGAAGAACTGCAGCCCCGTATTCAAAATCTTAGACGGAACAAAGCTCCTGGGAAGGATGGCATCACTTCTTCCATGTTGAAGAACTTGCCTGCTTTGCTCTATAGCTAACATGGTCAAGCTCTTCAATCTCCTCCTCCGACATAGTTATTTTCCAGGGGCTTGGAAGGTAGCCACTGTTGCTCCCCTCCCCAAGCCAGGTCTTGGCCTTTCGCTTCCGGTCAACTACCGTCCAATCTCTCTCCTCTCTAGTTTATCGAAGCTCTTCGAGTTTGTTATACTGCGTCGACTGGACGAGTTCTGCGACCTGAGGAAAATAGTTATTCCTGAACAATATGGGTTCAGGAAGAAGCATTCCACTCAGCACCAGTTGCTGCGGGTCGTGGAGCTCGTCTATGAGGCGCGTAGCAAACGCGAGCGCTCGACTTTGGTCTTTCTGGACCTCCAGAAGGCGTTCGATAAGGTATGGGTCCAGGGACTCATATTTAAACTTATCAAACAATCCTTCCCTCCAAATCTCATCCATATCTTGTATTCCTATCTGACAGGTCGAAGTTTTGCCGTTCGTGTTTCCGACCAGCTATCCACTCCTAGGAATGTTCTCAGCGGGGTCCCGCAAGGTTCTCTTGTTGGGCCCAAACTGTTCAACCTTTACATTAATGATCTGCCTCGCTCCCCCGTTGTCACCCTTGGCCTCTATGCCGACGACACTGCCCTGTTCGCACATCACAAACAGACACAAGTCGTGCACGAAAATCTACAAAGGTACCTGAACGACCTGACACAATGGTTGACCAAGTGGAGAATCAAAGTAAATGTAGGGAAGTGTGCTGCTGTCACCTTCCCCCCCCCCTCGGCATACCCATCCCGCTAATCTTATCTTAAATAATCAGCCGATTCCCTGGCAAGATAGTTACAAGTACCTTGGAGTGTATTTGGATTCCAAATTATCGTGGAGCCTTCACATTTCTGAAACTTGTAAGAAAGTGAAGGCTGCACTCGCCCTGCTTCGTCCCCTTTTGGCTAGGAATAGCCGCCTGTCCGTTCGAACTAAGTTATTGCTATACAAGTCCTGTATACGTCCCATTATGACGTACGGAGTCCCAGTCTGGGGCACCGCAGCTGAGTCTAAAATTAAGGCGCTTCAAGTCTTCCAGAATAACGCACTGCGTATGTTTGCTGATCTGCCGGTCTACGTCCAGCTAGAAGTCCTGCACAGAGACCTCAATATTAGGCCTTTTTTGGAACATGTCAAAAAGCTTTCTCTTAAATTCCACGGAGGTCTGAGAAGCGTGAACAATCCTACGTTGGACAGCATCCCTCACTATCGAATAGGGCACCCGGGATCGCATAAGCGCCCCCGGTCGTTACCTACTAGATCGGTGAGAGATGTTTTCTTCCGCCCTAAAAAGCGGTTGCGTCCATCCTAGCCTTGTGCTCTCAACTTAGATGCTGACTCTAGTATGCTGTACTCCTCCCTTGCTTTTGGGAATTCGCGTTTTCGTTGGCAAGCTACCTTACCTTTCGTCGCTACTAGGCACTGCTCAAGCTCAAGGCCCTGCGCCCCTCGGGGCGCACCAGTCTATCCCCCTCTTTTCTCTCTCTGTTGGGAACCCACTTGGGCCCCAACTTTTTCAGTTTTCTGAAGACCTGGGGAAGGGCACGACCTAGGTCGCGCCCCCCCCCCCCCAGGCATAACTTAGATATTAACTTCTATCAGTTGCCTAAAATCTGTTATTACCTCCTCTTTATGTCTATTTCTCTTTTCGCCTGGAGTTTAAAGGGAGGAATCTTCCTCTCCTGGGTACTCCACTAACCCCGTCCTTGAGTCCTTGAGAATTAGAATTTCCTACTGAGTTATTTGAATCTATAAACAAATGACATCGTTTGAAATGAAAACGTAATAAGACTTTCTATGAAAAATGAACCTGCTTTAATTTCCTGTTCCTGCTGCAATATTCTGGCACGTTATTCAATACTAGAATAAGTATATATTTCAGTAACTAAATACATATATCCCACGAAATATTCTCTTTAAGTTGTTAGATATTAAAAGTCGGTAAGCCGGCATGCACAGTAAACAGTTTTGATCATAAGACATATTGGATGTACAAATGAATACAAGTTGTATTAGCGATCCAAGGAAAGAGTTCCTAATCATGATTAGAATCAAATATAGAAAGGATTTGATTAATAGACACTGTTACTCACGTCTAAAATATCTACCTTCGCTGGAGTTTATCTTGAAACCAGACAAATTCATTCCTATAATGTGGATTTCAGATTGACATATGCTAAAATTTCGAGCGGTATTGCCATACTTAGGGATTTATCACCAATTTAGCGACTTTATGCACATTTTCGGATATTCGAGAACTTTCTCGATATGGCGAATATTCTAGGAGATACCAGATCATTCTGGATGTTTCTGCAGAGAGTATACAAAAGAAATCACGTAGTTGGGAAGCAATTAACGTGATACGAACTACGTTGAATTGTGAGATCCATCAATGTTAAGAGAATAATAGTGGCAGTTTTGTGAAGTTAGTGGAACACTTAATTTCCGTTTTACTGTGTCTGACAGCTGTTTAGTGATTTTGTGCGATAGTTATCGAGCTTTGACTATATATTGTTCCTCTTTACGCTGTGCTTGTGAATAAACGCGGTAGTTGTCCGAAAATTTAGACTCATTCTCCTATCCTGAAAGTACACCCAAGGTTCCAGATGACACATCGTAACAATACAAAGCTGAAAATAGGTATAAGGACAGTCAAAGTTTGGCGCAAGAATTTAAATCATAGTGCCGAGCAACGAACTTCAGTTAATGGATTAGTTAGAGTCCACTAGTGTTCATCGTGAATTCGGTTATTGAATAACCATATCTACGCAGATAATACGCACGATAAGTCTGTGGGCCCTAAAAATCTGTATACGATAAATCTGTAGATCCAAGAAAGTGTTAATGTTCAAATCTCTGTTAAGATGGTATAGTCGGAGCCACCATATCTCAGAAATTAAGGAGGGAGGATTACACAGGATATTATTCTGCAACATTTTACGCCATGATCCAATTATATACAGTTTATACTCAAATTTACAGTAAGAAATTTTCTTAAATAATTTATTATATGTTTAAAATTTCATTTTCAAACAAATGATTCTTGATCCAAGAATCATTTGTTGAATAGACTGAAAAAAAAAAGACTGGATTTAATTTTTCTAAACTCCAGATAAACATTTTTAGTAATATCGAATGTTTTCAATGTTTATTTCTATGGCTTCCAATAAATAGTTTACGAGATATGCTAATTATAATGTTACATTATCATATATCAGAGCAACGATTTTAGTAATAATCAGCGTAACATGCATTTTCATGATAGTTATGTCAAATACTTGATGAATTTAGTTCTAAATCTGTAAAGAGATTAGAGCGTAGCATTATGCCATTAGTAAAATTTAAAATTTAGCAACGACGCGTAATTTACAATGGAAATATGATTCTGACAATACAGTCGAAGATTAATCAATTTTAAATTATCATTAACATTCCGTCGAGCACAGTACGGAATGTAACGCCATTGGGCTCGATGTATCTTTCAAATGTATGATCGATTTTAAGCATATATCTTTCATTTGTTTCCTTAAAATTATAATAATTTATATACAGCGTGTCCCAAAAATATTGAACTCAACTTTTATTCTTTAAATATTGATCTTAGACATATATAATAAATTGCAAAGTTGAGTAAAAAAGGTACAGCATTTTATGAAATCGATAAAAATTGTCAAGGGAATTAAATTTTAAGAAATACAAAATTGAAATTCTTATACGGCCCTCTTACAAAAATATTTCCAATGAGTAAAATGCGCCCCATTCACTAATAAGGTGATGTATAAAATTTCAGCATTTTATCATAAAATGTCACAGGGATATGAAAAGACAAAAATGCTGACTTAAACTACTTTTTGATGCATCGACATGAGTTCTCAGAGCGGAAAAATCATGTCGGCAGATCGCGTTTCAGGGGTCATACACAAATTACGAAAGAAAACAATGATTACATAAATAAATAATAATTTTGATATCTATTGGTACAAAAGTATCTACACTGTGTAGAAATAATAACTTCACACAATGATTACAAAACTTGTTCGAAATGTTTTCCATCCATGCCAAAGATCCATTAAAGATAAGATGCAGATATTATTTGCCTATGACGCATTTCTGCGTTGCGTCATTTGCACTCTTGCTATAAACATTTACATTTTTATTTGGGATTGATCCCTCACCAACTTTGTTTAAAAATATCTATGGGACTATTTATTATAAAATGCTGAAATTTTGTCAATCACCTTATTAGTGTATGGGGCACATTTTACTCATTGGAAATGTTTTTGTACGGGGGGCCGTATAAAAAATTTAAATTTTGTATTTCTTCAAATTTAATCCCCTGAAAATTTTATCGATTTCATAAAACTTTGTACTTTTTTTACTCAACTTTGTAATTAAGTATATCTGTCTAAAATCAATATTTGAGGAATAAAAGCCGAGGTCAGTGTTTTGGGGAGACCCTGCATATGTTATACCAGACTTCATCACTCCTGTACCTGAATGTTTTTTCACCATTATTTGTCTATTTTATTGAAAATAATATTGCCAAATATAAGTGTGTAGAATTCACATCGAGGATAAGAACTTGCAATTCAGTCCCACTAGATCAGTTGTAGAGCGTCGGTTGGCTAGTTCGGAAATCCGCGGTTTCATTCTTGGTTGGAGCACTGTCATGCGACATGATACTCCCTCTGCATAAGATGTGGTCCAAAACTGGCAAAACCAGTTCCACCGAGCAGTTGCATTGAGTAAATACCGGTACGCGGAGGGAAAAGTATATCGATTCACTAGGGATGAGTCCTTGTTTCATTAAATTAAATATCCATTGTTCTGGGAATTAAATATCCATATTATCACAACATTTCCCAGTATAGTATATTATACACTTTAAATGAAGATTGTGACAACATTATTATTGTTAACTTGTACTTACATTTACATATACGGCACACATTACATTAAAATAGTATATACAATTTATCCCTAAAACTTAAATCATAATTTTTAACAATGTGCATTTTTCTCAGTTGCAACAATACATAACTAATTCTTTTTACTTTAATTATATACATAATGTATAAGGAAAGTATTGTGACTGGGTCGAAAATTCGAATTCGAGTTTTCGACGGGAGAGCACGTTTCAAGCATCCCTGATCACGATTCGAACATTTTTGAGGTGATGTGTGTGTGTGTGTGTGTGTGTGTGAAAGTGTTTGTGTGTGTGTGAAAGTGTGTGTGTGTGTGTGTGTGTGTGTGTGTGTGTGTGTGTGTGTGTGTGTGTGTGTGTTGTGTGTGCGTGTGTGTGTGTGTGTCAGTGAGTCTGTGGAGACGATAACTGATGAACGAATAGATCGATTCGAATGAAATTTGGTACAAAAATCACAATCGATGAATACTGGAAGCTTGTTGTTTTAAAACACAAACGAATGTTCAGAACCCTCCTAAATTTTCGAGTGAAATTTTGAAAAAATCATCAAAAAATCAAAACCTTTAATAAAGTTACACAAATAGACATTGCTTACGTAATTTTTCCTTAGAAAACGATTGACATAAACTTTAGAACGCTAGCATGAACCGTTCTCGAGATATTGCATATTTTTCAAATAAATTTATCAAAAAAATCCCATAAATTAAAAAGATATATTAACTGTTGAGAAATATGTTTACTTTTCATATGTAATATCATGCGATAAATTTGGCGACATCATTCTCATGTATCTAACTCGTTCCATTCACGAGAAAGGATACTTTGAATAATACTTTTGTATTTGAACGCACAATAGTTATTTATCAGCGGTAAGAATAACTTATTTCTCCGTCTATAACGCTTGGCGAGATTTTGGCGACGAATTTAGCGGAATATCGTCAACTTGGCGACATTTTTAAATGTTGCCAAATTAACAAAAATTTCGCCAAGAGGACGCTAAATCAATGAAAATGACGACTAATTGAAGAAAATTCTATATCTTGGAAAGCGTATAAGTATCTACTATAAGAATAACATTTTCTTTAACTGTAAATGTAGTAAATTCATTCGTTATATACGTGTTGCCCACATAAGATTATTTTAGAAATGTATTAATAGGTATGTATAAATCATCACGACATGAGGACATTTTAGTTTCAATTATTACATTCACGCGAACCAATGTGATCTCAAACATAAATAAACAAATTTCAACCCCTTTATCATCAAGAGCAAATCAGAAAAAGTGATGTGACATGACAGGGTGAATGAATAAGTGTGTTCACACAGACTGATACATTTTGAGAAGAAGCATCAGAGATTCGATGGTTAGCCAGCATGCAGTAAACATGTAAAATTAAGTGTCACTTCAACTCCGTCGCTGCTATCCTATATTATGTGGAAAATATAATGCTGTGGTATCACGATGATCACCCTGTCGTATTTAAACGAAAATGTGCGATCAATAATTTCATTTGAATAATAAATTAACGTAACAGTGCTTAGAAAGTGTGCGCATTCAGCATACTAACTGCTTAGTGACAGAAAATTGTTTGTTGAGTGCCTGATAAGGGGCCTCACAGTATCGTGAGCATCAATAACTGATACCCACAAAAGTAGCGTTCCCATTGCAATTGTCACTGAAATTTATCTGTGTGCATCATAGTGTGTTATACTCATTAGCAACTACAAATATATATATATATATATATATTCTATGTTAGGTAGAATTCTAATAAAGTTATATATTATGATTCCATCCTATGCAAACTGAAGCAACTATTTATTCTATGTTAATATCGGTCACGGAAAGAATAATAAATTTTAAGTACTGATAATCACTAACAAAGTAAGGACTCCAACCTGAACACAGATGAGTTGCTTTTCGCAAATTAAAACATATATAGGTGTTTATGTAATGTTAATTATTTGTTATATATATATGTATGTATCTAAGTTAATTATAATGATTCCAATTTGATATTTCATCAAGGCACGTTAATAAATATTTGACCAATTTAAATTTAAGTATAATATTAATTTATGTCTCATGTCATTTTCTCTCACTTGAGAACCACTGGACAATTTCTTCTTATTCCACCTTATGTGAAGGCATCCATGGTTAGTCCTTTTGTTTAGAATTTGCTGAGGACGATTTACCTTATGACAGGCAGAAATGTTCTTTACAATGGCTCATGAACCAATCAACCCTGTAGGTTAGTGCAGAGATATCAAGGGCGAATCCAGAGTTTTATTACGGGGGGGGGGGGGGGGTTCCGGGGACCCTTCCTTGGAAATTTTTTATTTTTGGGCTGCTGAATAGTATAGATAAATTTTTTTGTTCTTAAGTCATATTAATACACTTAATAATTAAAGTTATTACACTTAATAATTAAAGCTTATCATTAAACTATATATAAATATGGTTTAGGGTAAATTATAGATAAGTATGACAGAAAGGATAAGCTAATAAAGGATACAATATATATACATTTATACAACAACCAAAGCGATAATTTACAATGTATTTAATCGAACAAGTTTAAATCTAAATTACGAAAGCATTGTAATTATTTTACTTTTTTTATAACAAGTAACTTTCTAAAAAAAAAGTTTATAGTGAAAAGTCAAGTCACCTTGGTTTCTTCGAAACTTTGTCAATCACTTTATTTACATTGTCATAAGGTAAAATTGTCCTTATCAAAAATTACCTGTATAGGACTTACCTATGATGCCGCCACTAAGGGTGGAGCATGTAAGCTCCCGGTTCTCAAGCTCGGAATGCGAACACACAAAACATAAAGAAATACACATGCTTAATTGCTCAATTTAATTTAATATTTTACTTAATAGATATCTATTGTATCTGGAGTAACTATGCTATAATTAAATCAATTATTAAAAGACACATAATACTAACAATATTACATTAATATATATATATATATATTTACACACATAATAACTTTGACTTAAATTTCTTAAAAACAGTTTCCTTTGAACAATCGATAAAGAATAGTTCTTATAGTTCAATATTACGAACTCGTTCATATGGTCTACTCATACGAACTGGTAGTCAATTAATTTAATAATCGTTAAAGGTGTGCCTTCCGTGCTAATAGTGACAATTGAAAGTTGGTTACCTTTTCTCTTTGTGTTACGTGCATATTTGTGCTCTTTCAATGATGTAGGAAAACCGTTACACATCTAACTGCACTCGCTACCATTTTGTTGCTCACATTCTATAGACACTTTTCACAAACCCAAGAAACATGATGCTGACTCGTTCGAAAGTTTTAAGTCGACTGGAGTTTTTTTGAATACGGCATTGGGGCGCTTTTTCTTTCCCCCATTCATTCCCTACCACATCTACCATTCGCTGTTGCTGCAGACGGGGATGACCACTGTTTATATATGCATTTGTTGTGATTGGCTCCCTCTGCAGCATTTAGATAGTTCATTATTTAGGTTGGCATTTGTAATTGTGGTGGAAACATGTAATACAAATATTGTGTTACATACATCAATATGAATGTCTCTATGGATGTGTATTAATGCTAGTCCTGAAAGTCTATCTTCTGTCATCCGCGTTCGAAGCCAAGTTCTAAGGCGCTTCAATGACGAAAAACTACGTTCTGTTAAAACAACACTTACTGGGAACGTAGCTTGAAGGGCGAGAAGCTTGTAGATTCGTGGAAAAACATCTGGATCACATTTCTCCAAAAATTCTAAGACTTCTGTGGTTTTTTTTTCAGAAGCATTCTTCCAAAACTCATACCAAGCATCATATTCTCCTTGAAGTCCACTTTCGAACAGACTTTTACTTCCATGATCATCCAAAATTAAACCAAACTTGTGTGATATATTTTGCAGAGCACTTTTCTTACTTGCTTTGTTCTCTGCTTTTTCATCTGCATTTTTGGGATGAGAACATTAATATCTAAGATGTTCAGTACGGATTCGTCAAACCTTGAGTTCAAATCTTGTTTAACTTCATCCAAAGCCTTGCTGTAGATGACTACTCGATAATAGTCTTCGACACTTTCTACGATAGGGTTGTCTCGATGTGTTATTCTTCGGATAATTCTAGGCTTTTTGGGGACGATGTCCAAGTGACTCATCATTTCAGTTGCTCTATTGACAGGAAGATGAAAGATGGTGCCACTCGCATATTTTGCAAAACCCCTACAGTGATTTTAATGAGTGATGATGCAGAGCGCTTGTCGCGAATTTCTGTCTGGAACTTGGTACTTATTGGTAGCGTAACGAAGAAAATGTCAGCTGCAGTATATATATACAAAATGAACTCCGTGGTGCATATAGAATCACACAGGGACTTTGCTTTTGATGACGAACTAATGTCCTCCCACCCCGGAATTAAACTTAGAGCCTCCACAATAGGAAGAAATCCACCTTGAAACTGTAAAATCGCATCATGTCTCTCCACCCATCGTGTTTCACATAGGGAGTGTAGTCTACCTTTCAAAATTTGTTTTAAAACAAAATAACGTTTTGATGACATGTTGAAAAATGAAATTACTTCTTTCATTGTTCCAAACATGTTTCTAACTGTCTGCACGTTGCTGCACTTTGTTAATGACAAGTTCAAGGCGTGATTATTGCAAGTGCGCAAGATAATATTTTTACTTTCCCTGCAATACATGGTAATGTATAGGGAAAGTATTGGAATCATGTCGAAAATCGCAACTCGAGTTTTCGACAGATCTACACGTTTCGAGACCTCTAGAATACGAAAAAACTATTTTTAGCGTGACGTCGGTGTGTGTGTCTGTGTGTCTGTCTGTGTGTTTGTCTGTCTGTCTGTGCAGATTTTGTATCGACTCTAACTAAAAAACTAATTGACCGAATTTTATAAAATTTGGTAGGTAAGTCACTTGTGCACGAATCTGGTGATGATTAGTTTTGGGTATGACTCGGGTTAAAAGAATCCGCCTTTTTTTGCGAAATGGCCCGCAAAAGCTTGTATCCACTCTAACTGAAAAACTAATGGACCGAAATTCACAAAATTTGGTAGATAAGTCGCTTGCAGGCCACCCTGGTTCTGATTAGATTTTGGTATAATTCGAAAAAAAATAACCTGCTTTTTTTTGCAAAATGGCCCGCAAAAATCATCAAAATCTAAACTTAAGAACTACATAAGCTCAAATATAGCCATTAAATGCTAGTTTAATACGTAATTTTTAGCGAAAAAAAGAATAAGACCAACCCCATTGCGCTAGGACTATTCGTATTTTTCGTATTTTTACTACACCATTTTTGACAATAAGTCCAGTTTTCAAATGAGAACGAAAATTGAATTAAAAATTAATTAAATTTAATTTAAATAAATAGAACGTGAGTATAAGTCTGCAGGGAAAGTCATGTGCTGCCCACATTAGATTTTTCATTTTAGATTGGGCAACTTTTACAGCTCCACAGCTTTCTGATGTCATGACCCTGCACCCATCAATACATATGCCAACACAGTTATAAAACTCTAGGCCTAAACCACCAATAATTGTAAGTATTGATTGGTCAAGTACGTCTCCCGAAAGTTTAGGCTCAATTGTTGAACTGCTTCCATAATGCATTTGGTGTGGATCTACAAATCCAATAAAATCTTCACGCACACTTTTTTTTGTAAACATAGCGCAGTATGGCAGACATTTGAGATGCATGAATCAAGTCCGTAGTCTCATCAAATATAACACTGTAGAATCTAGATTCTTTCACTCTTGAAATGATTTCTTCAAGAATACAGTCACCAGCAATGTTAATAATTTCATTTTGTGTAGTTTTGCTAATGTATGTTGCTCTTGTTTGAGAATTTTTCATCTGATTTTCAAGTACTTCGTCACCAGATTGTATACGAAATTTCAAAAGTTCTCTAAAATTGCCTTCATTAAGTAAACTTTCTGATTCGCTATCTAAGAGAGAACCATCATCCCTATGCCCGCGAAATGGCATATTTTAAGTCGAGCCATGAAAATTACACTCTCAATTATAGGCACAAGCATTCGTCTGTTCTCTCCTACAACTTCCAGATGATGAGAATCCAGCTTGATCACAATATATTTTTCAGGGTCGTGAAATCTTTTCAAAAAGATCTTCCAATCTTGTACTGCATATACATGATACGTGTTTTTTTGGTGAATTTCTAAATATCTGTCTTTTGCAAGCAACTTTTAATATTTTGTCAGGGGTTCTGTGACTAGAGTTTTTAATGGCATAACATTTCTAGCGCTACTTCCAGTATTTCCAATCACAAACAAGGCACAGTATTTAAAGGAGCCCTTTCAGCTCTTCAGAAAGAACCGCCCAACTATATTTATTGAGATGATTTTGGCTGAAATATCTTTTTTCTTCTTTCAGCTGTTTTGTGTGGACTGAAAATGGAAAGTCGTAGTCAGGAGGTGGAACCCAATGGTTCTTTAACAAGTAGCACCTTGAGGCATCATCAAGACACAAATTACGTTTCAAATAGTATCCAAGATTGTTTTTAAGAATACCTGTCCTGACCTCAGGATCTACACAAGTTTGCATTTTAGTTTCAGGAAATTTGTCATTTGACGATTTTGTGGAGTTTAAGACGATTGTTGATGAAGGGTTTTCATTGGTAGTCTCCTATGAAATATCGCCATATCCTTTTTGTGCTAGAATAATTCGTGCAGGAACTTCGTCTTTTTTACCTTGAAATTCACTATCACCAACTTTGGGTTTTTTGTTAAAAAAACTCAGTAATTTTGGTTGATTTGTTCTCTTACTCATTTTGGACGTTTTTAAAACTATATATCAAAATTAGCTGACCGTGTTTGCTGCAACAAATATCCAATGAGTCAATCTCAGGTTCACTACGAGTACGCTTGAACGGGGTAGTACACTTACGAGAGTTGCTATTGCATATAAAAAAGTAAATATAATTTTTCTTGATTTGCCAAGTACCTGCTGCCATCTAGTTGCAATTAGAAAAGCAATTTTTTAAGAGAAATGTCAAAACATTTTTCACATTAGACTTTTGTTTATTACATGCAGTCATATATAACAAACAACACAAAAATTATTCATCATCGCCTTTATTTTTTCCTATTTATAACCCCGACGGTGGGGGGGAGGGGTGATCGCCCCCTCCGCTCCTCGCTGGATCCGCCCTTGAGAGATGTCGGATGTCTGAAAGTTACCCTAGAGGGTGGTTGGAACACTGTCACCCAATTTAAACCGGAACGCAGGGGGAACAACATCCACAAGAACCGAACCTTTCTGTCACCACACTCAGAAGAACTTTCGGACCCACAGATTTTCGTACACGGCGTAAACATGAGGATAGTTTAAGCAGAGCCTGGAATAAAACACGGATTCTCTGCCTGCAATCATGTGCCTTAACAACCGGGCTACCCAACCCTAAAATAAGGTTCGTAATTCAAGCAAGTCAAAAATCAATGTTTTCACATATACACCACTTTTTTTACTTTATTTTGTCTGCGCACCATTTGGCTGCTTGTAATCGATGGCATAAAAAATTATCATGTTGGCCATCTTTGGGTGTTTCGTGCGTAATTGTATGTGATTTAGTCATTCTTAACTTCATCATCCATATCATCAATATCTCCACTTTTTAATCCTTTATTTCTCTCATCAATTAATATATTATGCGCTATATGTAAGACTTTAGGATTGCTTAGATCTAAATGTTTTCGATTCATGTTTTTGAAGCAATAAATGCAAAATTTCAACACCCATACAATTTAGTGATTCTGTAAATCAAATTTTCCTATTTACCTTTAAGATTACTTTCCAGAAATCTTACATGATAAACACCATGTTTGCAGAAACAAAAGAATTAAAAAAGAAATATACAGTACGAAATTACATTGTGAAGGGAGAAAAATAATCTTTACTCCTCTAAGAAATTCCTGAGCTTAGACACATTTATATTTCTACCAGGTTTACGGTATCTAAATGACAGAAGAAAATCAAAAGCATCCACTTTAGTTCTATTACCATTGAAAAATTTGATCGGGTAGTCATTTATCGCTTCTGTACAATACAGCAGTCCGTTCGTGGCTAAAGCACACATCCAGTCAGAGAAAAAATCTGCCTATTCGGAAATCCAAGGGCGCCGGGTGTTCGGTACATAAGAATGTCATATCGTTAATTTACACAATACATATTTTATATTTTTATTTTGAATATTATATAACTGAATTAAAAGACACTTGATCATAAATTATTTAGGTAGACACTTTCTACTTTTTCTGACACTTCGCCACTGCATATTATACTTACTACTCCATTATATACTTAATAATTCATTATCATATAATACATCCATATTATTCCCAATACTTTATTATATACTCAATGCTATACAGTTAAGCACGAATACAACAGGGTTCTTAAAATACTTCATATTATATTCAATACGAATTATAATGTCAGAATATCAAATATCGGAACAGTGATTTCAGTTATAATCAATGATATATGCATTCTCGTGGTAGTTATGATAATCACCTGATGAATACCGTTATAAATCTGGATTGAGTTTAGAGCGTACGATATATCATTAGTAGAATTTTGAATACAATAACATCTCGAGTTTCACAACGGAATTACTGTTTTGGAAATGTAGTGTAAAGATTAATACATTTTATAGTGTCATTGTATGTGATACGTTTCTGAATTTTATTTTGGAAACTAATGTATATTTTATACCATCCATAGATATGTGGGGAAAATACTATATCGAGGTCGAAAATGATAAATAAATTATTTGTTGGAATTGAATATTTCGAACGCTTTAGAAAAAAACAGCCATATATATATAAAATATATATGCATAATTTAACTAAAATATGAAAATGAAACTTGAAGAGCCATTGTGTTTCACCTGTTACTAATTAAAATACTCCCAATAAGTACTAAATTAAGATTTCATTGAAATTAAGATTCAAGTGAATAAAGTATAACCAGTTGGGATAAACAGAAAAACAATCTATAAGAATACAGTGAATAGGAAATAATACATATTAAAAAAATATATATATATATATATATATAATATATATATATATATATATAATATATATATATATATATATATATATATATATATATATATATATATATATATATATATATATATATATATATATATATATATATATATTATATATATATATATATAATATATATATATATATATATAATATATATATATATATATATATATATATATATATATATATATATATATATATATATATATATATATATATATATATATACTCAAACCTGTTTTTGTGCGGTGGATGGGGACCGCATAAAAGAAAACGCATAAAAAAGTCTCACGTAGAAAATAACTCAAAACCTTACGAAATAACTAGGATTTGCTTTTTTAAACGAAATCAAGACACGAGGCTTGGCAGCTACTTGAATTCTGTTGCTCTAAGTCCTCTGGACGAGCCGGACGGCCTGGGGCTTTCACATGCGAACATTTTTAAATATTTTATTTACATATGTACTTATTTTACACATACAATACTTTTCAAAACGTATAACCATTATCCTTCGTAGTCTGACAATAGGAATGTGAAAGCACTTTGAAGGACTTCAATTAATATTAGATTTAAAAATTAAAATACGCGTAATATTATTTTTTATTAAATCACTTTATTTAGCGGACTTGTCACTTGCGCAGATCAGAGACGAATTAAAAAAAAGCAACTCTGTGCTCCCTTCAAGTAAATTTCTTCTACCTACTCGTTAAAACAAATAAAACAAAACATGAGACTAGTCGCTAACTATATCATTAGCAAAAAACCAACTCAGCGACCTAACGAGACACGCAGTCCGTTTCAGGAAAACCCGAACTAACACCATGCAGATGTCCTTCAATGTTTATTTGCGATCAATGCATTTTTGCTTTGTAACGCAAGAATTTCATCGTAATATGCTATTGCACATTTCATTTATTTACATGGAAATTCTTGTGCGTTCAACAATTAAATTATGGGATTATAGAATTCAATACATATGTAATGTAATTGGCTGACGCAATACTTATGTAATATGATGAAATACATATCAAAAATCGAAAAAACTAAATGGCCGATCAAACCTACTATTTTTTTTTCATTGATAACTTCGTCAATCATGTTCCAATTTGATTGAAATTTTCATATACCGCACAAAAAAAATCGTACAAATAAAAAACCGCACAAAAACAGGTTTGTGTATATATATATATATATATATATATATTGTGTGTATATATTGTGTGTATATATATATATATATATATATATATATATATATTTGTATGCATACGCGTTTTAATCTTGTATACCAGCATATGTTACATGCAATGACCTCATATATACTCCAATAGTAGTTTCCTCTTTTATTTCCCTGACTGCAAACAAATTACTAACGAGGCATAGTAATTATTATGTGACGGTTTGGATATGGGAGGGGTACCTAGTGATTATATGGAAAGTTATTGATTTTGAGATATAAGATTTGTAATTTTTCTCAAAGTCATTAATATTCCGATTTATTAACGTAGTCCGTAAACATTCGAGGTATATAATTTATAGATATACAAATATTCTGAAGTTAAAACTTATTCTATATTCTGACGTTCTAGATTTATAGTATCTTCATTAATTGTTATCGAGAAAATAATTTCTTAACAACGGTATTAAAACCTAACAAACTCGCAAATAGACAGCAAAAGTATAGATGGCATATATTGAACCTTCATAGTCAAATATCTGAAATTTTCCTTTAAATTACATGTTACGCTTTTAAAATCCAAACATTAAGACATCCAATGAGAGATGAACGCATTTTCATCTCCCGAGACAGCATATTTCTCACGTAATGATCTGGCATATTCTTCAATAGAGGAACTCACATTTATTTCCGTGACTGCAGACAAATTACCCATGAAGCATGGTAATTATTTTGTTTGAATTTGACTGGGGGAACTTAGTGACTATAGGAAAAGATATTGATAGTGAGATATTCGATATCATGTTTCTCCAAAGTCATTTTAATTTCCGGACGATGAAATATAATTCAGTTCATAATTCAGGCATTCATAATATGTCATTTTTACAGATTCGTATATTATGAAGATACAATTTTTATTCTGAATTTTGACGTTCCGTATTTACAGTTTCTTTTTTGTTGTTGTCGGGCATCGAAAAAGTAATTTCTTTACAAGCTTATTAAAATGTAACTAGAGTTCAATGAAAATAAAGGTTTTATATATTGTTATTTATTTTCAAGTCTGATATATAGTTTCGTAACATAAATGAACTTTTAGTTACTTAAAATTCAAACATTAAGAACTTTCATAGAAAAAAAACGTACTCGCTTTAATCTTCCGAGACAGCATAATTTTAAAGTAATAATCTCGCATATTCTTCAATAGAGGGGGCCCGCATTTATTTCCATGACTACAGACACATTACTCACAATGTATGGAAATTATTATGACAGAGTTTGAACGGAGGGAACTCAGTGACTGTATGAAAAGTTTATGATAGTGAGATAGTGGATATATATATATATATATATACATATATATATATATATATATATATATATATATATATATATATATATATATATATATATATATATATATATATATATATATATATATTAAGTTTCTTCAAATTCATTTAAATTACCAGACGATGAAATATAATTCAGTTCATAGTTCATGCGTTCGAAATTTATTATTTGTAAAAATTGAAATATTATAAAATTTTTTACTCCTCTTTTTGATGTTCCAGACTTGCGGTTTTTTTTGTTTGCTTGTTATCTGGCATCGAAAATAAATTTCTTAAGAAGCTCATTTTAAGTTAACGAAAGTTCAACGAAACTGTAGGTGACATGCATTTATTTTCAAGTCAGATTATATAGTTTTGTAGCTTAAATGACTTATTTTTATTTCAGTGTTTATCCATTAAAAACTGATTTTATAGCCCCTAAGTATTATTTAGAAATAATCTTTAAGGTGGTGGGCTTTCGGTCCTTTGGAAGCTGGGCAGACACTGCTGGAAGTGGAAAATTGATTCATAATCAGTTGTATATCCTATGTATTCATATTCGATTTTTCAATTTGTAATTATGTGTTATGAGTTCAGTTTGTCATTACATGTTATGAGTTCAGTTTGTCATTATGTGTTATGAGTTCAGTTTGTAATTATGTGTTTCGAGTTCAGTATGTGATTATGTGTTATGACTTCAGTTTGTCATTATATGTTATGAGTTCAGTTTGTAATTATGTATTGTGAGTTTAGTTTGCCGTTATGTGTTAGTTCCGCCATTATGTGTTAGTTCAATTTGTAATTAGGTGTTATGAGTTCAATTTGTAATTATGTGTTATGAGTTCAGTTTGTAATTACGTGGTATGAGTTCAATTTGTAATTATGTCTTATGAGTTCAGTTTGTAATTATGTGTTATGAGTTCAGTTTGTAATTATGTGGTATGAGTTCAATTTGTAATTATGTGTTATAATTTCAGTTTGTAATTATATGTTATGCTAGATATCCCCCCCCCCAGATATACATTAAATAATATTGAAAGTTATCGAGCAGTGTTTTTGTGCATGTAAAATTAATTTTTGACACCGGGTATATCATTTATAGAAAATCAAATATTCTGAAGATAACAATTTTATTTCACTCACTGAAGTTTCAGACTTACTGTTTCTTTATTATTTGTCATGTAGAAATAATTTTATTAACAAAATATTAAAACTTCACTAATTATAGATGACAATAATATAGATTGTATATATTGAAACTTCTCTGTCACATATCTGAATTTATACTTTAAATGACATTTCACTTTCAAAAACCAAATATTATTATGACTTACAAAAAACAAAATGAACTTGGTTTAATTTTGTGGGTACATTTCGCATGTAATGATCTTGTATATAATTCATTAGGGGTGTCCGCACTCATATCCTTGACTGCAAACAAATTAATGTTGGAACATGGTAATTTTTACTTTTCTTATATACATATAATGTATAAGGAAAGTACTGTAACGGGGTCAAAAATTCGAATTCGACGGGAAACCATGTTTCAAGCATCCCTGATCAGGAATCGAACATTTTTGAGGTGATCTCTGAGCGTGTGTGTTTCAGAGAGACTGTAGAGACGATATCTCACGAACAAATGGGGAGATTCGAATGAAATCTGGTACAAAAATTGCAATCCGTGAATACTGGAAGTCTATTGTTTTTAAGAGCAATCGAATGTTCAGAACCCCCTAAATTTTTGGATGACATTTTGAAAAATTCATCAAAAAATCAAAACTTTTAATACAGTTACGGAAATAGACATTTCTTATGTAAGTTTTCCTTAGAAAACGATTGACATAAACTTTAGAACGCTAGCCTGAATCGTTTTCGAGATATTGCACATTTTTCAAATAAATTTATCAAAAAATCCCATATATCAAAAAAATATATAAACTGTTAAGAAACATGTTCAATTTTCATGTGTCATATCATGCGATAAATTTGGTGACATCATTCTCGTGGATCTAGCTCGTTCTATTCATGAAAAAAGATTCTTTGAGTATAAAGATACTTCTATATTTGAACGGCAATCTGCTATAAGAATAATTTATCTCTCCTTCATAACGCTTGGAGAGATTTTAACGACGAGTTTGGTGGAATGTCGCCAACTTGGCGACTTTTTTAAATGTTTTAAAATTAACCAAAATCTCGCCAAATGGACAAAAATGAAGCTAAATCAATGAAAATGACTACTAATTGACGAAATGTCAATATTTTGGAAGGAATATAAGTATCTGTTATAAAATTAACGCATTTTCCTTTACTGTAAAAGTAGTAAATTCACATCATATATATAAGGAAAGTCATGTGCTGCCCACATCAGAATTTTACTTTTTCATACGCAGTCTTGAGAAAGTATTGTTTGCATGAAAATTTTGGATTTCGAGATTTTAATGCCGGTATATATTTTAAGACTTCCGGAACACGTGTTGTTTATTTTTGGAATGATGTCCATCTGGCTGCCTCTCTGATGTCTGTAGTCGATTTCTTGTATACACAATAACAGCTTTAAATACTAGTGGATTTTACGAAACTTTATAACCGGCTTTGTTATCAAAAAATCTAGAACTACACACATTTTTTTTTTTAAATTCGCGCAAAAACTTCGAAATTTATCCGAAACTTTATATTTTTTACTTCTACTGTATGACACAAAATTTGACATGATCATGCATAAAAGGGTTTATTTATGTCTCAATGATCACGATACTTCATAATTTCAATCATTGTTGTGGAAACTTGCCGCGATAAAGTTTTTAACACTATATTAACACTTTGCAACATAGTTGAAAGTGTTTATGACTTTGTTCATTCATTCATTCTGTCTGTCTGTCTGTCCGTTAGTACGATAACTGCCGTAAAAATGGCTTTATCAAAATGAAATTTTCGTATGATTTTCAGACGGTCTGTGGGACCTGTGGGAATATAAATGAATAATATCACCCAATTAGTTTTTAATTGAACCCGGGTGGAAAAAATGAAATACATTGAACCCTATGGGACTTAATGTTTCAAACATTTTTAAGCGAATTTAAAATTCACAAATTGCTTCGAAAAATTTCGGAAATATTCAAATTATCCCATAAAATATATAAAAAAATTTTAGTCAAATATGTTAGGTAGTTTTTTAAATAATAATTATAGTATCTCAAAGATTGGAATCACAATGACAATCACGAGGTCAAATTACGTAAAAGAATCATAAAAGTAGGTTAAGTTAATAAAGTACACATTTAACTATCAAAATATACTAGCTGATTATTTGAATAAGAATTTGAATATGAAAATATATTTCAAAGTAAAAGTACTTTCCAGTAAATAAAACAATATTTTTGTAATTCAAGATCTGCAACATAGTTATTTTACGTTGTAATTTCTATTTATTGCAAAAGTATTACAGAAGTTACTCCCTGGCTGTTTTTGTAATTTCTAGAATGTCGTGCGTTTTTGATATATAACAAAATAAAAAATCTAATGCGGGCAGTACATGATTTTCCTTACAGACTCAAATTCACTTTCTTTTCATTTCTTAAAATATACATCGAGTTTAGTTGCACAAAATAATACGCATACTTATTTAAAATTACACTGTTTTGTATTTTAATTAATTTTTTTTTTTTCATATTCAACTGCACGTATTTTCAAAGGCGGCGCAGCAAAAATACGAAAACCTAAACTATCCCGAGAACGGCTAGTTCTACTGTAATGGGGTTGGTCCTATAATTTCAATCGTCCAAAATTGCGCATAAAACAAGCATTAACTTGATACATTTGAGCATTCATAGTCTTTTACTTTAGATTTTGAGGAATGTTGTGGGCTATTTAGAAGAAAAAAATCCGTTTCGGTTTTCCTGGATCGCCCAAAAATCTAATCAGCACCAGGGTAACCTACAAGTGCCTTATCAACCAAATATCACACACACAGAAAACAACATGACTGACACGCGCACATACACGCACACAGACGCCACCCTAAAAATAAATTTCTTGTGTTCTCTTAGTTCCAAAACGTGCAGATCAATCGAAAAATCGAGTTGCCATTTTCGACATGATTCCAATAATTTCGTTATACATTACCATGCATTATAGTTAAGGTAAAAATTCGGAATAATTGATTACTGTTTAGATAAGTTATCGCCAGGCAGACAGGCAAATCCAATCGAATCTAACTTGAAGGCTTTGCTCATTATGTCCTTGCTTGAAATACACAAAATGATTTTACAGCTGAAAATTTCTGAAAATAAAGTCATTTTAGAAGTCCTCGATATATTCTCAGACAAGTTGCACTTTATGAGAAATATTTTCGGTTACTCTGCACAGCAATATTTTATTCCTGCCTCAGGATTAAATGATGTTAAAATAAAATGCATGATGCAAGGCAATTCCGATGCATGATTAAACAACGTTAAAATCCACATATCCTACAAATTCGGTAAAAAATGTTATTTCATTTAATAGATTAGTCATCGTTGATTATTGCACAGCAGTGTATGGGAAACATTAATGTATGTAATCGGTGACAGTAATGACGCTAGTCCGAAATTAAAATCGGTGTAAAATTCAGCGGAATATTGCCAAATATACTCTCTTTTAAGGAAGGCACTCCCATTGTGGATAACCGTATCGATAAACCGGTTTCGCACTTATTTCGCTCCCATCAACATAAAATAACCATCAACTGCAATGTCAGCAAAAAACTTGCTATTTGCCTCAATTTTGCAAACTTCAGCCCGCCAGAAATGTGCGTTTCCGAAATTAAGGAAGACGCTCTCGTTGAAGATAACAGTACGCGTAGACCGGTTTCGCTTTTTGTTATGCGCTTATCTGTATGAAATTACCATTAACTGCAATGGCAGCAAGAAAACTTGCTATTTGCCAGAATTTTGCCAACTTCTGTGAGAACTAACAACTTCAGTCTTTCCACGTATTCGTCATGAAATTCGTCCACAACGTCGCTAGAGCTACACAAAGCTATAAAGGCAAGATCAAAATTACAGAAACCCGCCATAAAGGGAAAAATAAGGAAATCCCCAAAAATAAGGAATTAAAAAAAAGAAATCCTTACTTTGGGGAAATTTTTACTCCCCCCCCTTCCTTGAAATCACAAAAACTAAATCCATCACCAGCGGAGACACTACTTTCGAGCTTAACGGAAGACACGCTTTTCCGAAATAACTATCTTTAACAAAAATCATTCACGCACTCAATGTTTTTCATTCGCAAGCAAACCAATTCCATAACACAATTTAATAATGGCTATATAAATACTGTACTGATTGCTGAAAATCCTCTGTGCTCCATATTTAAAGTATGATATAATAACAGTCAAGTGAGAGAAGGCTCATTAAGGGGGAACACTCCTTTCTCTATGCGTGGGTGTGTCCTCAGTTGCAAGAACAGCCCTGAAAGAGGGAACAGCCCTGAAAGAGAGAATAACCCTGCGGTGGGGAACCGTAAGGTTATTGACAAAAATCTAAGACATGCCTCGAATAGAAAATGTTTAATTAATCAACAGATGGATTTATGAAATTATTTTCTTTCTGGAGTAGTCTGTGATATATTTAGGAGGTGATGTTAAATTGTGACCGTTAGGAGGCATGTCAATCTTATATATCGTAATATAAAATTCGAAGAGGTTCAAAGTGCACGAAAAGTATATACTTTTAAAATTTTATTGACATTTTCTTTATCTATTCATCGTGTGGAGCCCAATCGAAATTTGTTTAACAGAGAATATCGGGTTAAAACATGTCGAGTTAAATCATGCAGGGTTAAGAATGCCATGTTAAATCGGGTTAAAACATAAAATAACAAAAAGCTAATTATAACCTTAAAAGGAAATAACGCCAAGATGCACCTATTTGGGTCTTGAAGTACGCGTGTACCAAATTTCTTGGTCGTACGACTTTTAGATTTCTCACTACAGGTACACGAAGACACACACATAGACATATTCCTTTATTAAGGGGACGGCGGACGTTGAAATTTATTTTATTTATTTATTGAATTAGAAACTTGAAAATTTGTATAAATATACCTCTTAACATTACTATATACGATACCATTAATTTTTTTTTCAATTTTGTTATAATTTTGTATTTTTTTTTAATTTAATTTTTTTTAACGAAAATTTGAAAATGTTCCTTGCGTGCCATTTGTTCACATTTTTGATTAATTTTACATTATGATTACTCAAAAACACATTATGAATAAATTTGGGTATTCATTTTAAAATCCCTTAAAATGTTAATTTTTAAAAAATATTTTTCTGCATTAAAACTTAATGTTCATCATTTAATTAGATTCTTATTCACTTTTAATTACCTTAATAAAGTCCAATTATAAAATGCATACCCAGTTTCATTAAAAAGTATGAGAGGTGTCTTCTTGCCAAATTTCATGCATCTCGGCCAAAAATTAAGACGCATGAAGCATTTTAAAAATGTAAAACCTTTCAAAATTCCGTTTCGAAAAAAATGCATTCCACCCTTTGCTTGCGGGTGGGACACATTTAACATTTGCTTACAGACGCTGTCTCTCCCATAAGCAAATATTAAATGTGTAAAATGATGTTATATATATTAAAACTTTTTTAGTCGATTTTTGCTCATTTCAACGTCCATCGTCCCCTTAAGAAGATAAATAAAACTAAAAATTTGTCTGTATGCCTACGTTTGTCTCATAATCATGGTAGAACGCTATATCAAATATCATGAAATTTCGTGCGCAGCCATGGAAATAGCCACGCTTTAAATTTAGTCTAAATTTCTAGGACCAGGGGTCGTCGAGATATTTATTAAAAGTAGAATCTTTCATATAGAAATATTTTTGCCGCGAATTTATTTGAAGAAAAATATATCCCGTTGCGTAGCAATGGAAATTAATTCAGTACATACGTTTTTTATTAAATCTTTCCGATTAAAATGGAAATTTATATAAAAAAGAATCTGATGTAGGCAGCACCTGGCTTCCCTTATATATGAGGAAAGTCATGTGCTGCCCACATCATATTTTGTAGTTGTAATTCGCAAATTTTACGAGGTTCCTATCTATCAAATTCAATCATTCCTATTCATAACATCTCAATAAGCAATATACTCTATAAAAATATTTTAATAATTAATTCATCAATTAGTTAAATTTATTTTAATTATTAATTCATCAATCATTTTCATTAATTTGGCGTCATTTTTGCAATTTTGACGATATTTTCGTCAATCTGAGAGAAATATCACCATGTTGATAATATTTCGTAGATTTTTCTCTAACTTCGCCAGATATCACCAAGTGTTGCAAACAAATGAAGAGAAGAACATTTCTTATACTAAAAGGTGTGCCCGTCATATAACGGAAATCGAAATGTGCAAAGCATTACCTCTGATGTAGCGTTAATTTTATCAATTTGGCGACACTTTCGTCAATTTGGCAGCATTTAAAAATATCGCCAAGTTGGCGACATTCGGATAAATTTGTCGCCAAATTATCGCAAGTTGGCAAATTAACGATACTCCGCTAAATTTGGGGCCAAAATTTTGTCAGGGGTTACGGATGGAATAATAGGCTAATCTTACAATAAATAAATTATTGTTGGCGAATTGTTAGGCGTCATAAAACAAAACTATTACCCAGTGTCTTCTTTCGTGAATGGAACGAACTAAATCCATCAGAATTATGATAAAAAATGAATCGTATAATATTACATAAAAAGCGAGGGCGCGGTAGCCCAGTGGTTAGCTCGCGGGAATTGCACTCGGTAGGACCGGGTTCGATTCGCGCCGCTGCCAAAACTGCGGCTATATTCACGCGAAATACCATCACGTTAAACATGTGGGTCCGTAAGTCCTTCCGAGAGGTTGGTGGTAGGGGAAGGAGGGTACGGCCCCTGTGGATACCTCCCCCACTGAGTTCCGGTCTAAATTGGGTGGCACCTCTCGGCCGTCCAAACAGTTACCTTACACCTTTCTGGTAGGGGCCAACGGCCGTACCGTGCTGAAAACACCGGTTCTCGTTAGATCACCGAAGTCAAGCAGCATCGGGCGCGGTTAGTACTTGGTGGGTGACCACCTCGGAACACCGCGTGCTGTTGGCCATCTCGGGTGCGGTATCCCCGTGGTTTGCTAGATTTGCACGCTACCACAAATGCCGCCGTGTTCATGCGGAGTACGATCACGTTAAACATGTGGGTCCGTAAGTCCTTCCGAGAGGTTGGTGGTAGGGGAAGGAGGGTACGGTCCCTGTGGATGCCTCCCCCACTGGGTTCCGGTCTAAATTGGGTGGCACTTCCCGGCCGTCCATACAGTTACCTTACACCTTTCTGGTAGGTCGGACGGTCTGGGTCTCAACAACAACAACACCTTTCTGGTAGGTCGGCAGGTCTGGGTCTCAACAATAGTTAAGCCTTTTTTAACTTCGTAGGTTTTTGATAAATTTATTTGGAAAAAATGTGGAATATCTCCAGAACGGGTCATACTAGCATTCTAAGGTTTTTGTCAATCGTTTCCTAATGAAGAATTTCATACAAAATAATTATTTGCGTAATTTTTTTTAAGGTTCTGATTTTTTGATGATTTTTTTAACGTTTCATACTAAAATTTAGATGTCCTTAGAACATTCGATTGGTGTAAATTCAATAGGCTCCCAGCATTTACTGATTGCAATTTTGGACCAAATTTCATTAGAAGAGCTCATTCGTTAGTGAGATATCGTCAAACAGACTCACGGACACATACACATCACCTCAAAAATGTTAGATTCATTTTCAAGGATGTGATCTTCCGTCATAACCTCCAATTCCAATTTTCGACCCTGTCACAATACTGTATACATTACACTATGTATATAATGAATGTAATAATTAACTACCTTTTGTGACTCACAAATGACTACACAAAATCCTGAGTTTGCATCTAAAATATAGAGGCTTCCTTAGTTACCATTAATGATTTAAAAGAAAATTACTGATATAATGAGATTTCATTTAATCGAGGAAGAATAAGCTCGATGCAGAATAAGTCGAGAACGCTTTCGGATTTGGGCGCAGCAAGTTAAAACAAGAGAGATCAATCATGTTTAAAGTATTGATTATGAAACACTTTCCAACTTCAATGCAATTTTATTTAAACATGTCTAAAATGCAATGCATTCCTCGGTAATATTTTAAAACTTATCACAATACTACATTAATTTATTATATTTGAAAATTTAAACATTCATCGAAAAAAACGAACTTCATTCAAATGACGGCATTGAATATAAATTGCCTGGTTTAAATATCTCTAAAATGTGATACATTCCTCGGAAATAATTTTAGAATTATAATAATACTACGATAATTTATTATATTTGAAAACTTCATCGAAAACAACTGAAATTCATTCAAATGACGTCATAGAAAAAATAACACGCCTGACTCTCTCTAAAAGCAACATTTCATTCATAAATAATTTCCCATTCATGTCATTCATCACAATACTATAACAATTTATTTTATTTAAAAATTAAGACCGTGGAGCTACAAATAATTAAACTCTATGGGTAAAACTTCATTGAAAAAAAATCGTCCTGCTCATTGTAAAATCAATGAATATTTCATTCATATCAACTATGCAGACTCCATGAACTAAATGATTTTGGGTTAAAGAAATACAGCAATTCTAATACAACTCATTCTACATATATTGCTGTTTACATTTTACATGGGTGAAAAATAGGCTTCGTTGTAGAAATAATCAAATTTGGATAAGCATATAAACTCAAATATATTGTCATTGCGTTGTTTCAGTATGTAGATGAACAGAATTTAGGCAAAAAATGTGGTTTTAGGACGGATACAACGCTCAATATAAATTAAAAAGAACTTTGAAAATCACGATTTTGAGACAAGATGGATGCCATATATCATTTTGAAGTGAGTCACGTGATCTTTTCATATCATGGTCACATGATCGCTTCATATAAGAGGTGTTATTATTATTTTAATTTTTATTTAAGAAACTACTAAAAATATTTCGCTGATTTTTTTTTATATATTTTATGGAACAATTTGAATATTACCTAAAATTTTCGAAACAATTTGTGGATTTTAAATCAGCTTTAAAAATGTTTGAAAAATTAGGTCCCATAGGGCACAATGTATTTCATTTTTTCAACCCGGGTTCAATCCAAAACTAATTGGGTGATATTATTCATTTATATTGCCATAGGGCCTACAGACCGCCTGAACAACATACTAAAATTTAATTTTGATTAAGTCATTTTTACGGCAGTTATAGTACTAACGGACAGACAGACAGACAGAATGAACAAAGTCATAAACACTTTTCAACTTTGTTGTAAAGTGTTAATAAATTGAACCGGGCTCCTTGAGTGAAAGGTATGTTGTGAACATCGTTCAATTTCACTATATCAGGGCTGTCCATGAAGCTATTTTTGGGACATTTAGCTATGGAAATTCCCGTCTAGTCACTTAGCAATAAATCTCAACCAGATTTTCACAGGACCTTCGTGGTTCACTGATGGATTTTGGGATGGATTTTGGAGTGATCAAATGAATTAAAATAATAGTGTCGATATATCTAAATAATCTGATGTGGACAGCACATGACTTTTTTATATAATGCAATTTACTTCTTTCATAGTCAAAGTGGATGAATAAGATTCACGGAACGACGTTTATAACGTTGAATTGTACACTTCGAGCTTTTCCTGATGACAACATGTAAAACTATTTCAAAGTACCTAATTGACTTATATTTCACGCAACTCATTATGAATAATGATAATGATAATTAACAATTATGAATAATGATAATGATAATATCCTCAATGAGCAAAAAAGTCCATATATTAAAATATTTTAAAAATTAATTCCTCAACCAAGCGTCATTTTCATTAACTTGGAGTCAGTTTTGCCATTTTGACGATATTTTCGTCAATATAGAGTGGAATATCACCTAATTGACGGTATCTAGCTAGCCAACTTGCCGAGGTCGTCAAGAGTTGCAGATAAACGGGGAGAAAAAAAACATTTCTTATATGCTGGAAGGTATGCCTGTTATATAACTGAATTCAAAATTTGGAAAAAATGAGCTCCTATTTAGCATCATTTCTATCAATTTAGTGACATTTTTGTCACTTGGGCAACATTTCAAAATGTTTCAAATCTTGGAGAAATTCAGCCAAATTTTCCGCTAAGCGTTAGGACGGCTGGACGGAGAAATGAGTTATGCTTATGGTCGATTCTTATGTTCTTTCCAAGATATTGGGTTGATTTAGGGTATTGATTGTAGCGATTTCATTGATTTAGCAAAAATTTTATCAATTTGGCGGAGTTTTCTTCAATTTGGCAAACATTTAGAAAAGTCACCAAGTGGGCGATATTCCGCCAAATTCGTCGCCAAAATTTCGCCAAGCGTTACGGATACAAGAATAGGTTACTGTTTTAGTAAATTCTTATATTATTTCCAAGGTATTGAATTGCCATCAATTAGTCGTCATGTTCATTTATTTAGCGTCATTTTTATCAATTTGGCGACATATATGCCAATTTGCAAACATTTAAAAAGCCGCCAAGTTAGCTATATTCTTTAAAATTCTTAGACAAAATTTCACCAAGAGTTATGGATGTAGAAATAGTTATTTTTATCGTAGATAAATAATTGACTATTGGAGTCCAAATACAAAACAATTACCCAACGTATTTTCTCTCGTGAATGGAACGATCTAGAGCCACGAGAATAATGTTAACGATTTAATCGTATAAAATTGCATGTAAAATTGCACATATTTCGCAATAGTTAATTTTTCTATTTTATTTTTCTGCGATTTTTTAATAAATTTAATTTAAAAATGTGCAATATCTCAACAGTTGCAATATCTCAACTATGTTTATTCTAGCGTTCTAATGTTTGTATCAATCGTTTTCTAATGAAAAATTTCATAACAAATTATTATTTACGTAACTTTAATGAATTTTTTGATTTTTTAATGATTTTTTCACGATTTCATTCGAAAATTGGTGGGTCTTCCGAGAATTCTATTGCATTTAAAAATAATAGGATTCCAGTATTCGCGGATTGTAACTTTTGCTAAAAATTGCGTCCGAAACGCTTCATTGATTCGTGAGATATCGTATCTACAGACGCACGGACACACACACACACACGCATACTTACACGCATATGATTCGTACTTAGGGGATATAGAAAACTCGTTTTCCCCTAGAAAACTCGAATTCGAATTTTCGACCCCGTCACAGTACTTTCCTTATACATTATACTATGTATATCAGGAAGGTAATAAATTTTATTGGTTTTACATTTTTGCCTGCATTGTATCAATTACGTTAATTCGATTTACATATTACGGGAATTAATAATTGCTTCAAGTTCTTGTTTCAAGACACAATTGTTTCAAGACACATATTTTCAAGACACATATTTCATTTGTTTCAAGACACATATTTTTTTTCAAACTCATATATTGTGTTTAGTCATAAATTCCAAATATTTTGTTTCAAACATAATAAAAATCTTAAGGGCCATCATCTAATATCATCTGCTACCATTTTAGCTCTTTATATCGTGCATAAATTGATCAAATTTCATATTTCATAAATTGACCTACAAACGGGACCAGAATGTCTTATTCTTCAGCTCTGGTTGTTTAGATAATTTTGTAAAGCGAGAATAGGGATTGTTATACTTCTTTATGGGAAAATTAAATTGAATACTTTAATAGAATGTTTTGAATAACAATGGCATTTAGAATGCAAAGTTGCAGAATAAATTTTTAATCCCGTGCAACGTCTGATATATCTGCTGTTACCTATATAAATAAAATCGTATGTTACGTTTGTATCTGTATGTTCATTATTTTAACATGGGAAAACTAACCTCGTTACTTTTTGTGAGAATTATTTTAAAATTTCAAAGAAATACTCCTAATATTAAAAAAACAAAGGAAATTGTGAATTTGAAGTTACTTTACATTATTTATTCCGTACGAAAAAATGGTATACTGCGAGTTAGACATATTTTTGTATATTTATTACTTTCCTTTTAAGCATATTATAATGTATAAGGAAAATATTGTGACGGGGTAGAAAATTCGAATTCGAGTTTTCTACAAAAGAGCCCGTATCAAGCTTTCAAGCATCCCTGAATACGAATCAGACGTTTTTGAGTCGGTATCTCTATGTATATATGTGTTTGTGTGTGTGTGTAAGTAGGTGTGTGTATGTGTAAGTATATATATGTGTATGTCAATGAGTCTGTGTATATGGTAAGAATGAATGAAGCGATTCAAAAGAAATTTAGTACAAAAATTACAATTAGTGAATACTGGAAGCCTATTGTTTTCAATGCAATCAAATGTTTAATATATCCCTAGATTTTGAAAGACATTTTGAAAAAATCATTAAAAATTCAAAACTTTCAATAAAGTTGCGTAATGACTTATTCCTTATGTAATTTTTCGTTAGAAAAAAAATTGCCACGGACTTTAGATCGCTAGCATGAAGAGTTCTTGAGATATTGCACAATTTTTTAAATAAATGTATCAAAAAATCACATAAAATTAAAAAAATTATTAACTATTGTGAAATATGTTCACCCTCCATATGCAGGGGGCGCGGTAGCCCATTGGTTAGCGCGCTGGAGTTGCACTCGGTAGGCCCGGGTTCGATTCCAGCCACTGCCAAAACTGCCGCCGTGTTCATGCGGAGTACGATCACGTTAAACATGTGGGTCCGAAAGTCCTTCCGAGAGGTTGGTGGTAGGGGAAGGAGGGTACGTCCCTGTGGATGCCTCCCCCACTGGGTTCCGGTCTAAATTGGGGGGCACTTCCCGACCGTCCAAACAGTTACCTTACACCTTTCTGGTAGGTCGGACGGTCTGGGTTTCAACAACAACAACAACCCTCCATATGCAATATTTTGCAATAAATCTGTTTACATTCTCGTGGATTTAGCTTGTTCCATTCACGAGGGAAAACATTTTAGGTAATATTTTTGCATTTGAACACCATTAGTCGTTTACCTAACAATACGAACATATTTCTCTATCCATAACGCTTGGCGAAAGCTTGGCGACGAATTTAGCAGAATATTGCTAACTTGTCTAGTATTTTAATGTTGCTAAACTGGCGAAAATGTCGCCAAATTAAAAAAAATGTTTTTAAATTCATAAAAATACTGCTAAACCAAAGAAAGTGACGACAAATTAATGACAATTAAATATTTTGGATAACTATAAGAATCAGTTATAAGAATGACCTATTTCTCCATCCGTCACGTTTGGCGAAATTTTTGCGACGAATTTCGGTGGCATATCGCCAAGTTGGCGACTTGTTTTAAATGTTACCAAATGGCAAAAATGTGGCCAAACTGATAGAATTATCGCCAAATTCTTAAATTATCACCACATACATAAAAATGACGCCATATCAATGAAAATGACAACTAATTGATAAAAATTCAGTATCTTATAAAGATTATAAGAATCCACTATATGAATAACCTATTTCTCCATCTGTAGCTTTTGGCAAAATTATGACGACGAATTTTAGCAGAATATAGCCACTTGGCTACTTTTATGTTGCTACATTTACGAAAATATTGCTACATTGAAACAAATGACACTAAATCAATGAAAATGACGACAAATTGATGAAAATTCAATATCTTGGAACGAAAATATGAATCGACTAAAAGAATAACCTATTTCTCCGTTCATTGTCTGTTTATTAATCGATTTTTTATTAAGAAATTAAACTGGGGGTTACACTAGTACTGATTTTAGGACAGTTCAGAAAAATAGAACCTGCCATTTTTTGTGAACTGGCTCACAAGTTTCATAAAATTCACAATTTTTTAAGAACGAAAAGAATAAGGCTGGTTCTATTCTCTAAGTTTAATCATTTTTCAGATATTAAAGTTTTTCGGGATTTTGTGGAGCTGCAGATGTTTTACTTTCCCTACAATACATGGTGATTTGCTACTCAACTTGTTGACAGATTTACACGTTTTGGGTCCTTCAGTAAAGTTTTTAGCGCGACGTTTGTGTGATTGTCTGTTTGTACAATGTATGTATCCACTTTAACGCAAAAAATAGTCTACGAAATGTTACAAAATTTGGTAAGTTGCTCGCAGTGCTGAATATATTTCCGTACGATTCGGAATAAAGAAACTATCTTTTCTTGTAAAATGGCCCCCAGAAAAAGTATATATTCACCATAGCTACGAATGTACTAAATTTCGCACACATTTACTAATAGACCAAATTTCACAAAATTTGGTGGATATGTCGCTCGTGGGGTACTCTGGTGCTGATTAGATGCGACTCGGAAAAACTGCTTTATTATTGCGAAATGGCCAAAAACTAAATAAAACCTCCAAAGAACAGAAATCGCCAAAGACTAAAATATAATACTACGTATGTTCACATGTATAAATTAAATGCTTGTTTGAAACGTATTTTTGATAGTGAAAATAATAAGACCAAACTTATACCTCTAGAATCAATCGTTCTCGATATATATATATATATATATATATATATATATATATATATATATATATATATATATATATATATATCTTGCAACGCATTTTTGCCACGTCGGCCTTGAAAATATGTTTAGTCGCCAACTGAAAATGAAAATTGAATTAAAACTGCAAATCCAGTGTAATTTCAGATAATAAGCCATATAATGTTGTGCATATCAACTCAATTTAATAAAATGAGAAAGAAAGAAAGGGAGAACGAATGTGTGCTGTAGGGAATGCCATGTGCTGCCCACATCAGTTTTTTTTATCATAGTTAAAAACCTATTCAATGACATTTTAAGAAACTGATAATTCAATTATAGAGTCTGGGTTACCTTTCTGCTGATCATATTTTTGCATGATTCAGAAAAATATATGCACCTTCTCTCTTTTTCTCCCCCCCTTTTTTTTTTTTTTTTTTTTTTTTTCAAAATGGCGCACAACATTCGTCAAAATTTGAATGCAACACTAAAATGCTTACATGTATTAATTAAATCACTTCTTAAATTTTAACGAAAAAACTAATAAGTTCAGCAATTTTACTCTACGAAGAACCATTTTCGAGATATTTAAGTTTTTTCAAATTTCGACAAGATGGCGACGCTTTAAAATACATCAAATGAACTAATAAAAAGAAGACTATTAAAGCTAACTAGAAATTAGATTTGATATCTAACACGTATGCGTATCAGTTTGATCAAGTAAACTGAATTTAAAGGATTATGAAATAATTTGAGACTGTAGTGTAAGTCATGTGCTGGTTGCATAAAATTTTATCTAAGGTTTAAATTGTTTTGTCTGCGATAAAATTTCCTTATCTGCCGCGTTTAATGTAATAGCATGGCATTATGAAAGTTTAAATAAAGTATGATAAAGATAATGCAATAGATTTATCCTTGCAAAGTAAAAAATTAACTTTCAGAAAATTCTCGAAACTATTTCTTATTTATATTAATTTTACTGAATCAAGTATAAAAGTACATATCACCAACATCTGATGTTACACAGCTATAACCAGAACTTGCTTGTACTTTTATTAAATTCTCAGCTAAAGCAGAGTAATGAAAATATCACTCCACGATTGAATAGGACATGGTGACACGTGTGAAAGAAAAATCTATAGAACAAAGAATATTGTCTTTTTTGAGATTTGTCTTTTTGATGTCAATAGAATAGAATGATAAACATTTCTAGGCTGAGGTTTAGGATGTAAGAGACAATTTCAATAAAACTGTGGAGCAAGAAATATGAAATTATGGATTTTTTTTTTTAAAGACTGAAGTACAATGTTGTTTTTACGGGGGGAGGTGATATCCCAGTGGGTAACGTGCGGGGATTGCATTGGACGACTCAAGTTCTACTCCCGCCTCTGCTCAAACTGCCCCCGTGTTCATGCAGAGTACGGGCACATTAAATATGTGGGCTTGCAATTCAGAGAGGCTGGTGATTAGGGGAAAGAATGTACTATCCCTGTGAATGCCTCCCCCACTGGATCCCAGTCTAAATTGGATGGCACTTCCCTACTGTCTAAAACAGATATCTTACGCTTTCGGGTAGGTCGGATGATCTGAATCGAAAAAGAAGAAGGGCTGACAAAAACACAGTGCGCCGATCGAAAGAATTCGGCTTTTGGTGACGAAGCACCATAGGTCGGAAGGTCTGAGTTGAAGAGGAAGAATGTTGTTTCAAATTTAACACCAGAAGAAAAACAAAATTTATCTGGAATAGCCTAGTTTTTAAGATTTTTACAATGTTTAATTAAGAGAGAATCAATTTTAAGCATATATCAGAGATTAAATCTGTGTAATATGTGAATTTCGTCATCCATTGTAATTCTTAGAGATAGTTTCCTTTCTCGTTGGAAGTCGTCTCAATGGAAGTAACGTCTGTTCTAAATGTATTATATGCGTCTATTTGACTCAGATATAGAAATTGATAAACATACTTATAGACAGTCAGGATCAGATTAATGGTGCTGGAGCATAAAAAGAAAATTCTGATGCAGGCATCAGATGACTTTCACTATACGCTCAGAATAATTTTTTCCTCTTGTCTTTCTTTATACACAAAAATGAAAATTTTATCGTACAATACAACACATAAATACTTATTTCAAATTTCTTTGAACTGACTAAAATATTTTTTCACTTGATAATTTAGTCCACTTTTACAGGTTTCCAATTCGCGGAAATAATAAAAAAATGAAAAATGTCAAACACAAACTTTCCAGCGCATGGAGTTAATTTCATTAATTGGAGATAGTTTTGTTATAAAATATTACGTATACAATTAAGCCTGTAATTATTATATTTGCGCATATTTAGTCTTTATTTTAGACTTTGATAAGCACGTTTTCACAAAAAATATCCACAATTATCAACTTTAACAATATTAATACTGACCTCCATTATTTGGACTACATATATAATATGTTTACCACTACAAGGGTAATGAAGAAAATCAAAACTCTTCATATGTTCTCTTAGCCACAGGGTTCAATACTGTTCTGCTAAATGTAAAATCCATCAGTTCCTGGAATGCCCAGCTTACAAATAAAATGTGGCATGCATTTACTTAAAAATGGGAACAAGTAACATAACGTTCCATTTTCGTTTTACTACCACGCTTACTGCGAAGTCTTATACAGAAGGTTAGTAGACAGACACGGTAGCCTTCGCAACAAAAAAATAAATATTTCTGCCAATAGAACAATATTCACGCTACCCAAGAAAATACACGTTCCAAACGGAAGATTCACAAACAATTTTAAAAAATTAAAAATAATAGAAGTATAAAACAATGCATAGAGGTATGAAACAGGGCAAAGGGAACAAAAAGTTGCAATACATTCGGTCGCTCGAAAAACTAAAATCAATTTAAAAATGGACTATGGAATTTAGTGGCATTTAACAAAACTAAAGGAAAAGCAAAACGTTTCAGGAAGGATAGTTATTTTCTTCAGAAATTTTTTAACAGAGAATGTGCAGCTAAATGAAACAACCACCTTCTAAAACTAAATGGGTTACCGTCCGTAACAAATTGAAAACTGGCAAATAGCAAAATAAGAATAAAGACCTGTTCGGAAAATACATGATTTAACACTATCAAGAAAGAATAATCAAAACAAAATTAAGTAATAAGGGCAGAACCTGTTACGTGTATCGTCGTTTATACTTTTCTCATTTATACGTTTTGAATTCAAAATGAAAATTTAGCAACCCAAATTGTTCTATATATCTTCCAAGATTTCCTTCATTTTTCCCAAATGGCTTTAAAATCACTTCGTATTACTGAACAAAAATACCATGCACAATATGTTTTTCCAATATCCAATATAACACATCTGCAACTTTCTGTCCTATCTGTCAATATATAAAATGACCATTATTTGTTTGCTCTTTTATTCAACTTTCATCTGACGGAGGAAAATGAAAATATAACTTTTATATTTAATAGGGCACTGCGATAAGTGCAAAAGGAGAATCTATAGATCAAAGAACAATTTTTTTAAAGATTTGTTACTGTAGGTATGAATAGAATGGCGAACGCTGTATAAACTTTGGTTCAGCCAATGTAAAAAATTCTAATGTCACTATGGAGATTCGAAAGAAAAATATGTTTAATTTTAGCAAAATGTGTATTTCTCTATATGTGCACATTCACAATTTTTATTTTGGGTTCTGTAAATATGATAAATCTAGTTATCTTTCAAATAAAATAGTACAGAATAGTTATATCAAATCATGGACCAGCTTTCTTGCGATGGAATTTTGGTGCTCATGGTGTTATCAATCCCCTTTATTACTAGATAAGCTGAAATGACAAGAAAATAAAATACATTAACTAACATAAATAGAAGAAGTTGTTAAGACATACAGGGTAAGCATATACCATATGCCATTACAAATATCCATGAAAATATGTTAATATACCACTAACGCTTTCAATATAAATATTTTTTAAATATGAGCTCTGACATATTGAGCCCAAAATGAGGAATACGCAGATAAAAATTATTATAAAGCAGATAAAATATAGATACCGTTGAATTATTGCTTGAAATAAGCTAGTAGATCATATGGTGTATTCAAATTGGTGTAAAATGTACTCGAAATGATATTAGCAAATATTTGACATCCTTTATATATACAGAGACAAAAATGCAGATACAATAAAATAAATTACAAGAAAATGAACTATATTTTTAAATGTTCTTCACTACACAACAATCTCCCTTACATAGTGCCGCACTGAAGAGTAGAAAATAAATTTGAATCATACAAGAAACTGGAAGAGATTGGGGCTTACAATGCTCTCTTATAATTAAACTGCATTATAGAACAAAATGCATCGCTGTGCTGAATTAAATTAATTCACCAAATGAAACCGTAATTAAATCTCCCCCCCCCCCCCGAAATAAAATTCGGGGTTGGAAATTCTAGACCGTGCTCACCTGTTACCTTTTGAACGTGAAAAATGGCAGGTGTCGCCAGAACAATGGATGTCGCGAACCCCGCGCCACCAAGTCTGAAAAATTGACAGTTGGAAAGAAAGGCCGGGCTGGCATGAACCGCCTTGAGTGATCGCGTGGACGTGAGCTTCCAGACGTGAGGGGAGTGTCCCCTAGACTTACTGGCACGAGTCTCCGGACAAATGAGACTCAAGGAAAATGACATCACGGATGTTAAGATCCAATAAAAAAATAGAGAGAAAATTGTTCCCTAGTGGCTCCTTTTCTGAGGGAGACCGGAGCAGAGTTTTCGAGAGCAGACAAGATCTGATCTAGGACATGAGAGCCCGTCATTTTAGAAAAAAATGTGCTTCTCGGGCATAGGCCCTGTACCCTTGTTTTTTGAGCAGAAGCCGTCTGCGGAAATTCAGTAAGGGAACGGAAGAGAGATCGAGTTCCCTGTAAGACTCGATCCATATAGACTACCACTAGTCTGAAATTTAGAACACCCGGGTCTAGCATTTGCAGTGACAGGACTTCACAGCATCGTGGACTTACGTCAGCTTCATCCCGAAGCTTCGCGAGAGACTTCATCTTGAAACCTCGCCAGAGAACCACCTCTCATAGACTTTCCACGGGAAATTGATTTGGACATTTTCTTTGAACACGTCAGAGTGATCTCAGCGGACTATTCGCCTTACTTCAGATTCGGGTACCTTTGTGACCTAATTTGTATATTACCGAATTGCTGTAAGTCAATAAAGAATTGAAGTCACTCGCGAGTTATTTGGCTGTGACCGGAAACCCACGCTACCCATTATGCCACAGCGCTAGCTCAACAGACGGCAGGGAAGAATTTCAAACATGTACTTCCCCAAAATGAATGGTAATGTAATAGGAAATTATTGGAATCTTGTTGAAAATCACAACACGAGTTTTCGACGAATTTACACATTTTGAGCACTTTAGAACCGGAAATACTATTATATGTCTATTGTCGGTCTGTGCACTGTCCCACTCTAGCTGAAATATTAACTGACCGAATTTCTCAAAATTTGGTAAATAAGTCACTTGTGGGTCACCGTAGTGGTGGTTTGATTTTGGTGAGATTTGGAAAAGCAGACTGCCTTTTCTTGTAAATTGGCTTGCGAAAATCGTATGTATATGTTTGAGTTGAAAATCCAATTGACCAAATTTCACAAAATTTCTTAGATGTTGTATCCCTCGACGCTGGCAAGATTTTAGTACGAGTAGAAAGAAAAGAAACTGCTATTTTTTTGCAAAAGGCCTACAAAAATCATCAAAATCTAACATAAAGGGGTGCTTATAATGAAATGTTTCCTTTAATTCCTGCAAATTCTGTGTTAATATCAAATAATTCACCACATTATTTTGTTCAATTAAACCCAATTTAATGAATTATGAAAGACAAAACGATAATATGAACTTCAGTTTATAGGGAAAGTCGTGTGCTTTTGCCCACATCAGATTTATTTTAAATTCATGTTTTAATCCATTCATTTCTTTTAAATTCATCATAATAATACGTATTTGTTACCTTCCTTGCAATACATAGTAACATACATAGTGATTAAAAAAAGATGGGCCAAACTTTACGACGTGGAAGTATACACCAAACCAATCATTTTTCACTATAGTTAACCAAGTCTGAAATGAAACGTAAAGACGCCAGGGGGCGCTTAATGGGGAAACAGATGAGGTTAAGCAAAAACACAACAATGACTTAGAAGTTATAAAATGTCAGTTAATAAACAAAAATTACAGTAATGACTCAAAAGAGCGACCGACAACCTGAATGTACGTCTCACAGCAGCGTTGGAGGGATTGGTGAACTCTTTCGAACAGACCCAGAATGTCGCGTACTTCGGCAGCAGCGGCCGAAATTCTGACGACGATTTCTTCAGATTTAAGGGGACTGTCATAGACGAGAATCTTGAGATATCCCCACAAAAAAAAGTCAAGACACAACAGATCTGGTGATCGTAGAGAACAAGCTCTGAGAACACCTCGCCCAATCCATCGGTCTGGAAAAGTGATGTCCAGATAGTTCTTTACCTCTTGCCCATAATGAGCTGATGCTTCATCTTGCTGGAACCACATACTCCGCAGGATGTATGTTGGAACATCCTCCAGCAATTCCGGCAAGACTTCCTGCAGAAGAAATACGGTACATTCTCCCATCAAGTCGTTCCGGCATAAGATACGGCCCTATTAGGCGGTCATCGATGATTCCTGTCCACACATTGACGGAGAATTGTCGCTGATGCGCATGCGGATATGTTGCACGTGGGTTAACACTCACCCACACATGTTCATTGTGGATGGTAAATGTACCACCACGTGCTATATGTGAAAATCTCAGTTACCGAAAAATCAGGCTACGTGGCACTCTGTCCCTGGAACCAGCGGGCTAAATCCACGCGACAAAGATAACCCGCTGCATTCATTGCTTGGATTCGATGGAGATGCTATGGTTGTAACTGTTCCCCATGCAGAATCCGTCATACTGTGAATTGTGGCACTCCAAGAGTACGCCCCATTGCTCTTGTATTTGTGTCTGTCCGAACTGCTACTGAGTACAGAATCGCATGTCCCATACTTGACATTCTATCACTCCTTGCACGACATGCATCAGACCTGGTATCGAGAAAGGATCTAGATTCACAGAGCTGCCGATGCCAGCGTTCGAATGTTTTACGATTCGACAACCGCCTTGATGGGGGAAACGTTCCCCCGTACAGTCGTTGTGCCTCTTTGATATTCCCATTTGCAGCTCCATAGCTGAAATGCATATGGGCTCTTTTCCTATTAGTAAATCCATCGTCTCAAAAGTTGGAGCTGCGAATAATTGTTGCAATTTGATAAGGCCGTACATTTGGTGTTACGAAAATTTGCATAAGGGTTCTTCTTTTTCCACAGATGAAATTTGCATACGTGGATTTCTTCTTCAACCAGAAAATAATAACTAGAATGAGACATTTAAGTTTGCGGAACGACCGCTTCCCAACGACTAAACGTCCTGTAACGTTTTACGTTTCATCTCAGATCCGATAAACTATGACAAATAATGCTTGGATAGGTGTTGTTGTTGTTGTTGTTGAGACCCAGACCTTTTGACGTACCAGAAAGGTACATGGTAACTGTTTGGACGACCGGGAAGTGCTACCTTATACTCTTGGATTGGTGTGTACTGACACCTAGTTAATTTTGGCCATCTTTTGAGAATCACCCTGTATAGGGAAAGTATTAGATCCCACAACTCGCAACTCGAGTTTTCGACAGTTCTAGACGAAACCTCTAGAATACGAAAAATATATTTTTAGCGTGAATCTTGTTTGTGCAGGTGTCTGTTTGTGCAATGTTTGTATTCACTCTAACTCATGAACTAGTGCACAAAATTTCATAACATTTTATAGGGAAGTCATTTGTGTGTGTACTTAGTACGGATCAGATTCTGGTACGATTCGGAAAGGACGAACGTGATTATTTTTATGAAATGGCCCACATAAATCGTAAAAATCTAAAATGAAAATCGACGTATGCTCAAATGTATCAAAGGCTTGTTTATTACGTAGTGTTTGACAAGAAAAATTATAAAACCAAACCCATTAGTCTAAGACTAACTGTTCTCGAGATATTTTACTTTTTTTTTGCATTTTTTACGCGGCCTTTGAAAAAATGCCCAGTGAACAAATAAAAAAAATCTGATGTGAGCAGCACATGGCTTTGCCTGCAGATTCAAATTCATTTCGTAATTTTTTATTTAATTATGCATTAAATTGAATTTAATTGCAGAAATTAACATGGATATTTTTCTGATTTTATATCCAATTTGTTACTTTATAGCGTTTTCCTTTCATTTGAAAAATAACTTTAAATTCCTCAGGCGCTTAAAAAAAACAAAAAAAAACTACAATGTCTCGAGAACGGTTCGTCCTACAGTAATGGGATCAGGCTTTTTTGCTTAGTTGTCAAAATTTACATCTACAAGGGCTTAATTAATATGTTATAACACTTTTAGTTATTTATTTCAGAGTTTCACCATCTTTGTGGGCCATTTCGCAAAAAAAGAGTCGGTTATACTTTTCCCAATAATATCAAAATCTAATCCCATCGACTTAATTACTAGTTTTAAGAAATTTTATTACATAGTTTTTTAACCACTGTGAAAGATGTCTACAGTTGTTCAGAATTAAAAATTTAAATATCTCCAGAATGGTCCACCTTAGAGTAATGGGAGTAATGGTTTAGATCTTATTCATTTTGCTGTCAAAAATTACATATGAAACTAGCATTTAATTGACATATTTGAGCATATGTTGTATTTTATGTTAAATCAAATATTTTAGATTTGCGGAGCATTTCGCAAAAAAAAGCAGATTTTTTTCCGAATCGTATCAAAATTTAACCAGCATCATAGTCAACCATAAGTGACTGATATTCCAAATTTTGTGTTATTTGATCTATTAGTTTTTCAGGTAGAGTGGATACATAAAATTTTTTGAGGCCATTTCGCAAAAAAGGCAGGTTCATTTATCCTGAATTATACCAAAATGTAATCAGCACTAGAGTCGCCCACAAGTGATATATCTACCAAATTTAAAGAAATTTGGTCATATAATATTTATATTAGAGTGGATACATACATTGCACAGACAGACAGACACACACACATACACAGACATTCAAACAGACACATGAACACACACAGACGTCACGTTAAAAATAAATTTTCCGTGTTCCAAAGGTCCCAAAACGTTTAGATCCGTCGAAAACTCCAGTTGTGATTTTCGACATGCTTTCAATATTTTCCTGATACATTACCATGTATTGAAATGAAAGTAATAAAACGTGAATTAAAAGTGCAAATTCATTGTTATTTTGTGCAATTAAACTCAATGTAATGGATTATTAAAGAAAGAAAAAGAATATGAATTTGGGTTTGCAGGGAAAGTCATGTGCTGCCCACATCAGATTTTTTTCTTTCCCTGTAATACATGATAATGTATAGAGAAAGTATTGGAATTGTGTCGAAAATCACAATTCGAGTTTTTGATGGATCTACACGTTTTATAACCTCTAGAATGTCAAAGAATCAATTTAGAGTGACGTATGTGTGTGTGTGTGTGTGTGCGTGTGTGTGTGTGTGTGTGTGTGTGCGTGCGTGTGTGTGTGTGCGTGTGTGTGTGTGTGTGTGTGTGTGTGTGCAATGTATGTATTCACTCTAACTCAAACACTAAAAAGCCAAATTTCATAAAATTGGTATGTTATTCACTTGTGTTTGACTTCTGTCACTTGTGCTTGGACCTACGTTACTTGTGTTTAAATAAGTTTCTTGTGTGTTACCCTGGAGCTGATCAGTATTTGGTACGATTCGAAACAAAAGAACCTGCTTTTTTTGCAAAATGGCCTACAAAAATTGTTTGCATCTACTGTAGCTGTTAACTTAATAGACTAAATTTCACCAACATTTTTAGATAAGTTTGTTGAGGGTTACCTTGGTGTTGGATAGATTTTGGTGCGATTCGAACAAAAAGAACCTTCCTGTGTCAGCGAACTGGCCCGTAAATATAAAATAAAACAATACAAATGCATCAATTAAATACTTATTTAATACGTAATTTTTTACAGTGAAATAGGACCATCCCCATTACTCTAAAGCGGATCATTCCTGAGATATATTAGTTTTTTAACTTAGAGGAGCTGAAGACGTTTTTCACTGTAGTGCAAAAACTATTGAATGAAATTTATTAAAATTTAATAGTCACATCTATTGATGATTATTCTGATACTGTTTACATTTCGACTTGATTCGGAAAAATATAAATGATCCTTTTTTGCGAAATAGCCTCAAAGATCGTGAATATGAGAAATACATAAAATTGCTAAAATATATTAATTAATCACTTGTTCTTCATACAATTTCCTACAAAGCAGCAAATAAGACTGACTCTATGATGAACAGTTCTCGAGATATTTTAGTTTTTTGGTATTTTGAAGAACTGAAGAGTTTAAAGTGCATTAAGTTGTCAAATGAAACGAACAAGCATTAAAACTACCAATAGGGATTGATATTAGAATAGTATCTGTGTTATTTTCTGCAATTAAAGTCAATTTAATTTATCATGAAATAAAAAAATCTGATGCGGGCAGCACATGGCTTTCCTTATATAATGCAAAATATTTACTACTTTTACAGTAAAAAAAAAGATTATTTTTACTTTAGTTGCTTATATTCTTTCCAAGGTATTGAATATACGTCAATGAGTCCTCATTTTCCATGTTGTCATCTTCAATGAGTCGTCATTAATTTAGCGTCATTTTTATCCATTTGGCGCGTTTTTCGTTAATTTAGCTACATTTAAAAAAGTCACCAACTTGGTGAAGTTCCACCAAATTTGTAGCGAAAATTTCGCCAAGGGTTATGGACGAAGATATAAGTTATTCTTACAGCAGGTAAATGACTATTGGCGTTCAAATACAAAAGAATTACTCAAAGTATATTTTTTCATGGATGGAACGAGCTAGATCCACGAGAATGATGTCACGAAATTTATCGCATTGCATTACATATTAAAAGTGAACATGTTTCTCAATAGAATTTTTTTTTTATTTTATATGACTTTTTTATAATTTTTTTTTTAAAATGTGCAATATCTCGAGAACGGTTCACGTTAGAGTTCTAAAATTTATGTCAATCGTTTTCTAATGCAAAATTACATAAGAAATTTGTATTTGCATAACCTTATTAGCGGTTTTGATTTTTTTACGATTTGTACAAAATTTCAATCGAAAATTTAGGGAAAGTCTGAACATTCAATTGCGTACAGAAACAATAGACTTCCAGTGTTTACGATTTGTGGTTTGTTGTACAAAATTTCATTCGAATACATCCATTCGTTCGTCAGTTATTGTCTCCACAGACTCACTGACACACACACACACACACACACACGCACATACATTCACACACAGACATCACCTCAAAAATGTTTTATTCGTGATCAGGGATGCCTGAAACGTGCTCTCCCGTCGAAAACTCGAATTCGAATTTTTGACCCCGTCACAATACTTTCCTTATACATTATGTATATAAGGAAAGTAAAAAAGGGAAATAATTTGTATTTGTAGGGAAAGTCACGTGTTACTCACATCAAATCTTTTTAATCGGTTGAGTAACTTTGTAGAAAATTGTATTGCAATACGTTATTCTTAACTAACAGTCTCAAGGAGTACTAAAATGTACATTTCTGCCATAATTTGAAACGTCCACCATTTCAATTAACTTTTTCTATTAATAACTTTCAATTAATAATTTTCAATTATTTTTTTTATCCAAAGTGTTTTAATATTCAAAACAATGCAAAAGCCACAATACTAAACAATACTAAATCCACAATATTGAACAATTCTAAATCGTAAGATTTTTTAATGTTGACGGCCAGAATCACTACAAATCTTATACTACCATTCTCAGACCTCCTATAGTAACGTTTCGTAAGGTATAATTAATCAAGAATAATTTAAACATTTGCTATATGAAGTTGCTTTGCCTGGAAATAGCTATATATCACTTCCTAATCCACGTAAGTAGCCATTGGAGACTTCCCTGTAAGCCTCGCCATTCATAGTCCTGGACTTCTCAACATCTCATAAATCTTAAAATACAGTCTTAAGACGGAGAATAAAATTCTACGCAATTTCTGTATAATCAAATGAATTTCATGAAGTTTCTTTTGGGAAATTGAGATACTATTTTGCTATTTTGATTTACTTTGATCAAAATAATAAGTTTTCAAATATAATTTTTAAGGTGATTAACGTACAGTTTTTCCAACAGTCTAAATTTCTCATTTTGGACACTTTCCAACATAGTTGTAAAGTGTTTATGACTTTGTTCATTCTGTTTGTCTCTCCGTTTGCACGATAACTGCCATAAAAATGACTTTATTGAAATTGAATTTTAGTATGTTGTTGAGCCGGTCTGTGGGATATTTAGGAATGTAAAATAATAATATCACCTAATTAATTTTGAATTTAACCCGGGGTGAAACAAATGAAATATATTGAACCCTATGGGAACTATTTTTTCAAAAAAAATGTAGGAAAGTTGAAATACACAAATTGCTTCAAAAATGTAAGGAAATATTCAAAGTATCACATGAAATGCAGAAATGTTTTTTCAGCAAAATATATTAGGTAGTCTTTTAAATAAAAATTGAAATAATAATTACACCCATGATATATGAAGATATCACGTGACTCATTACAAAATGAAAAACATTGATGTGGGCAGCATATGACTTTTCTTGTATAATGAAATGAATTTACTCTTTTTACAGGCAAAAAATAATGTATAAGATCCACGGTACTGTGTTTTTAACATTAATTAACATTGTTTTCAACATTATTTGGCGATTTTCCTGATGACAACATGTAAAACTATTACCCAATGTACTGTATACCCAATTAACTTATATTTCGGGCAACTCTAAAAAAAGAATTATTGATATTTATAGAATCCTCAGTAAGCGATATAGTCCATATATTAAAATTTTTAAATAATTAATTCATCAATTAGGAGTCATTTTCATTGATTTAGCGTCATTTTTACCAATTTGGTGATATTTTCGTTAATTTGGCAATATTTGAAACAGTCGCCATGTTGGCGATATTCCACCGAATTCGTCACCAAAATCTCGCTAAGCGTTATGGATGGAGAAATAAGTTATTTATATAGAAGATAAATGACTATTGGCGTTCAAATACAAAAGTATTACAAGTACAAAATTTTCTTTTCTCATGAATGGAACAAGCTAGATCCACGAGAATGATGTCACCAAATTTATTAGATGATATTACATATGAAAATTGAACATATTTCACAATAGTTATTATTTTATTTTATGTGATTTTTTATACATTTATTTGAAAAATGTGCAATATCTTGAGAACGGTTCATGGTAGCGTTCTAAAGTTTGTGTCAATCATTTTCTAATACAAAATTACATAAAACATAACTATTTGAGTAACTTTATTGATGGATTTGATATTTTGATGACTTTAAAAAAATTCCACTTGAAAATATAGGGGTTCTGTATATGCTTAAAACGTGTTCTGCCACCGAAAACTCGAATTCGAATTTTCGACCCCGTCACAATGTTTTCCTTATACATCATACAATGTATATAAGGAAAGTAATATGGCATCCATTTGTTACACACGTAATTTGGATGAAACATTCATTGATTTTACATAGAGAAGCAGACGATTTATATTTCGGTGAAATTTTAAGTTTTCAAGCAAAGACAAGAAATTATGGTAAATTTAATTGAACATACTTTTAATTGAATATCTTGAATATGGTCGTAATATCATATAGTCGTAAACATTGCACTGTGCCGCATAAAAAACCACCATTATTATCTTTAGTACGAGTTCATGGAATAAAAAACAATAACATAATACCACACAATTAACTTTACACATTTTAACTTTAAAGTTATATTTATTAAGCGCCGTATAATCATAATTAGATTACAACAATTATATTTATATATTAACGAAAGAGACTGGGCATGTGAGACCAGGAGTGCAACATTTCCTAAACTGACTATGATCATTTTATATGTGTTATTGAGAACATATCTTCTTGTAGTGGTTAGAGGTTTGTAGGTCATTGGTTGTTAAACCACAGCACCATCACTTCACTGTATGAGTAACTTGATGCATATCTTTATGCACCTGTGTTGACTTTCATGCATATCTGAATCCGCACTCTCCATCTATATTCTCATCTATTGCTGATCACGCTGTATAACTTTATGCATGTCTATATCGGCTATAACTGCTCCAATTATTTTCTCCAGCTGTATCTTACATCTCTGAATCTGCTTTGTCTTTTTTACATATATCTGTAGTAGTTATGTAGAACTTTCTACAGGTTGCCTCCTCATTTTGCCAGAGGTCTGATACGCCTCTTCGGAGATCATTGGTTGACCACAGGGCGATGCAGTTACACTTCCGTATTGGTTAACCTTTTAAGAAATCCCATTTTTTCTCTTTAGCCTCTAATAACTGTCATGGCTCGACAAAACCTGCACCTTCTTCTTCAACCCAGACCGTCCGACCTACCAGAAAGGTGTAAGGTATCTGTTTGGACGGCCGGGAAGTGCCACCCAATTTAGACCGGAACCCAGTGGGGGAGGAATCCACAGGGACCGTACCCTCCTTCCCTTACCACCAACCTCTCGGAAAGACTTATGGACCCACATGTTTAACGTGATCGTACTCCGCGTGAACACGGCGGCAGTTTGGGCAGCGGCGGGAATCGAACCGGGACTACCGAGTGCAACCTCCGCGCGCTAACCACAGGGCAACCGCGCCCAAAACCTGCACCTGAAGCCCCTTTATTTATGGCATTACTGACTTCTGTAGTCAGGGCTGCAACTCATTAGGTTCTCCCAGTCTGTTTCCTTTGTCTGGCCTGCTAGATATCATAAATCCACATATAAACCTATCTATGTTAATTCTGGCTTCACAGATAATACTGTGATAATTTTAAAAATATCATTGTTGAATGTATCGCATTATTTTAGAAATCTTTAAATAAAATTGCATTTTAGTTGGAAAGTATTTCATAATCAAGGCTTATGTATAATTGATTTTTCTTGTTATAATTTAAAGTTAGATTTTCGTACAGGTTTAAATTAAATACCATTTAGAACAAGAAGTTTATGGATAAACTGTCACATTGAGATGAATGGTGTGTACACTTTGTTTTTGAGATAACTATTAAGCAGTTTTGAAAATTATTTTGTACATTATGCGACTTTTTGAGAAACCGGAAAACAGACCTCAAGAATTAGAAATCTTTAGTGAAAATCTACGTCTTCCTGAATTTATTGCTGAATTCATATGTCATCATCTCAATTTATAGCTAATTTTGCGAGGTATATGTTTCAAGTACATTTTTAAACCGAAAATAGAAAAATAGCCGGATGTGAAAATTCATTCTTCTCTCGAAAATCATGGCGAATTCATATCAGTTATTAATGAAGCCACATCTGTAATAAATCTCTCGAGAAATAGATGTTTCAAGTAAAATGTAAATTTTAATTCTCAATGAATTTATCCAGAACTGGGAAGCGAAAACCTTTTGTAAGTTCCTTAGATCTTTCTACTTGCTGAATACACATCAGTTATTATCTAAGCTCTAATTCTATACAATCTTCAGAAATACATGTTTTTGTGGTGACAAACATATAACTATTAAATTTAATTTGTTATTTGTACGAGTGGTCATTAAATTAGGATTTGCACACTAAACTTAATTTTGCCTCGTATGTACATCATCATATGTGCCTGACATATTATAATCCACCTGTTTGTAGAGTCTGGTATCAAGACCTATAAATAAACATAGTAATTCCTAAAAGGTAAAATATTTAAATGCAAAATCTACTAAATGATGACGTTTTATTTTGTCAAACTTAAATATTTATTAAAATTATTATTATTGTTCTCGTTATTAAGAATTTTAGTTTACAATTCTACTCATTAATCTTACAATTGTCATTTTATAGTTCATCAATAAGGTTTCCAACTTAAATTTTGAGCCGGATATGATGACAGATATTTTTGATACGTGATTTTAGAGTCAATTTATTAATTAAAGTATTAAGTCCTCATGGACGCTAAAATAGTACCTCTTGTTTTTTCTTGAAACGTCATTTGTAAGATATATATTTGGACGCAGTCATTGTTGGCAAATTTATAAAGGTTTCACTTTGAACTCGTCGCTGTCTATATCAACTCGCATATATTAACTAGGTTCTTTTTTAACATCAATGACTTTAACCGAACTTTTGTTTTTCCAACTGTCCTTGCTGGTTCCGCCTTCTTTTCTACACTTGCACACATTGGCCTATCGACTGGCATCACCTCATAGCTTCGTCTTCATTGGCTTGTACTATCTGGTGCAAACATGCTGTCAATGAGTGGTCGATTGTTAGCTTCAGCCACTCTACCTGTATTGTTAAATGATACTTCCCTTTATTGCTTAGGCTTCAACCTGACGTTTGTAATTCTTGGTGCCCTACACCATCCCAATATTAAATATTCCAAAATCACGTAAAACTGTCTAAATCTGCCATCAATGAAAATGTTTGAACCGAAGGTGGAAAAGAAACTGAAAAAGAACATTCGTAGTGCACCACCCTACCCTATATAGAGAATGGATCCATATCAGTTATTATCTAAGCTCAATTTATAGCCAATCTTGAGAAATAGATAAATTCACAATAAATCTGTTACAGAAGGCATTTTAAACTCAATATATATATTAAAGAATTGCTGTTATATTAAGACAAAAATAACCAACAATTACATCCACAGAACAGGAATCTAATATGCAGGAATCTAATCTTTGACGAGCATTTTAGGTGTCACCATGTTAGAGACCTTGATAATACGACTTTTGGCATACTATTTATTGTCTTCTATATACGAATTTTCTGTGTTCCTGCTGTCGTTTCCTTCTAAATAGACAATTGTCTACAACATCAAAATTTGGCTTTTTTGGCTATATCTCTTTTATTCCGGATAATTTTTTCGAACTAATTATTTGCTAGGGACTTTGCGATCAATTTTATACGATCCCAAATAGTCACTTTACTATCGATAGACCTAACGTCTCCACTCATGACATTTCCTTACAAACTGGGGGGCTAAGGACATTTATAAGAACATTGTATATGCTCCATATTTACGTTGTTGATTTATTGCGATTAGGTAATAATATTCTATATTCTGTAACATAGTGTAGTCTTTGGGTATTTTCTCCATTCCAAAATATGTATCAATTATTTCCATTATTCTCTAGCTGTTGTTAATTTCCCTTTACTTGAACTTTTTCTGCATTATTAAAATTTTCCTATTTCTTACTTTTCAATTTATTACTTTCCTTATATACATAGTGTATAAGGAAAGTATTGTGACGGGGTCGAAAATTCGAATTCGAGTTTTCGACGGAAGAGCACGTTTCCAGCATCCCTGATCACGAATCAAACATTTTTGAAGTGATGTCTGCGCGTGTGTGAAAGTATGTGTGTGTGTGTGTGTGTCAGTGAGTCTGTGGAGACGATAACTGACGAACGAATGGACCGATTTGAATAAAATTTGGTGCAAAAATCACAATCAGTAAACACTGGAAGCCTATTGTTTTTATATGCAATCGAATGTTCAGAACCTCCCTAAATTTTCGAGTGAAATTTTTAAAAAATCGTCAAAAAATCAAAACCGCTAATAAAGTTACGCAAATAGACATTTCTTATGTAATTTTTCATTAGAAAACGACTGGCATAAATTTTAGAACGCTAACATAAACCGTTCTAGAGATATTGCACATTTTAAAAAAAAAATTATCAAAAAGTTATATAAAATAAAAAGAAATATATTTCCTATTGAGAAACATGTTCACTTTTCATATGTAATACCATGCGATAAATTGGATGACAGCATTCTCGTGGATCTAGCTCGTTCTATTCATGAAAAAAGATATCTTGAGTAATACTTTTGTATTTGAACGCCAATAGTCATTTATCTGCTGTAAGAATAACTTATTTCTCCGTCCATAACGATTGGCGAGATTTTGGCGACGAATTTGGCGGAATGCCGCCAAGTTGGCGGAATGTCGCCAACTTGGCGACATTTTAATTGTTGCCAAATTAACAAAAATCTCGCCAAATTAATAAAAATGACGCTAAATCAATGAGAATGACGACTAATTGAAGAAAATTCAATATCTTGGAAAGAATACAAGTATCTACTATAAGAATAAAATTTTTTTAAACTGTAAAAGTAGTAAATCCATTGCATTATATAAGGAAAGTCATGTGTTGCCCACATCAGATTTTTTACTTATAATTAGGGAATTAAAAAAAAAATTAATGGTTTAATTCCATTACCGCTTAACATGCATCCTTTTTAAAATCATTTGTTTTCTTCATGTCGACATAAATTTTGATATTAAATTGAAACTAAATATTAAACATCAAATACATACTTTCTGAATTTACTTTTTTTGTTCTTTGACTGTTTTTTTTCGCAAGAATTGAACGTATTTTGTTTATTTGTATAATGTCTGTATATGTCTATGTATGTATTTGATTATTGTTTTCCTATGTTTCTCCCGACATTCCCTTGTAACTGCTATACCACCTTTAGATGAGCTGGACGACCTAAGTAATCAATCAATCAATAAATAAAGGAATATGCTTGAAAAACTACAGATCATGGCATTTCATTGTAAATATATGCTTTAAAATTTTAGATCTATACTGCAGCATAATTCTGCCGATCAAACACACATCAGGAATGTAGCTTGACAATTATTGCGTGTGTATGAAATCTTACGTCTCTGTGTGTGTGTGTCTGCCTGTACAGTCTGCAGCGGGAAATCTAAGTGTCTTACGACCATGAAATTTGGTTCATATATACTTTAAGACACGAATAGGTGCCCCTCCCCCTTATCTTTATATATGTCTTTAATTTCAAATCATTTTTATTTATTTTACGGGCTTGAATGCCCTTTGCGACGGCAAAAAAATCAATAAAACACTTGGAGAAAAATGCGATTTGAATTTTATTTGAGTCTCGGTGGAAAGATCATAAATGAGCGTCTTGGGTGCGAAATCGGAAATTCCAAACAGATGGCCCTTCATATATATTAGGGTGCACGCAGGATTCCTCAAAATCGCAAATTTTATAAGTTGTTGAATAAGCGGTCAGTTGTGATTCTCGTATTTTTTGTTTTTGGGGAGATTGAGTACGATTTGATTCGTGCAATTTTCGGATTGAAGCCATTTCAAGTTGTGTTCAAATGTATTATTTAGAACCCAGGTACTTATGTAGTTATTTATACATAGTAAACGCTTATTTAGAACCCGGTCAACAGTGGATAATGCGTTCTAGTTGTATATATAATACTTATTTTACATGGAAGTTTTGTTAATAAAAGAAATGAATTGACTACTATTTTACTAGGATAAACCGTTCTTAATATTGTTGCGAACGCACAATATTCTATCATTGTCGCCCCCTCTTTCGTTTATCTCGAAGGGCAGGCGAAGAAAACACAGTCCATGACATCACCATGGCGTGGCGATGACGTGAACCCAGGGTTTACAGGATTTCCCAGTTAGAAGAGAGGGTTTCCAGATCTGGCGATTTTTGGTGACATTTGGCGACTTTGGGGATGTACCAGAAACTTCTCGAGAGCGCGATTATTCTTTGAGATATATATATTTCTAGAAGTATCTACAGACGCCGTAAAATGAATCATTTCTCCGCTACAGGGGAGTTGACGAATTGAATTGGCAGGAGATACATTGGACTGTGATTTTTGTCAATGTTTTGAGAATAGTAGCAGATCCTTTTGCCAAATTATTTTCATCAGTACTTTGAGAATAATATTACTTACTAGCAGCATACCCGTCCTTCGTACGGAGTATATAATATAAAAACACTTATAATTCGCAATCATGTGCAAATTCTGATAAAATATTAAATTTATTGCTCATAAAGAGAAGTTTAAGAATATCTGTTCTCACTATGCAAAATTATCTTCACGGGCAAATCTGAAGAATAAAATATCCTGGCCCCTTTTGTAAACAAATTTAAACACAAAAAAAAAGAATTGAATCAATATATGCAACCACGTACTACTTATATTGTCGCAAATTAGAAAATATGCCAGTGTGTTAGTAGAAGCTTAAACATATTGTAATATGAGTCTTAAAAATATTTACCAAAATAAAAAAGATGACGTAATAAATTGAAAGTATCAAAAATCCCCGTAATCTTAATACCAGAAGGTCGTAATTGATTCCAATATATGCCAATATATATAAAAATTTTGCCAATATACCTGTACTACTTATATTGTCGTAGATTAGGAGATATACCCGTGCATTTGTTGAAGATTACTTATACAACGTACTATATATGAGTTTCAACAATTTTCGTCATAATGAAACAATGGCATAATAATTTGAAAATATCAATAATTCCTGAATCAACTGTCCCCGAAATATCAAAAATAATGATGTTTAAACCTGAAGACCGTAATTGATATTATCCAGTCAAAAAGGCAATGTCAATGAAATTTATTTTATATACATATTTTTATTAGATTTAATAAAAATCGTATGACACATAACACATTGGATCCGTTGCTAAGCGACATGATATCATCTGCTTCAAATAAATTGATGGAAATCATGGCGTCTGAATAATGTGATCTCCATGGAAGGTTTGGCGACATTTTCGTCTCCATGATATTTTTATGGATTTACAAATATTTTTATCAATTTAGTGATATTAAAAAAATTAGTTAAATGCGTTACTAAGTAGGATGGATGGACTGACCGACAAATGCTACAGAAACACCATTTCAGTACTCTATTCGAAAAAAACAAATTTAATTTCATTGATTTGGGTCATTTTTATTAATTTGGAGATATTTCCTCTAATTTGGTAAAGTTTAAGAAAAGTTACCAAGTTATTTAGAGATATTCCGCTAAATTCGTAGCTCTAAATTTGCAGATCTGAAGAATAAAATATCCATATCCGGTCTGTATATATACTAAATGAAAACACTAAAATTGTATTAGAAGATACATACATCCGTTCTACTCTTTTTCTGCTTCAACAATCGGCTAAATGAATTTATTGGGTAAACACAATATATAAGTTTATTAGCTAAACACAATATATGAGCTTTGAAAGCTCTTTGCTAAAATAAATAAAAGTGTGATGTACGCAGTTCGCAATATATATAATTAAAAGAACAATCAAACCGTTCATTTATTATGAGTTTATTAGCTAAACACAATATATGAGCTTGAAACCTCTTTGCTAAAATAAATAAAAGTAATGTACGCAGTCCGCAATATATATAATTAAAAGAACAATTAAACCGTTTATTTATAAAATATATTTTTACATCCATTTATTTATTATACAAATAGAAAAAATAATAATAATCATTAACAAACACATTTAATTCCATTCCTTTGCCGAGCAACATGATATAAGATAGAATCATTCTCATAAAATGCGAAATTAAATAACCATTTTAATTTCTTTATACTTCTAATCGTTGAGTAAAAGCTTGTGAAATACATGGAGGTTAATACATGTAAAAACATGGAGGTAGATTTTTCCATTTAAATTCATGTTTCAAACAATCCATGCTTTCAGATAGTGACTATTTAATGCAAAAATCCTGCATCAAACTCAAAAATAAAGTTTTAATTCCCTTTGACGCTTTAAACAAACGATTTTTATCCTTTCCGTTTGGATAAACCACAGAGTTGGAGAGTAGAACTCCTATAAAAAAAGTTCCGTTTTTCATTAATATCTCGACAACCCCTAGTCTTATAAATTCGAAACTTCGGCAAAATTTATGGGAAAATATTTCAAGGCCACGCACAAAATTTCATTAAATTCGGTTCAGCCGTTATCTCGTGATGATGAGACAAACGAAAGTTTCGTTTTTTACTAATATCTCGAGAACCACTGGTCGTAGAAATTCCAACCATAGACTAAATTTTAAGTGGGACTATTTCTAGGCTACCCACAAAATTTCATCAAATTCGGTTCAGCCGTTCTCCCGTGATGATGGGACAAACAGACAGACAGACAGACAGACAGACAGACAGATTTTCAATTTTATTTATATAGATTCTGTGAAATTAGTGAAGCATTAAAGCGCTGTTTGATTGTATTTTGTTCCTGTTTGCTTTGTGCTTGTGACTGAAAGTTTGTTATCCAGAAACTTGAAGTCGTTCTTTTATCCTGCGAGTATTTCCACGATTCCAGAGGATATGTTCCGTAACAATATATTACTGTATTTTGGAAAGTTTGCGCCATTTAAAAAGAAACCAAGTCGTCAAATGAAATGGTATATTATTTAAAAGCACAAATACAGTTTCATAAGAAATAATTAAATCTATCCATTATTTGTGGTATACTACTTTAATAATTATAAATATAGAAATAAAATAAAAAATATAATTCATTTCCTTTTGTTAGGAGTTGTGTAATTCACATACAAGATTTTTATTCATCATTAAGTGTGAAAAAAATTGGAAACATTAATTTGGAACAAATTAGCTATTAAACGAACTGGATTAGAATACTTATATTCCAGACTGATCAGAGCAAAAAGGGAAATAGGAAGTGAAGCTTCGCCCGGATGTTCTGTGTCAATCCGTGTGAATAATCCGAAGAACAGGAAAATTAAAGAAGTCTGCTTCATTTAACTGACGCTTAAGGAGAGGGAGTAAATGAAATGAAGAATAGAGTATGTGCAAATCAATTATATCTAAAACTTTATTAATTGCCGTTATATAAAACGCCATAAACACAAAACTCGCTTGTATGGGGAGTTCACCAAATTCGGAAGTTACCCATATTACAGTTTCAACATACATGGACCGGTTTTACATTTATTATGTTTAGTTATCACGTTTATTATAAAATGTGTTTACATATAAAATAAAATTTCTGCATTAGCAACACAATACGTCAAAACTTCGTATTTTATGCGAAAATAATTTAGTGAATTGGTTTTGAAGGCAAAAATATGCTTTAATATTTAGGGGATCGACAACGACCCCACTTATTCAGTGAGTGTAAGTTAGGTCACATATCTAAAACAAAAAAAGTCAGATGTAGGCAGCACATGAGTTTCGCTATATAATGCAATGCATTTACTTTTTTCACAGTAAACAGATGGTGCATAATACCCCCGGCAGAATATTTTTAACGTTGAAATGTACATTTGGCGCTTTTCTGGATAACAGACAACATGTAAAGCTATTTCGAAATACCCGATTAACATATATTTCACACAGCACCAAATTGACAATTATCAATATTGATAGCATCCGCAATAAACAATAGAGTCCGTATAATATAATATTTTAATATTTAATTTATCAATCCGGAATCATTTTTGTGTAATTTTTGTCAAGATAGTGTAATTTTTGCAATATTTTCGTCATTCTGGGGCGTCATATCGGTAGTAAAGTAGTAATATTTCGTTAAATGAGTTGCCAAGATCGCCAAATTTATCCCCAAGCATTACACACAGACAACAAGAAGATAATATCTCATATGGAAATTACTTTTAGCAAGTTGTTGACTGTAATAAAAATAAAACTACTTCAAGAATTTTCTTTCGTGACTGTAATGAACTAGATTCACGAAAAATGATGTTAACAAATTTGTCGTAAAATATTACGAAACATTAACATATTTCACGATAGTTAATAATTTTACAATTTTATGTATTACTAGCAGCATACCCGTTCTTCGTACGGAATATATAATATAAAGAAACTTATAATTCGCAATCATGTGCAAATTCTGTTAAGATATTAAATTTATTGCTCCTAAAGAGAAGTTTAAGAATATCTGTTCTCACGATGCAAAATGATCTTCATGAGCAGATCTGAAGAATAAAACATTCTGGCCCCTTTTGTAAGCAAATTTACAAAAAAAGGAATTGCATCAATATATGCAACCCCGTACTACTTATATTGTCGCAGATTAGAAAATGCCAGTGTGCTAATAGAAGATTACCCGTATTACAATATGAGTCTCAAAAATATTTGCCAAAATAAAAGAGATGACGTAATAAATTGGAAATATCAATAATCCCCGTAATCTTTATACCAGAAGGCGTAATTGATTCCAATATATGCCAATATATAACAAAATATATGACAATATGCCTGTACTACTTATATTCTCATAGATTAGAAGATATAATGCATTTGTAGAAGATTACTCGTACAAAGTACTATATATGAGTTTCAACAATTTTCGGCATAATAAAACAATGGCATAATAACTTGAAAATATCAATAATCCCTGAATCAACAGTCCCCAAAAATATCAATAATAATAATGTTTAAACCTGGGGACCGTAATTGATATTATCCAGTCAAAAATGCAATGCCAATGAAATTTATTTTATATACATATCTTTATTATTCAAATCGGAAAAGATTTAATATAAAACCGTATGCGGCATAACATTTTGGATCCGTTGCTAAGCGACATGATATCTTTTGCTTCAAATAAATTGATGGAAATCATATCGTCTGAATAATGCGATCCCCATGGAACGTTTGGCGGTATTTTAGTCAATTTAGCGATAACTTAAAAAATCGCCAAATTTATCGCCAAGTGGGACTGTAGAACAGATCTTAGAACCCATTTGTAGAACCCATTTTGCGACAAATTGCCGAAACATCATCACAATACTATCCCCTAAAAAAATACAATTATTTTCATTTATTAAGCGCGATTTTATCAATTCCAGGATATTTTAATAGACTCAAAATACTTTTATCAATTTCGTGATATTAAAAAAATTCGTTAAATGTGTTACTAAGTAGCATGGATGGATTGATCGACAAATGCTACTGAAACATCATTTCAGTACTCTATTCTAAAAAGCAAATCATTGATTTGCGCCAATTTTATAAATTTGGAAATATTTCCGCTAATTTGGTAAAGTTTAAGAGAAGTTACTAAGTTATTTAGAGATATTCTGCTAAATTCGTAGCTCTGAATTTGCAGATCTGAAGAATAAAATATCCTGATACCGTTTGTATATACTAAATGAAGACACTAAAATTGTATTATAAGATACACCCGTTCTAATTTTTTCTGCTTCAACAATCGGCTAAATGAATTTATTGGGTAAACACAATATATGAGTTTATTAGCTAAACCAATATATGAGCTAGAAACCACTTTACTAAAATAAATGAAAGTCATGTACGCGGTCGGCAATTTATATAATTAAAAGAACAATCAAACTGTTCATTTAAAAATATATTTTTACATCCATTTATTTATTATTCAAATAGAAAAAATAATAATAAATATTAACAACACATTTAATTTCATTCCGTTGCCGAGCAACATGATATAAGACAGAATCTTCCTCATAAAATGCAAGATTTAATAGCCATTTTTATTTCTTTATATTTTTCATTTTTCAGTAAAAGCTTGTGTAATATAAACCAAGGAGAAAGATTTCCCATTTAAATCATGTTTCAAACAATTGATGTTTTCAGAAAGTGACTAATTAGTGCAAAAAATCTCCCCCCAAACTCTGGCATTCAGTTTTAATTCACTTTCAAACGATTTTCCAGCTTTTCGTTTGGATAAACCACGGAGTTAGAGAGGAGAACTCCTAAGAAAAAGTTTCGTTTTTCATTAATATCTCGACTACCCCTGGTCTTAGATACTCGAAACTTGGGCTAAATTTATGGGGGGCTATTTAAAGGCTATACACAAAATTTCATCAAATTCGATTCAGCCGTTCTCCCGTGATGTTGAGACAAACGAAAATATATTTTTTTACTAATATCTCGAGAACCACTGATTGTAGAAACTCCGTATATAGACTAAATTCTAAGTGGGACTATTTCCAGGCTACCCACAAAATTTCATCAATTTGGTTCAGCCGTTCTCGCGTGATGATGGGACAAACAGACAGACAGACAGACAGACAGATTTTCATTTTTATTTATATAGACTAGCAGCATACCCGTTCTTCGTACGGAGTATATAATATAAAGAAACTTATAATTCGCAATCATGTGCAAATTCTGTTAAAATATTAAATTTATTGCTCATAAAGAGAAGTTTAAGAATATCTGTTCTCACTGTGCAAAATTATCTTCACGGGCAGATCTGAAGGATAAAACATCCTGGCCCCTTTTGTAAGCAAATTAAAAAAAAAAAGGAATTAAATCAATATATGCAACCTCGTACTACTTATATTGTCGCAGATTAGAAAATATGCCAGTGTGCTAGTAGAAGCTTACCCGCATTGCAATATGAGTCTCAAAAATATTTGCGAAAATAAAAGAGATGACGTAAAAAATTGAAAGTATCAAAAATCCCCATAATCTTAATACCAGAAGGATGTAATTGATTCCAATATATGCCATTATATATCAAAATATATGCCAATATACCTGCACTACTTATATTCTCGTAGATTAGAAGATATACCCATGCATTTGCAGAAGATTACTCGTACAACGTACTATATATGAGTTTCAACAACTTTCGTCATAATAAAACAATTCCATAATAATTTGAAAATATCAGTAATCCCTGAATCAACAGTCCCCGAAAATATCAATAATAATGATGTTTAAAACTGAAGGCCGTAATTGATATTATCCAGTCAAAAATTCAATGTCAATGAAATTTATTTTATATACATATTTTTATTATTCAAATCGGAAAAGATTTAATAAAAATCGTATGCCGCATAATATATTGGATCCGTTGCTAAGCGACATGATATCATTTGCTTTAAATAAATTGATGGAAATCATATCATCTGAATAATGCTATCTCCATGGAAGGTTTGGCGACATTTTCGTCGATTTAGCGATAACTTAAAAAATCGCCAAATTTATCGCCAAGTGCTACTGTAGAACTGATAGTTCCATTTTGCGACAAATTGACGAAACATCATCGCAAAACTATCCCCTATCAAAACATAATTAATTTCATTTAGTAAGCGCGATTTTATCAATTCCATGATAATTTTATGGATTTACAAATATTTTTATCAATTTGGAGATATTAAAAAAATTCGTTAAATGTGTTACTAAGTAGGATGGATGGACTGACCGACAAATGCTACAGAAACATCATTTTAGTACTTTATTCGAAAAAAACAAATTTAATTTCATTGATTTGGGTCATTTTTATCAATTTGAAGACAATTCCACTAATTTGGTAAGGTTCAAGAGAAGTTACCAAGTAATTTAGATATATTACGCTAAATTCGTAGCTCTAAATTTGCAGATCTGAAGAATAAAATATCCTGATCCCGTTTGCATATACTAAATGAAAACACTAAAATTGTATTAGGAGATACATACACCCGTTTAACTATTTTTCTGTTTCAACAATCAGCTAAATGAATTTATTGGGTAAACACAATATATGAGTTTATTAGCTAAACACAATATATGAGCTTGAAACCTCTATGCTAAAATAATTAAAGTGATTTACGCAGTCCGCAATTTATATAATTAAAAGAACAATCAAACCTTTCATTTATAAAATATATTTTTACATCCATTTATTTATTATACAAATAGAAAAAATAATCTATATAAATAAAAATGAAAATCTGTCTGTCTGTCTGTCTGTCTGTCTGTCTGTTTGTCACACCATCACGGGAGAACGGCTGAACCGAATTTGATGAAATTTTGTGGGTAGCCCAGAAATAGCCCCACTTAAAATTATATCCGTGTTTTGAGTTTCTACGACCAGTGGTTCTCGAGATATTAGTAAAAAACGAAATTTTCGTTTGTCTCATCATCACGGAAAAACGGCTGAACCGAATTTAATGAAATTTGGTGAATAGCCTTGAAATATCCCCCCATAAATTTTGTCCAAGTTTCGAGTTTCTAAGACCTGGGGTTGTCGAGATATTAATGAAAAACGGAACTTTTTCCTAGGAGTTCTACTCCCTAACTCCGTGGTTTATCCAAACGAAAAGCTTGAAAATCGTTTGACAGTGAATTAAAATTTAATCTCTGAGTTTGATGGGAGATTTTTTGCGTTAATTAGTCACTTTCTGAAAAAATGAATTGTTTGAAACATGATTTAAAGGGGAAATCTATCTCCATGGTTCATGGTTTATTTAAAACAAGCTTTTACGGAACAATGAGAAGAATCGAGAAATCAAAATCGTTATTTAATTTCGCAGTTTATGTTATAAGACATGACATATTTAACATGTTATAAGATTCTATCTTATATCATGTTACTCAGAAACGCAATTAAATTAAATCTGTCTGTTAATTTTAATAATTATTTTTTCGATTTGAATAATAAATAAATGGATATAAAAATATATTTTAGAAAAGAACGATTTGATTTTTCTTATAGCATTTTTGACTGGATAATATCAATTACGGTTCAATTATTATTATTTATATTTTCGGGGATTATTGATTCAAGGATTATTGATATTTTCAAGTTATTATGCAATTATTTTATTATGACAAAAATTGTTTAAACTCATATATTGTATGTTGTACGAATCTTCTACAAATACACGTGTATATCTTTTAATCTACGAGAGTATAAGTAGTACAGGTATATTGACATATGTTTTGATATATATTGGCATATATTGGAATCAATTACGACCTTCTGGTATAAAGAGTACGGATATTATTGATGTTTTCAATTTATTACGTCATCTCTTTTATTTTGGCAAATATTTTTGAGACGCATATTGTAATACGGGTAATCTTCTACTAACACATTGGCATATTTTCTGATCTGCGACAATATAATTAGTACGGGGTTGCATATATTCATTCAATTCCTATTTTTTCTTCTGTAAATTTGCTTACAAAAGGGGGCAGGATGTTTTATTCTTCAGATCTGATCGTGAAGATAATTTTGCATAGTGAGAACATATATTCTTAAACTTCTCTTTAGGAGCAATAAATTTAATATTTTAACAGAATTTGCACATGATTGCGAACTATAAGTTTCTTTAAATTATACACTCCGTACGAATAACGGGTGTGCTGTTAGTGGTTAATAAATTTTAACATTTTAGGAGGATATATCATGTTGCTCGGCATCACAATTAAATTAAATGTGTTTGTCAATGTTTTCATTATTTTTTTTATATTTAAATAATAAATAAATGGATAAATGGATATAAAAGTATATCTCATGAATGGACGGTTTGATTTTTCTTTTAATTATATTAATTGCTGACTGCGTACATCAATTTCATTTATTTTGGCAAAGAGTTTTCAAGCTTATATCGTATTTAGCTACTAAACTCATATATTGTGTTTAGCCAATAAATTCATATAGCCGATTGTTGAAACAGAAAAAGAGTAGAGCCGGTATATCTTCTAATACAATTGTAGTGTTTTCATTTAGTATATTGAAACGGGATAAGAATGTTTCATTCAGATCTGCAAATTCAAAGCTACGAATTTGGAGGGATATCGCTAATTTGACAACTTTTCTTAAACTTTGCCAAATTGACGGAAATGTCGCCAAATTGATATAAACGACACACAAACAGCTACCATAAACCTTCGGGTTGGTCGTGTGGCTTGGGTCTTCTACATATCAATGAAATTTTTTTTTTGTTAGAAGAGAGCACTGAAATGATGTTTGGTTAGCATTTATCTGTCAGACCAACCATCCTACTTAGTAATACATTTAGCGAATTTTTAAAATGTCACCAAATTGATAAAAATGTTTTCAAATCTATAAAAATATCTTGAAATTGATAAAATTGCGCTACATAAATGATATTAATTGTGTTTAGTTAGGGGATAGTATTGTGATGATTATTCGTCAATTTGTCGCCAAGTGGAACTGTCAGTTCTACAGTCCCACTTGGCGATAAATTTGGCGATTTTTTAAAATGTCGCTAATTTGACGAAACTGTCGCCAAATGTTCCATAGAAATATAACTATTTAGACGATATTTTTTTCTACCAATTTATTTGAAGCAAATGATATCATGTCGCTTAGCAACGGATTTAAATCCAATGTGTTTATGCGGCAGACGATTTTTATTAAATCCTTTCCGATTTGAATAATGAAGATATGTATATAAAAAAAATTTCATTGCCATTTCATTTTGGACTGGATAATACCAATTATACTCTTCAGGTTTAAACATTATTATTATTGATATTTTCCGGAATTATTGATTCAGTGATTATTGATATTTTTAATTTATTACGCCATTGTTTTATTGCGGCAAAAATTGCTGACACACGCATATAGTACGTTGTACGAGTAATCTTCTAGGAATGCACGGGTATATCTTCTAACCTACGAGAATATAAGTAGTACAGGTATATTGGCATATATTTTGACATATATTGGCATATATATTGGAATCAAGTACAGTCTTTTGGTATGAAGATTACGGGGATTAATTATATATTCAATTTATTACGTCGTCTGTTGTATTTTACCAAAAAACATTTGAGACTCATATTGCAAAACGGGTATCTTCTACTAATAATCGGACATTATAAGTAGTACGTGTATATCTTCCCATATAATTTTAGCACTTTAATTTTGGCATATATTGGAATAAATGACTGTCTTCAGATTTAAAGATTACGGGTTTAATGGTATTTTCAATTTATACATGTAATCTACTAATACAGGTTATATTTTCTAATATTCGCGTATATAATTAGTACGGGTCCCATACAATTTTAACGCTTTTATTTTGCATATATTGATTCAATTCCATATTTTTTTTTTATATTTGCTTACATAAGGGGTCCAAGATGATTCATTCTTCAGATATGTCCATGAAGATAATTTTATATAGCGGGAACAGAGATTCTTAAACTTCTTTTTAGGAGCATTATATTAAATACTAGCAGCATACCCGTTCTTCGTACGGAGTATATAATATGAAGAAACTTGAAATTCATAATCATGCCCAAATTCTTATAGTATACTAAATGACATGTTTAATCAAAATATTCTGTTAAAATATTTAATATAATGCTCCTAAAAAGAAGTTTAAGAATCTCTGTTCTCGCTATATAAAATTATCTTCATGGACATATCTGAAGAATAAAACATCTTGGACCCCTTATGTAAGCAAATATAAAAAAAAATATGGAATTGAATCAATATATGCAAAATAAAAGCGTTAAAATTGTATGGGACCCGTACTAATTATATACGCGAATATTAGAAAACATAACCTGTATTAGTAGATTACATGTATAAATTGAAAATACTAATAAACCCGTAATCTTTAAATCTGAAGACAGTCATTTATTCCAATATATGTCAAAATTAAAGTGCTAAAATTATATGGGAAGATATACACGTACTTCTTATAATGTCCGATTATTAGTAGAAGATTACCCGTTTTGCAATATGAATCACAAATGTTTTTTGGTAAAATACAACAGACGACGTAATAAATTGAATATATAATTAATCCCCTTAATCTTCATACCAGAAGACTGTACTTGATTCCAATATATATGCCAATATATGTCAAAATATATGCCAATATACCTGTACTACTTATATTCTCGTAGGTTAGAAGATATACCCGTGCATTCCTAGAAGATTACTCGTACAACGTACAATATGCGTGTATCAGCAATTTTTGCCGCAATAAAACAATGGCGTAATAACCTAAAAATATCAATAATCCCTGAATCAATAATTCCTGAAAATATCAATAATAATAATGTTTAAACCTGAAGAGTATAATTGATATTATCCAGTCCAAAATGAAATGGCAATGAAATTTATTTTATATACATATCTTCATTATTCAAATCGCAAAGGATTTAATAAAAATCGTCTGCCGCATAAACACATTGGATTTAAATCCGTTGCTAAGCGACATGATATCATTTGCTTCAAATAAATTGGTAGAAAAAATATCGTCTAAATAGTTATATTTCTATGGAACATTTGGCGACAGTTTCGTCAATTTAGCGACATTTTGAAAAATCGCCAAATTTATCGCCAAGTGGGACTGTAGAACTGACAGTTCCACTTTGCGACAAATTGACGAAATATCATCACAATACTATCCCCTAACAAAAAACAATTAATATCATTTATGTAGCGCAATTTTATCAATTTCAAGATATTTTTATAGATTTGAAAACATTTTTATCAATTTGGTGACATTTTAAAAATTCGCTAAATGTATTACTAAGTAGGATGGATTACTAAGTAGTGATGTATTACTAAGTTGGTCTGACAGATAAATGCTAACCAAACAACATTTCAGTACTCTCTTCTAACAAAACAAAAAAAAAAATTCATTGATATGTAGAAGACCCAAGCCACACGACCAACCCGAAGGTTTATGGCAGCTGTTTGTGTGTCGTTTATATGAATTTGGCGACATTTCCGTCAATTTGGCAAAGTTTAAGAAAAGTTGTCAAATTAGCGATATCCCTCCAAATTCGTAGCTTTGAATTTGCAGATCTGAATGAAACATTCTTATCCCGTTTCAATATACTAAATGAAAACACTACAATTGTATTAGAAGATATACCCGCTCTACTCTTTTTCTGTTTCAACAATCGGCTATATGAATTTATTGGCTAAACACAATATATGAGTTTAGTAGCTAAATACGATATAAGTTTGAAAACTCTTTGCCAAAATAAATGAAATTGATGTACGCAGTCAGCAATTAATATAATTAAAAGAAAAATCAAACCGTCCATTCATAAGATATACTTTTATATCCATTTATCCATTTATTTATTATTTAAATCGAAAAAAAATAATAAAAACATTAACAAAAACATTTAATTTAATTGCGATGCCGAGCAACATGATATATCCTCCTAAAATGTTAAAATTTATTAACCACTAACAGCACACCCGTTATTCGTACGGAGTGTATAATTTAAAGAAACTTAAAGTTCGCAATCATGTGCAAATTCTGTTAAAATATTAAATTTATTGCTCCTAAAGAGAAGTTTAAGAATATATGTTCTCACTATGCAAAATTATCTTCACGATCAGATCTGAAGAATAAAACATCCTGCCCCCTTTTGTAAGCAAATTTACAGAAGAAAAAATAGGAATTGAATGAATATATGCAACCCCGTTCTAATTATATTGTCGCAGATCAGAAAATATGCCAATGTGTTAGAAGAAGATTACCCGTATTACAATATGCGTCTCAAAAATATTTGCCAAAATAAAAGAGATGACGTAATAAATTGAAAACATCAATAATATCCGTACTCTTTATACCAGAAGGTCGTAATTGATTCCAATATATGCCAATATATATCAAAACATATGTCAATATACCTGTACTACTTATATTCTCGTAGATTAAAAGATATACACGTGTATTTGTAGAAGATTCGTACAACATACAATATATGAGTTTAAACAATTTTTGTCATAATAAAATAATTGCATAATAACTTGAAAATATCAATAATCCTTGAATCAATAATCCCCGAAAATATAAATAAATTTTAAACCTGAAGACCGTAATTGATATTATCCAGTCAAAAATGCTATAAGAAAAATCAAATCGTTCTTTTCTAAAATATATTTTTATATCCATTTATTTATTATTCAAATCGAAAAAATAATTATTAAAATTAACAGACAGATTTAATTTCATTGCGTTTCTGAGTAACATGATATAAGATAGAATCTTATAACATGTTAAATATGTCATGTCTTATAACATAAACTGCGAAATTAAATAACGATTTTGATTTCTCTATACTTCTCATTGTTCTGTAAAAGCTTGTTTTAAATAAACCATGGACCATGGAGATAGATTTCCCCTTTAAATCATGTTTTAAACAATTCATTTTTTCAGAAAGTGACTAATTAACGCAAAAAATCTCCCATCAAACTCAGAGATTAAATTTTAATTCACTTTCAAACGATTTTCAAGCTTTTCGTTTGGATAAACCACGGAGTTAGGGAGTAGAACTCCTAGGAAAGAGTTCCGTTTTTCATTAATATCTCGACAACCCCAGGTCTTAGAAACTCGAATCTTGGACAAAATTTATGGGGGGATATTTCAAGGCTATTCACCAAATTTCATTAAATTCGGTTCAGCCGTTTTTCCGTGATGATGAGACAAACGAAAATTTCGTTTTTTACTAATATCTCGAGAACCACTGGTCGTAGAAACTCAAAACACGGATATAATTTTAAGTGGGGCTATTTCTGGGCTACCCACAAAATTTCATCAAATTCGGTTCAGCCGTTCTCCCGTGATGGTGTGACAAACAGACAGACAGACAGACAGACAGACAGACAGACAGATTTTCATTTTTATTTATATAGACTAGCAGCATACCCGTTCTTCGTACGGAGTATATAATATAAATAAACTTAAAATTCACAATCAAGTGCAAATTCCTATAGTATACTAAATGGCATTTTTAATCAAAATATTCTGTTAAAATATTTAACACTAGCAGCATACCCGTTCTTCGTACGGAGTATATAATATAAAGAAACTTGAAATTCATAATCATGTCCAAATTCTTATAGTATACTAAATGGCATGTTTAATCAAAATATTCTGTTAAAATATTTAATGTAATGCTCCTAAAAAGAAGTTTAAGAATCTCTGTTCTCGCTATATAAAATTATCTTCATGGACATATCTGAAGAATAAAACATCTTGGACCCCTTATGTAAGCAAATATAAAAAAAAAAATATGGAATTGAATCAATATATGCAAAATAAAAGCGTTAAAATTGTATGGGACCCGTACTAATTATATACGCGAATATTAGAAAATATAACCTGTATTAGTAGATTACATGTATAAATTGAAAATACCAATAAACCCGTAATCTTTAAATCTGAAGACAGTCATTTATTCCAATATATGTCAAAATTAAAGTGCTAAAATTATATGGGAATTATATGGACACGTACTACTTATAATGTCCGATTATTAGTAGAAGATTACCCGTTTTGCAATATGAGTCACAAATGTTTTTTGGTAAAATACAACAGACGACGTAATAAATTGAATATATAATTAATCCCCTTAATCTTCATACCAGAAGACTGTACTTGATTCCAATATATATGCCAATATACCTGTACTACTTATATTCTCGTAGGTTAGAAGATATACCCGTGCATTCCTAGAAGATTACTCGTACAACGTACAATATGCGTGTGTCAGCAATTTTTGCCGCAATAAAACAATGGCGTAATAACTTAAAAGTATCAATAATCCCTGAATCAATAATTCCGGAAAATATCAATAATAATAATGTTTAAACCTGAAGAGTATAATTGATATTATCCAGTCCAAAATGAAATGGGCAATGAAATTTATTTTATATACATATCTTCATTATTCAAATCGGAAAGGATTTAATAAAAACCGTCTGCCGCATAAACACTGTGGATTTAAATCCGTTGCTAAGCGACATGATATCATTTGCTTCAAATAAATTGGTAGAAAAAATATCGTCTAAATAGTTATATTTCTATGGAACATTTGGCGACAGTTTCGTCAAATTAGCGACATTTTAAAAAATCGCCAAATTTATCGCCAAGTGGGACTGTAGAACTGACAGTTCCACTTTGCGACAAATTGACGAAATATCATCACAATACTATCCCCTAACAAAAAACAATTAATATCATTTATGTAGCGCAATTTTATCAATTTCAAGATATTTTTATAGATTTGAAAACATTTTTATCAATTTGGTGACATTTTAAAAACTCGCTAAATGTATTACTAAGTAGGATGGTTGGTCTGACAGATAAATGCTAACCAAACATCATTTCAGTACTCTCTTCTAATAAAACAAAAAAAAATTTCATTGGTATGTAGAAGACCCAAGCCACACGACCAACCCGAAGGTTTATGGCAGCTGTTTGTGTGTCGTTTATATCAATTTGGCGACATTTCCGTCAATTTGGCAAAGTTTAAGAAAAGTTGTCAAATTAGCGATATCCCTCCAAATTCGTAGTTTTGAATTTGCAGATCTGAATGAAACATTCTTATCCCGTTTCAATATACTAAATGAAAACACTACAATTGTATTAGAAGATATACCCGCTCTACTCTTTTTCTGTTTCAACAATCGGCTATATGAATTTATTGGCTAAACACAATATATGAGTTTAGTAGCTAAATACGATATAAGCTTGAAAACTCTTTGCCAAAATAAATGAAATTGATGTACGCAGTCAGCAATTAATATAATTAAAAGAAAAATCAAACCGTTCATACATAAGATATACTTTTATATCCATTTATCCATTTATTTATTATTCAAATCGAAAAAAAATAATAAAAACATTAACAAACCCATTTAATTTAATTGCGATGCCGAACAACATGATTTGTCCTCATAAAATGTTATAATTTATTAACCACTAACAGCACACCAGTTCGTCGTACGGAGTATATAATATAAAGAAACTTATAGTTCGCAATCATGTCCAAATTCTGTTAAAATATTAAATTTATTGCTCCTAAAGAGAAGTTTAAGAATATATGTTCTCACTATGCAAAATTATCTTCACAGGCAGATCAAAACATCCTGGCCCATTTTGTAAGCAAATTTTCAGAAGAAAAAAAAGTAATTAAATCAATATATGCAACCCAGTACTAATCATATTGTCGCAGATTAGAAAATATGCCAATGTGTTAGTAGAAGATTACCCGTATTACAATATAAGTCTCAAAAATATTTGCCAAAATAAAAGAGATGACGTAATAAATTGAAAATATCAATAATATCCGAACTCTTTATACCAGAAGGTCGTAATTGATTCCAATATATGCCAATATATATCAAAACATATGTCAATATACCTGTACTACTTATATTCTCGTAGATTAAAGGATATACACGTGTGTTTGTAGAAGATTATTCGTACAACATACAATATGTGAGTTTAAACAATTTTTGTCATAATAAAATAATTGCATAATAACTTGAAAATATCAATAATCCCTGAATCAATAATCCCCGAAAATATCAATAATAATAATTTCTAAACCTGAAGACCGTAATTGATATTATCCAGTCAAAAATGCTATAAGAAAAATCAAATCGTTCTTTTCTAAAATATATTTTTATATCCATTTATTTATTATTTAAATCCAAAAAATAATTATTAAAATTAACAGACAGATTTAATTTAATTGCGTTTCTGAGTAACATGATATAAGATAGAATCTTATAACATGTTAAATATGTCATGTCTTATAACATAAACTGCGAAATTAAATAACGATTTTGATTTCTCTATACTTCTCATTGTTCCGTAAAAGCTTGTTTTAAATAAACCATGAACCATGGAGATAGATTTCCCCTTTAAATCATGTTTCAAACAATTCATGTTTTCAGAAAGTGACTAATTAACGCAAAAAATCTCCCATCAAACTCAGAGATTAAATTTTAATTCACTTTCAAACGATTTTCAAGCTTTTCGTTTGGATAAACCACGGAGTTAGGGAGTAGAACTCCTAGGGAAAAGTTCCGTTTTTCATTAATATCTCGACAACCCCAGGTCTTAGAAACTCGAAACTTGGACAAAATTTATGGGGGGATATTTCAAGGCTATTCACCAAATTTCATTAAATTCGGTTCAGCCGTTTTTCCGTGATGATGGGACAAACGAAAATTTCGTTTTTTACTAATATCTCGAGAACCACTGATCGTAGAAACTCAAAACACGGATATAATTTTAAGTGGGGCTATTTCTGGGCTACCCACAAAATTTCATCAAATTCGGTTCAGCCTTTCTCCCGTGATGGTGTGACAAACAGACAGACAGACAGACAGACAGACAGACAGACAGACAGACAGACAGATTTTCATTTTTATTTATATAGATTTTAACAGAATATTTTGATTAAACATGTCATTTAGTATAATATAAGAATTTGGGCATGATTATGAATTTCAAGTTTCTTTATATTATATACTCCGTACGAAGAACGGGTATGCTGCTAGTCTATATAAATAAAAATGAAAATCTGTCTGTCTGTCTGTCTGTCTCTCTGTCTGTTTGTACCGTCATCACGGGAGAACGGCTGAACCGAATTTGATGAAATTTTGTGGGTAGCCTAGAAATAGCCCCGCTTAAAATTTAGTCTATAGTTGGAATTTCTACGACCAGTGGTTCTCGAGATATTAGTAAAAACGAAACTTTCGTTTGTCTCATCATCACGAGATAACGGCTGAACCGAATTTAATGAAATTTTGTGCGTGGCCTTGAAATATTTTCCCATAAATTTTGCCGAAGTTTCGAATTTATAAGACTAGGGGTTGTCGAGATATTAATGAAAAACGGAACTTTTTTTATAGGAGTTCTACTCTCCAACTCCGTGGTTTATCCAAACGGAAAGGATAAAAATCGTTTGTTTAAAACGTCAAAGGGAATTAAAACTTTATTTTTGAGTTTGATGCAGGATTTTTGCATTAAATAGTCACTATCTGAAAGCATAAATTGTATGACACATGAATTTAAATGGAAAAATCTACTTCCATGTTTTATATTTCACACGCTTTTACTCAACGATTAGAAGTATAAAGAAATTAAAATGGTTATTTAATTTCGCATTTTATGAGTAAGATTGTATCTTATATAATGTTGCTCGACAAAGGAATGGAATTAAATGTGTTTGTTAATGATTATTATTATTTTTTCGATTTGAATAATAAATAAATGGATATTAAAATATATCTTATAAATGATCGGTTTGATTTTTTTAAATTATATTAATTGCGAACTGCATACATCACTTTCATGTATTTTAGCAAAGAGGTTTTAAGCTTATATATTGTGTTTAGCTAATAAACTTATATACTGTTTACCCAATAAATTCATTTATCCAATTGTTTAAACAGAAAAAGAGTAGAATGGGTATATCTTCTAATAATACTTTTGTGTTTTCATTTAGTATATACAAACTGGATCACGATATTTTATTCAGATCTGCGAATTTAGAGCTACGAATTCGGCTGAATATCGCTAACTTGGTAACTTTTCTTAAACTTTACCAAATTAGTGGAAATGTCTCCAAATTGATAAAAGTGACGCAAATCAATGAAATTAAATTTGTTTTGTTAAAAGTACTGAAATGGTGTTTCGTTAGCATTTGTCTGTCAGTCCAACCGCCCTACTTAGTAACCCATTGAGCGAATTTTTAAAATGTCACCAAATTGATAAAAATATTTATAAATCCATAAAAATATTTTGAAATTGATAAATTGCCCTAAATAAACGAAATTATGTTTTTTTTAGGGGATAATATTTTGAAGATGGTTCGTCAATTTATCGCTAAGTGGGACTATCAGTTCTACAGTCCCACTTGGCGATAAATTTGGCGATTTTTTAAAATTACGCCAAACCTTCATTAGAGATATTCAGACGATATTTTGACCACCAATTTATTTGAAGCAAATCATAACATGTCGCTTAACAACGGATTTAAATTTAACGTGTTTATGAGGAAGAAGATTTTTATTAAATCTTTTCCGATTTTAATGATGAAGATATATATATAAAATAAATTTCATTGCCATCGTATTTTTGACTGGATAATATCAATTACGATCTTCATGTTTAAACATTATTATTATTGATGTTTTCGGGGATTATTGATTCAGAGATTATTGATATTTTCAATTTCTTATGGCTATGTTTTATTGCGGCAAAAATTGTTGAAACTCATATATTGTACGTTGTACGAGTAATCTTCTACAAATGCACGGGTATATCTTCTAATGTAAGAGAATATAAGTAGTACATGTATATTGGCATATATTGGAATCAAGCCTTCCGGTGTGAAGATCACGGGGATTATTGATATTTTTAATTTATTAAGTAATCTGTTATATATTGGCAAACATTTTTCAAACTAAATATTATAATACGGGTAATCTTTTACTAACACTAGGACATATCTTCTAATCTATGACATTATAAGTAGTACGGGTTTATCTTTCCATATAATTTTAGCACTTTCACTTGGGCACATATTGGAATTAATTACTGCCTACTGGTTTAAAGATTACGGATTTATTGATATATTCAATGTATACATGTAATGTCATAATACAGGTTATATCTTCTAATATTCGCGTATATAAGTAGTACGGGTCCCATACAATACGCTATTATTTTGCATACATTGATTCAATTCCATACTTTTTATAAATTTGCTTGCAAAAAAGGCCAGGATATTTTATTCTTCAGATCTACCCGTGAAGATAATTTTGTATAGTGAGAACAGAGATCCTGAGGTTTCTTTTTAGGAGCATTGTATTAAATATTTTAACAGAATATTTTGATTAAGCATGTCATTTAGTATACTATAGGAATTTGCACATGATTATGAATTTTAAGTTTATTTATATTATATACTCCGTACGAAGAACGGGTATGCTGCTAGTAATAAATATTAACAACACATTTAATTTCATTCCGTTGCCGAGCAACAGGATATAAGATAAAATCTTCCTCATAAAATGCGAAATTATATAGCCCTTTTGATCTCTTTATACTTTACATCGTTAAGCTTGTGAAAGATGAACCATGGAGGTAGATTTTTCCATTTAAATTCATGTTTCAAACAATTCATGTTTTCCTATAGTGACTAATTAATGCAAAAATCCTGCACCAAACTCGGAAATAAAGTTTTATTTCATTTTGGCGTATTAAACAAACGATTTTCATCCTTTCCGTTTGGATAAACCACGGAGTTGGAGAGTAGATCTCCTAAGAAAAAATTCCGTTTTTCATTAATATCTCGACAACTCCTGGTCTTAGAAACTCGAAACTTGGACCAAATTTATGGGGGGCTATTTCAAGGCTATACACAAAATTTCAATAAATTCGGTTCAGCCGTTATTCCGTGATGATGAGACAAACGAAAATTTCGTTTTTTGCTAATATCTCGAGAACTGCTGGTCGTAGGAACTCAAAACATGGACTAAATTTTAAGTGGGACTATTTCTAGGCTACCCACAAAATTTCATCAAATTCGGTTCAGCCGTTTTCCCGTGATGATGGGACAAACAGACAGACAGACAGACATACAGACAGACAGACAGACAGACAGACATACAGACAGACAGACAGACAGATTTTCAATTTTATTTATATAGACTAGCAGCATACCCTTTCTTCGTACGGAGTATAAAATATAAAGAAACTTATTATTCAGAATCATATGCAAATTATGTTAAAATATTAAATTTATTGCTCCTAAAGAGAAGTTTATGTATATCTGTTCTCATCATGCAAAATTATCGTCACGGGCAGATCTGAAGAATAAAACTTCCTAGCCCCTTTCGAAAGCAAATTTACAAAAAAAAAGGAATTGAATCAATATATGCAAAATGAAAGCATTAAAATTGTATAGGACCCGCACTACTTATATACGCGAATATTAGAAGATATAACCTGTATTAGTAGATTACATGTATAAATTGAAAATATCAATAAACCCGTAATTGATTCCAATATATGCCAGAATGAAAGCACCAAACTTATATGGGAATATATATATATATATATATATATATATATATATATATATATATACATTATAAAACTTGAAAAATTTATTTTCAATTTTAGTGAACAGATTAAAAAGCTAAAAGCAAAAAATAATTTATAATACATCTTGTAAAGCGCTATGCTGCAATATTTACATGTGTATTCCTATATAAATTCCCAAAAAGGACAAGTAGCAATGTACTCGTACAGATTCTAGATGTGTGACAGAAGTACCGGCCGGGGGGAGTTGCGACCCCCAGCACTCCGGTTAAAGCTTTTTCCGCCATGGCAAACGCTCCCGGTAACCGATACTCCTTACACGATTTCCTTCATGACCTTTTATAAATACCTTTTAATTTACCTTTTTTAATGATTTATAAAAGGTCATGAAGGAAATCGTGTAAGGAGTATCGGTTACCGGGAGCGTTTGCCATGGCGGAAAAAGCTTTAACCGGAGTGCTGGGGGTCGCAACTCCCCCCGGCCGGTACTTCTGTCACACATCTAGAATCTGTACGAGTACATTGCTAACTGTCCTTTTTGGGAATTTATATATATATATATATATATACCCATACTACTTATATTGTCGCAGATTAGAAAATATGCCTGTATGTTAGTAGAAGATTACCCTTATTACAATATGAGTCTAAAAAATCTTTGCCGAAATAAAACAGATGACATTATAAATTGAAAATTTCAATTATCCCCGTAATCTTTATATCAGAAGGTCGTAATTGATTCCAATATATGCCAATATATATCAAAATATATGCCTATATACCTGTACTACTTATATTCTCGTAGATTAGAAGATAACACTTGCATTTATAGAAGATTACTCGCACAACGTACAATATGTGAGTTTCAACAGTTTTTGTCATAGTAAAACAATGGTATAATAATTTGAAAATATCAATAATCCCCGAATCAATAATCCCCGAATATATCAATAATAATAATGTGTAACCTGAAGACCGTAATCGATATTATCCAGTCAAAAATGCAATGCCAATTAAATTTATTTTATATACATATCTTTATTATCCAAATCGGAAAAGATTTAATTAAAATCGTATGCCACATAACACATTGTATTTACATCCATTGCTAAACGACATAATATCAGTTGCTTCAAATAAATTGATGGAAATCATATCGTATGAATAATGCTATCTCCATGAAAGGTTTGGCGTTATTTTCTTCAATTTAGCGATAACTTAAAAAATCGCCAAATTTATCGTCAAGTGGGACTGTAAAACTGGTAGTCCCATTTTGCGACAAATTGACGAAACATCATCATAATATTATCTCCTAACAAAACACAATTAATTTTATTTATTAAGCGCAATTTTATCAATTTCATGACATTTTTATAGATTCACAAACATTTTTATCAATTTGGTGATATTTTAAAAATTCGATAAATGTGTTAGTAAGTAGGATGGATAGACTGACACACAAATGCTACCGAAACATCATTTCAGTACTGTCTTCTGAAAAAACGAATTTAATCTCATTGATTTGCGTCGTTTTTAGCAATTTGGCGATATTTCCGTCAATTTGGCAAAGTTTAAGAATAGTTGCCAAGTTAGCTATATTCCGCCAAATTCGTAGCTCTGAAATTGCAGATCTAAATAATAAAACATCCTGATCCCGTTTGTATATACTAAATGCAAACACTAAAATTGTATTAGAAAATAAACCCTTTCTACTTTTTTTCTGTTTCAACAATCGGATAAATGAATTTATTGGTAAACACAATATGAGTTTATTAGCTAAACACAATATAAAAGCTTTAAAACCCTTTGTCAAATGAAAGTGATGTGCGCAGTCCGTAATTAATATAATTAAAAGAAAAATCTAACCGTTCATTTACAAAATATATTTTTACATCTATTTATTTATTATTCAAATAGAAAAAATAATAACAAATATTAAGAAACACATTTAGTTTAATTGCGTTGCTGAGCAACATAATATAATAAAGAATCTTCCTCATAAACTGCGAAATTAAATAACCATTTTGATCTCTTCCCTATAAAATGCAAAAATAATAACTATATGGATTTCTTTATACTTTCCATTGTTTAGTAAATGCTTGACCATGGAGTTAGATTTTCCATTAAAATTCATGTTTCAAACAATTCATGCTTTCAGATAGTGACTAATTAATGCAAAAATCCTGCACTAAGCTCAGAAATGAAGTTTTAATGCACGTTGACGTTTTAAACAAACGATTTTCATCCTTTTCGTTTGGGTAAACCACGGAGTTAGAGAGTAAATCTCCTAGGATAAAGTTCCGTTTTTCATTAATATCTCGACAACCCCTGGTATTAGAAACTCGAAACTTGGGCAAAATTTATGGGGGGCTATGTTAAGGCTACTCACAAAATTTTATTAAATTCGATTCAGCCATTCTCTCGTGATGATGAGACAAACGAAATATTCATTTTTCACTAATATCTCGAGAACCACTGGTTATGGAAACTCCAAACATGGACTAAATTTTAAGTGGGGCTATTTCTAGGCTACCCACAAAATTTCATCAAATTCAGTTCAGCCGTTCTCCCGTGATGATGGGACAAACAGACAAACAGACAGACAGACAGATTTTTAAATTTTATTTATATAGATTTTTAATAAATTTATTGTAAAAACGTGCAATATTTTAAGAACGGTTCATGCTAGTCTTATAATTTTTTTATCATTTATTTTTCAACTAGCAGCATACCCGTTCTTCGTACGGAGTATATAATATAAAGAAACTTGAAATTCATAATCATGCCCAAATTCTTATAGTATACTAAATGACATGTTTAATCAAAATATTCTGTTAAAATATTTAATATAATGCTCCTAAAAAGAAGTTTAAGAATCTCTGTTCTCGCTATATAAAATTATCTTCATGGACATATCTGAAGAATAAAACATCTTGGACCCCTTATGTAAGCAAATATAAAAAAAATATGGAATTGAATCAATATATGCAAAATAAAAGCGTTAAAATTGTATGGGACCCGTACTAATTATAAACGCGAATATTAGAAAATATAACCTGTATTAGTAGATTACATGTATAAATTGAAAATACCAATAAACCCGTAATCTTTAAATCTGAAGACAGTCATTTATTCCAATATATGTCAAAATGAAAGTGCTAAAATTATATGGGAAGATATACACGTACTACTTATAATGTCCGATTATGAGTAGAAGATCACCCGTTTTGCAATATGAGTCACAAATGTTTTTTGGTAAAATACAACAGACGACGTAATAAATTGAATATATAATTAATCCCCTTAATCTTCATATAAGAAAACTGTACTTGATTCCAATATATATGCCAATATATGTCAAAATATATGCCAATATACCTGTGCTACTTATATTCTCGTAGGTTAGAAGATATACCCGTGCATTCCTAGAAGATTACTCGTACAACGTACAATATGCGTGTGTCAGCAATTTTTGCCGCAATAAAACAATGGCGTAATAACTTAAAAATATCAATAATCCCTGAATCAATAATTCCGGAAAATATCAATAATAATAATGTTTAAACCTGAAGAGTATAATTGATATTATCCGTTGCTAAGCGACATGATATCATTTGCTTCAAATAAATTGGTAGAAAAAATATCGTCTAAATAGTTATATTTCTATGGAACATTTGGCGACAGTTTCGTCAAATTAGCGACATTTTAAAAAATCGCCAAATTTATCGCCAAGTGGGACTGTAGAACTGAAAGTTCCACTTTGCGACAAATTGACGAAATATCATCACAATACTATCCCCTAACAAAAAACAATTAATATCATTTATGTAGCGCAATTTTATCAATTTCAAGATATTTTTATAGATTTGAAAACATTTTTATCAATTTGGTGACATTTTAAAAATTCGCTAAATGTATTACTAAGTAGGATGGTTGGTCTGACAGATAAATGCTAACCAAACATCATTTCAGTACTCTCTTCTAACAAAACAAAAAAAAATTTCATTGATATGTAGAAGACCCAAGATACACGACCAACCCGAAGGTTTATGGCAGCTGTTTGTGTGTCGTTTATATCAATTTGGCGACATTTCCGTCAATTTGGCAAAGTTTAAGAAAAGTTGTCAAATTAGCGATATCCCTCCAAATTCGTAGCTTTGAATTTGCAGATCTGAATGAAACATTCTTATCCCGTTTCAATATACTAAATGAAAACACTACAATTGCATTAGAAGATATACCCGCTCTACTCTTTTTCTGTTTCAACAATCGGCTATATGAATTTATTGGCTAAAAACAATATATGAGTTTAGTAGCTAAATACGATATAAGCTTGATAACTCTTTGCCAAAATAAATGAAATTGATGTACGCAGTCAGCAATTAATATAATTAAAAGAAAAATCAAACCGTCTATTCATAAGATATACTTTTATATCCATTTATCCATTTATTTATTATTTAAATATAAAAAAAATAATAAAAACATTAACAAACACATTTAATTTAATTGTGATGCCGAGCAACATGATATATCCTCCTAAAATGTTAAAATTTATTAACCACTAACAGCACACCCGTTATTCGTACGGAGTGTATAATTTAAAGAAACTTAAAGTTCGCAATCATGTGCAAATTCTGTTAAAATATTAAATTTATTGCTCCTAAAGAGAAGTTTAAGAATATATGTTCTCACTATGCAAAATTATCTTCACGATCAGATCTGAAGAATAAAATATCCTGCCCCCTTTTGTAAGCAAATTTACAGAAGAAAAAATAGGAATTGAATGAATATATGCAACCCCGTACTAATTATATTGTCGCAGATCAGAAAATATGCCAATGTGTTAGTAGAAGATTACCCGTATTACAATATGCGTCTCAAAAATATTAGCCAAAATAAAAGAGATGACGTAATAAATTGAAAACATCAATAATATCCGTACTCTTTATACCAGAAGGTCGTAATTGATTCCAATATATGCCAATATATATCAAAACATATGTCAATATACCTGTACTACTTATATTCTCGTAGATTAAAAGATATACACGTGTATTTGTAGAAGATTCGTACAACATACAATATATGAGTTTAAACAATTTTTGTCATAATAAAATAATTGCATAATAACTTGAAAATATCAATAATCCTTGAATCAATAATCCCCGAAAATATAAATAATAATAATTTTTAAACCTGAAGACCGTAATTGATATTATCCAGTCAAAAATGCTATAAGAAAAATCAAATCGTTCTTTTCTAAAATATATTTTTATATCCATTTATTTATTATTCAAATCGAAAAAATAATTATTAAAATTAACAGACAGGTTTAATTTAATTGCGTTTCTGAGTAACATGATATAAGATAGAATCTTATAACATGTTAAATATGTCATGTCTTATAACATAAACTGCGAAATTAAATAACGATTTTGATTTCTCTATACTTCTCATTGTTCTGTAAAAGCTTGTTTTAAATAAACCATGGACCATGGAGATAGATTTCCCATTTAAATCATGTTTCAAACAATTCATGTTTTCAGAAAGTGACTAATTAACGCAAAAAATCTCCCATCAAACTCAGAGATTAAATTTTAATTCACTTTCAAACGATTTTCAAGCTTTTCGTTTGGATAAACCACGGAGTTAGGGAGTAGAACTCCTAGGAAAAAGTTCCGTTTTTCATTAATATCTCGACAACCCCAGGTCTTAGAAACTCGAAACATGGACAAAATTTATGGGGGGATATTTCAAGGCTATTCACCAAATTTCATTAAATTCGGTTCAGCCGTTTTTCCGTGATGATGAGACAAACGAAAATTTCGTTTTTTACTAATATCTCGAGAACCACTGGTCGTAGAAACTCAAAACACGGATATAATTTTAAGTGGGGCTATTTCTGGGCTACCCACAAAATTTCATCAAATTCGGTTCAGCCGTTCTCCCGTGATGGTGTGACAAACAGACAGACAGACAGACAGACAGACAGACAGATTTTCATTTTTATTTATATAGATTGACTCAAGGCTCAAGTCGGGGGGGGGGGCGGGGGGGGGGGGGGGTTAGTGAAGTGCCCAGGAGAGGATAAAATCCTCCCTTTAAATTTCACGCAAAAAGGAAAATCAGAAAATAGAAGTACAAAGTACAGAAAAGGAGAAAAAGAGTAACTAAAAGGTGCTTGGGGGAAGACAGTGACCTAAGTCATGCCGATTCCTAAGACTTCAGAAAAGAAAATGCTGGAGCCCAAGTAGGCATCCAGCAGCTAAGAGAAAAGTGGGGAAACAGAGGTGCACCCCGAGGGACGCAGGGCCTTGAGCTTGAGATACCTAATTAAAATTATGAAAATTCCAAATTGATGATGCGTCAATTGTGCTATTTCGACTTGTTGGAGTCTCCCTGTCTGTATCGATAACCCTTTGCGTTACGATACAGTTCCCGCGCTTTGTATGTTTACTCGGATTCACATGTCATATTGAAATGTATTAGAACTCTTTTCTGTGCCGTTACAAGCGCGCGCATTTACACTAAGAATCTTAAGTAAGAATAAGGTAATTAGTTTCAGTTGGCGATGTAAAGCTGAAGGTGTAAAGACGTGTTTGGCCCTCACGGCTGTCATGAGAATATTATTCTTGAGAAAAATTGCTCGCATGATATTAAACATCATGGAATAGTCGAAATTATCATGCGTCTTAGATGCTAATGAAAGAATTCGCGAAATTTATATTTTAAGTGGGATTGTCTGCTTTTACCAAATCCTTCAACGTATTGCATATCTACTTCTGTTTTCGACGAAGGTGAAATGTGTGTCTCCAGATCGTCATGTAAGGTATTCATTCATAAAATATTTTTTGTCATGAGTGAATTAGATTTAAAAGACGTCAAAATAAAGGAAGTTAATTAAATTGAGACATCCTGCCTCTTCATTCATCGATGAACGTCAACACTTCATATCGGTTCGTTGGATCCAGTCTCCCGTTGGAATTCTTCAACCCTAGTGCTCCTATGACGCCTTTGCTACTCCATATCATTCCTGACCATCGAGGATCCCTCAATATGACTCTCCTTGCGGCTGACATCGGCCTCCCGCCTGCGACGCTAGAGCTTCAATTATTTCCGACCACTCGCTACGATCACTGCTGGTGGCGTGTGTTACAACGACAGGGTGCGCACAGCACCAAATTGTCACACGGACAATTTTTCTCACGCGGACAGGTGCGGACCAACATTTTATGTGATACGAGAATAATAAGATATTTGTAAGTTGGAATTAGTAAGAAGCAAATATGCTAAATATATTGAACCGTCATAACGCCGTGAATCTGTTAAGCCGTGAAGTTCGTTGGCACCACCCATAAAAGTTATACCCAAGTTCTATTTTGAAATTCAAAATTCTGTCCAGGAATATCCTGGATGACCTGCAGCAAAATTCCAAATGCAATATAATGAATAAATCCTTACCTTGTAAGGCTTCCTCACCTGAAAACACAGATGCACAATTTCAAGAGACAAAGGTGTAAAATAACCATACAGGTTTAAAGATAAACAGATTCTTTAATTCACTATTGTAATTAAGAAGGCAGAATTTAAAATCGAAAAACTGAATCATTATCAGCAAAACAACAGATACTTCTGCAACACCATACACTGGACTCAGGACCGCGATTAATTTGTTTGCTGCCACGAATTTAACCAATGATAATAATAAGCTTTCAACAGAATACTAGGAAGTGGCATAGCAATATTTAAGTACATAATACACAACATAATTTTAGGCATGGTCTCAATACAACAGGGATAAACCCGCACCCAGGGATAAGCAAAATTAGAACTGATAATTATACAAGTTGATATAATTTAGGATCGGAAGTCAGAGATTACGTTAAGTATATAAAGAACTTTAAGTTATTGCTTCCGTAAATGCCGGAGAGTAGTTAGATTAGTTGCAGTGAGAGGTCACCTTGCCTCAGGACACGTGAATCTAGAGAAGAAAGTTGGATCATACATCAGCCGTATTGTCCTCAGGAAAAACCCGTTCGAAGAAAACCCGGCTCACCTAGTGGCATTTAGAACGCATAGGCCCGACCAGGGCACAGCTTCATTCAGCTCCCTCGATCTCCATCACCAGTGGTCGATGTTTCTTGATATCCGTCGGCGATGTCGGCATCTTCGGCTACTCCTTCCCATGCCCACGGAGGCCAGGATTCGACTTATGCCGACTCCCGCACTGCGAGGTGAGCAACATTAACAATGGTCCGGACTGACCTGAGAGTGTCGACAACCAGACAGGAAAGATAGCCCCGAATATTCTTTGCAACAGCTTTTATGCATTCAGGCGGATTCAGAGCCCAGAAATCACTCGAATATGGACGAACGCTGTTTACCAGAATCAACTATAGAAAACTTTATGCCTTTGAAATAATTCCCAGGGTCGAGCATTGCAGCCTCGCCGCTGGGCCTCAATAACAAAAAAACAGCTGTTGATATTTCTTTTGCACCATTTGGTAAAAGCGCTTAGCTTGCATTAATTTTACCAGGCCGCGAGCAAAACCAGACATCTGCTCTGCCAGGGACAGAACCTTGAACTTTAACTGTCAAATAATAACGAAACTTCTCTCTGAATGTGATTTTCACAGATTAATAAAATGGCGAAAAGCTTTCCTTTCAGTATAGAATTTTGGATAATAACAAATTTAATAGACAAGAGGGATAATTAAAACAGGGTTTAAATTGATGCAAAAATATAGAATCTTGACATAGGATGTATAAACTACGGTTTTTACATAAGTGCCGCGAGATTATAAAATCTCGTTACGAGACGTGCTAATTGGAGCACACCAGAGTATTACAGCACCTTTAAGGAGTTTTGTGTTCGGTGGTCGTTTTATCGAGAACATCGTGCTGACAAGCAACAGTGTTCATCAGGTGGTGATGTGTTGACCAGTAGAGTACTTTATTGATTGCACATTTTTCCTTGTGAGAGAATAATAATTAGAACAGCACGGATAATGGCAGAATAACACACACAAGCGTGGGGATATCACATTCAATAGAGTTGACATGTATTTTGAAGTGCTGAAATTCAAAAATGCGATTTGGAATTATTGAAATATGTCAGTTATTTTTTTTGCACGCATTTATGTAATATGGAGAATAAAAATTCACTGTTAGAATTTTACTATAAAATTCTTACCTAATGAAATTATTAACTATCGTGAAATATGTTAATGTTTCTTAATATTTTACAAGTATGTTAACATCATTTTCGTGAATCTAGATCATTCCAGTTACGAAATAAAATTCTTGAAATAGTTTTATTTTTATTACTAACGAAAGTTTTCGTATCCCGATTTTTAACTTTTACAATTATTTCAATTAAATTTAAATGTTTTATATTTACATGGCTAAATTTTTCTTTGCTTATTATTATAAATATTGCAAACTTTTAGTAGGACTGGAAATCTCATTTCATCAATCAAATTTAGATTAATTATATATGTATATTTTCAGATAAGAAAGTGAAGTGAAATATTAGTGCTTCCTCAATTTTGTAAATGCTTTTATATATTTTTTGTTCTCAAATTTGGGATATCTATATTTATTAACTGTTAAAAGTACTTGTATTATTTTTGCGAACCAATTATGCTAAATATAAGATTTTCTATCCAATATATATATTAAAACCATAAAACTGGTTAAATATTCCATAATATTTCTATAATATATTTAGTAAAATAAATTATCTTATACAGAAATATCATTAATTATATCTCTAATTATACTTTTATCTCCTCCATCCGAGTTTAATATATACTAACTTTTAAAATGAATTAAAATAATTTTCATTAATATTTTCTTCATTAATTAGGATGCCTTGATAACTGTGAATTATGAACTCCAGTGATATTTTAATCAGTTCTTTGTTCGCGTCTAATTTAAATAAAGTATTTCAGAACTTGAATGAATTTGTCAGAACTTCCATTAAATATTTACTTGTCCCTATTGTGATAAGGTAGGTAATTCGCGTCTTGTCATTATGATAAACTGATTCACATTTCAAGATGCCTGACATTCCACGATTTCAAAGTTTGAAAAATTAGATGACTTATGATTTTAACGAGGTGCCAAAACATGTTATGATATCTTAATGGAGCCCCATATAGAAATTTGAATAATATCTCATTGAAGATACATTATTCACTCAGTTATTGTAAAATGTATTCTAAACAAAAATAAAGAAACTATGTCATACATAAAAATCTGATGTGGGCAGCACATGACTTTCCTTATGTAATGCAATGAATTTACTACTTTACAGTAAAAAAATAGATTATTTTTATGGTAGATATTTATATTCTTTCCAAGATATTGAATGTTCGTCAATGAGTCGTCATTTTCCATGTCGTCATCATCAATCAGTCGTCATTGATTTAACGTCATTTTTATCCATTTGGCGAGTTTTTCGTTAATTTAGCAACATTTAAAAAAGTCGCCAACTTGGCGACATTGCACCAAAATCGTCGCCAAAATCTCGCCAAGCGTTATGGACGAAGAAATAAGTTATTCTTACAACAGATAAATGACTATTGGCGTTCAAATACAAAAGTATTACTCAAAGTATCTTTTTTCATGAATGAAACGAGCTAAATCCACAAGAATGATGTCACCGAATTTATCACATGATATTACATATGAAAAGTGAACATGTTTCTCAATAGGAAATATTTTTTTTTTATTTTATATGACTTTTTGATAATTTTTTGGGGGAAAATGTGCAATATCACGAGAACGGTTTATGTTAGCGTTCTAAAATTTATGTCAATGGTTTTCTAATGAAAAATTGCATAAGAAATGTCTATTTGATTAACTTTATTAGTGGTTTTGATTTTTTGACGATTTTTTCAAAACTTCACTTGAAAATTTAGGGGAGGGTCTGAACATTCAATTGCGTATAAAAACAACAGGTTTCCAGTGTTTACGGATTGTGATTTTTGTGCCAAATTTCGTTCGAATCGGCCCATTCGTTCATCAGTTATCGTCTCCGCAGGCTAACTGACACACACACATAAACTAACACACAGACACATACTGTCACACACACACACACACTTACTTTCACACACACGCACACACACGCACACACACACACACACACACACACACACACATACAGCACTTCAAAAATGTTTCATTCGTGTTCAGGGATGCTTGAAACGTGCTCTTCCATTGAAAACTCGAATCCGAATTTTCGACCCCGTCACAATACTTCCCTTATACATTACGTATATATGGAAAGTAATAATAGAAGGTATCTGTATGCGCAGTCTGTAATGCGAAATCTAAGCATCGTACGACCATGAAATTTGATACACAAGTTCTTTAGAACAGGAATAAGTTCACTCGATGTAATTTTTTTATTTCGAATTAGTTTTTGGCTAATTATAAATTAACAAAAAATATTCCGAAATTAGCTATTGCAAAGGTTTGTATTTCTTTTACAATCGCTAGAAACACCATAAAACACATGAAAAAAATTCGGCTGAAATTTCATTCGAGGCACGGCGCCAAGATCATAAACAGGCGTCTCGCTTACGAAACCAAGCATCCCAGACGGTTGGCACTTTGGAAGTAGGATATAAAATTCTGAAATTTAAAATCCCTTATTTTACAGATAGAGATTTGAATTTTTAAATATAAGATTATAACAGTAGTATAAGCATTTCAACAAAATATCACATTTCTACGATAATAACTTCTAAAGTTAACAATTAAGAGTTTAAACGTCCGTTAAGATTTTTTTAATCTTCAGCTTTCTAACAAAAAATAAATCGATTTCATAAGTAATTTACTTTTGGTAATGTTTAATGTGCCAAATGGTGCATCGCAATGGACCTTATCATACTTCAACGGTAATTCAGGGTTCCCCCTTTCTGGATCAGATTCATTTAGAAAAGGGGCCAGCATGTTGTACATAATGGATGGATTCCTGTCATTCGAGAAGAAACTTACGAATAGAGGTTTTAAATAATTTATTTTTTTTTACTTCGCGAAGAGCGTATTTTTTTTTTTTTTTTTTTTTTTTTTTTGCTTTTTTTGCTTTTTTTGCTTTTTTTTTCTATTGCTTTGTGTTCTTGCTTATTTGTATATTTTTCGGATAGCGTACTTGGTGAATTGGGTATTAATGCACGTTTATTTACGATACGGATAACGCCGGGTAATTCGTTCTAGATGCAATAAATTACTATTTTAAATTTGTAGTACTCATGCTAGCGCTCGTGTGACTAGCTATACTAATATTTAAATGCTAAAGGGTTGGTTTCATTTTGAAACATGAAAAAGTGCATTTGAGGCTTTGAATGCAATAAACAGATAAGTCGTATGTACGTCTGTAGAAGAAACGTTATTTTTACGAAGTACATATATCAACTTAATTATTATTTCCTTGCCTCCATCACGGGTTAACGGTTTACCACTATAAATTTCGATTTCTGGCAGGCAAAAATTTTTTGAACCATGTCTGGGACAATCCTCCACAGAAATTTCAATATAGAAACACTTCCTCTGCACTTAGTAAAAAAATCTGATGTGGGCAACACATGACTTTCCTTATATAATGCAATGAATTTACTACTTTCTCAGTAAAAAAAAATCGGTTTTTCTTCTAGTAGATACTTATATTCTTTCCAAGATGTTGAATTTTCGACAATTAGTCGTCATTTTCATTGATTTAGCGTATTTTTATCCATTTGGCGAGATTTTCGTCAATTTGGCAACATTTAAAAAATTCGCCAAGTTGGCGACATTCCGCCAAATCGTCGCCAAAATCTCGCCAAGCTTTACTGACGGAGAAATAAGTTATTCTTATAGCAGATAAATGACTATTGGCGTTCAAATACAAAAGTAATACACGAAGTATCTTTTCTCATGAATGGAACGAGCTAGGTCCACGAGAATGCTGTCACCAACTTTATTGCATGGTATTACATATGAAAAGTGAACATGTTTCTCAATAGGAAATATATTTTTCTTATTTTATATGACTTTTTGATAATTTTTTTGAAAAATGTGCAATATCTCGAGAACGGTTCATGTTAGCGTTCTAAAATTTATGTTAATCGTTTTCTAATGAAAAATTACATAAGAAATGTCTATTTGCGTATCTTTATTAGCGGTTTTGATTTTTTGACGATTTTTTCTAAATTTCACTCGAAAATTTGGGGGGGTTCTGAACATTCGATTACATTTAAAAACAATAGGCTTCCAGTGTTTACGGATTGTGATTTTTGTACCAAATTTCGTTCAAATCGGTCCATTCGTTCGTCAGTTATCGTCTCCACAGGCTCACTGACACACACACACATACTTTCACGCACACACACACACACACACACACACACACACCCACAGACATCACTTCAAAAATGTTTGATTCGTGATCAGGGATGCTGGAAACGTGCTCTCCCGTCGAAAACTCGAATTCGAATTTTCGACCCCGTCACAATACTTTCCTTATACATTATGTATATAAGGAAAGTAATACATAGTTTTGATCGTAGCAAAATTTGGAGAAATCGGAGATACACAACTGATTCCTACCAGAATACATCAACGCAATAGATTCCAAAGTTTATATATGGCATAACACCGCGTTCTATCGTGGTTTGAACCAATAGAAAAAACATCATATAATTATATGGAAGTAAAAGTAGTTGTCGCTGTTGTTTAATGAAATCCAGGTCATTCAAGTTTCTTTGTCTCGTACTTCAAAAGCTATAGCAAACAAAAATATGATACATTTGAAGCGGGATGTCATGGAAATGCACTGAAATTAACTGGTTTTCGGTATAAACTTCAGTTTTAAAGGTATTTAACGTAGAAGCCAAGTATAAATTGGAAGTTCACATCCTGAATAGAGACAGACTTTCAAATAGCAAAGCTATGAATTTTTGCAGGAATTTACATTCGTAGTTGAAATTTTGCAAGACGCGAAGCTCATTTTCAAAATTTCAATTCAGTTTCTGAGTCATTCTATTCTTTATGGTCTGGAAAAATGTTCTTCTGTATGGGAAAATATTTAATTGGTCGAACCGATAGGGAATACGAGATTTGTTAGTGACTTCTTGCCCGTCTGAAACACCTCGGTAAGCAAGGAGTAAATTCCAGCGAACAAGACATGGAACCCCAACGGATGTATTGTGCATGCGTAACAAGCTATCTTTCATGATCGTGAAGCGAATTCATCGAGCTGCAGAGGATTTACGGGGATTGGCGAGAGTAGAAAGCAGGGGAGAAGTCTATTTCATTAAAAGTTTATAATTTCATTCTAAGTATATGATCCTATTAAAGACATGCACTTTCCCGACAGACGTTTTTCAGTCTAAAAGTATCCATGCTCATGTTGCTAATATTTTGAAGTAAGGAAATTGACTTTTGCAGCGAAGTAATAGGGCGTTTTTCCGTGCTTATTTTCTCCCTTTTACTTTCCTTATATACATAATGTATAAGGAAAGTATTGTGACGGGGTCGAATATTCGAATTCGAGTTTTCGACGGGAGAGCACGTTTCAAGCATCCCTGATCACGAATCAAACATTTTTGAAGTGATGTCTGTGTGTGTGTGTGTGTGTGTGTGTGTGTGTGTGTGTGTGTGTGTGAAAGTATGTGTGTATGTGTGTGTGTGTGTCAGTGAGTCTGTGGAGACGATAACTGACGAACAAATGGACCGATTCGAACCAAATTTGGTACAAAAATCACAATCCGTAAACACTGGAAGCCTATTGTTTTTATACGCAATCGAATGTCCAGAACCCCCCTAAATTTTCGAATGAAATTTTGAAAAAATCGTCAAAAAATTAAAACCACTAATAAAGTTACGCAAATAGACATTTCTTATGTAATGTTTCATTAGAAAACGATTGACATAAAGTTTAGAACGCTAACGTGAACCGTTCTCGAGAAATTGTACATTTTTGAAAAAAATTATCAAAAAGTCATATAAAATAAAAAGAAAAATATTTCCTATTGAGAAACATGTTTACTTTTCATATGTAATACCATGCGATAAATTGAGTGACATCCTTCTCGTGGATCTAGCTCGTTCCATTCTTGAAAAAAGATACTTTGAATAATACTTTTGTATTTGAACGCCAATAGTCATTTATCTGCTTTAAGAAAACCTTATTTCTTAGTGCATAACGCTTGGCTAGATTTTGGCGACAAATTTGGCGGAATGTCGCCAACTTGGCGACTTTTTTGAAATGTTGCCAAATTAACGAAAATCTCGCCAAATGGATAAAAATGACGCTAAATCAATGAAAATGACGACTAATTGTCGGAAATTCAATATCTTGGAAAGAATATTAGTATCTACTACAAGAAAATCCTATTTTTTTACTGTAAAAGTAGTAAATTCATTACATTATATAAGGAAAGTCATGTGTTGCCCACATCAGATTGTTTTATATTAATACTTTGTTCATTCTGTCTGTCTGTCCGTTCGCACGATAACTGCCGTAAAAATGACTTTATCAAAATGAAATTTTAGTATGTTGTTGAAACGGTCTCGGGGACATATGGGAATGTAAATATTTAATATAACACGATTAGTTTTGGAGTGAACCCGGGTTGAAAAAATGAAATACATTGGATGCTATTGGACCTAATTTTTCAAACATTTTAAACGAATTTAAAATTCACAAATTGCTTCGGAAGTTTTAGAAATATTCAAATTATCCCATAAAATATATAAAAACAAATTCAACGAAATATGTTCAGTAGTTTCGTAAAAAATAAAATATTAATTGCACCCATTTTATATGAAGATATCACGTGACCCACTTAAAAATAAAATTGGACATCTATGTTCTGTCAAAATCGTGATTTTGACAAAACATGGATGTCCAATAGTTGGATACATGGATGTTCAAAGTTATAATAATTAAAATAATGAATTATTATATGATAATTATAATAATATGAAAGTTATAATAATTAAGTTTAGTTTTAGATAGTGCGTATACATCAGGCGTCTGTTTGTTCGACAAACAGACGGCTGATGCAATCGCCGGACTGTATTGCTGCTTGTATCGCAGCATGAGGCGGTGCGATGCGCTATTGGAGATGGCCGGACTGTGTACCACAGCTCCCTCTGTACGTGTTCTGCTGCGATGTCTTTGTGATCATGTATATCATTCATCTGTAACCTTCCATCAATAAAATGTCAGGTCCATCCTAAGCTTCCTTCTTGGTGCGCAACTTTCATTGTCCGTGAGTGAAATTTATATTTAGTGTTGCATTCGTCCTAAAACCGCTTTATTTTTTTTATGTGCATCTATGTACTGCGCCAATTTCAATATTTTTGAGTTTAAATGATCATCAAACTTCGATCATTTCTACAAAGAAGCATAACTTTCGCATATGAAGAATGTAAACACATCAAGCTGTAAGATGAGTTGTATAAGAGTTGCTGAATTTCTTTTACGCAAAATTATTTAGCTCTGGAGTCTGCAATATAGCTAACATGAATGAAACATTCATTAATTCTACATAGAGAAGTAGACGATTCTATAGTATTTGCTTTACCTATGAAGTTTAAAACATGGAAAGTAAAGCATAAGTTAAAGAATTCTGTTCAAAGCATGGAGTTAAAAAGTACTTTTACCTACATGGTTTTAAGTTTTTTAGTGAAATAAATTATTGTAGTATTGTGATAAATTTTAAAATAGCGCCGCTGAATGAAACGAATGGAAAAACTTTATGAATGAAATATTAACTGCTTTTACATAGAGAGACAAGCGATTTATATTCCGTTGACATTATTTGAGTAAAGTTCATTTGTTTTCGATGAAGTTTTCAAATATAATAAATTATTGTAGTATTGCGATAATTTTAAAAGTATATCCGCTGATTGTATCACATTTTAGAGATGTTTAAATAAAATTGCATTGCAGTTGAAAAGGGTTTTATATTCAATTCTTTATGTATGATTGATCGTTCATGCTATTATTTTTTCAAGTCCGCCAAAAATAATATTAAACCACTGATATTGAAGCGACATATCATATTTGTACCAATTTGAAATTAATGAGTGAAAAAGTTTTGTATATATTGAAATGAAATTAATAGTGTTAGTGCATAATTTGCATATGGCAGCAAAAGACACGGGAAAAAATCGCAAAAATTACAAAGTTATTTTCATAGTCATGTGACAGTTAACCTTGTACAAACCGTTATTTACAGTAGGTTAAATAGATTTGAAGAAAAACAAGTTACATTGTTTCGCTGTGCATGCGCATGCGCACAATGAGTAAAATGACAGTATCGTTTAAAAAAAATCTCAACACAGTTTTGGAAACGTATAACAGGCTATATTTGTACAATATTCAGTTTCAGTAAATTGAGTAGTTTCCGGCATATTGTAGTGTCTTAAAAATTTGGAATTAATGGAAACTTTGATTGGAAGAAATAATTTTCCTTATTTTTTATATACTCTGGCTGGTCCGGTCCATTTCACAGATTAAAACTTGATGTTGATTAGTGATTTAAATAAATTTACTAACTTTTTATGTTAATTTAAAGGTGAAATCTGTTGAAATATATTTTTTTGAAAATCCGAAATTACTTAAAACTTCTTCAAATTGTACAAATTGGGTTAATCATAGAATTATTAAAAATGTTTTGATACGAGTATAGACTTATTTTTATCGTTCAATATTAAATAAAGAAATATAAATTAATAACTGCGTACCCTAACAGCTTTTTTTTTCACAGTGACATAAGATTTACGTCACACTGTGACTTTGGGACGTCACAGAACGTCGCAGTACGTCTCGGCAATGTCAGATTGAGGTCACAGCGAAGTCATATTCGGTCAATTTCATAGTCGTTTGTGACGTCGCATATTAACTTGTTTGTGACGTCACATTGTAATGTCGTCACACTGTTACGTGTTAATTAAATTGTGGAAACGTCACACAGAATATAGTCACAATGAAATTACAAAGTTACTAATACGTAACGTCGCACAGAAGTCACAAATATGTCACATTGTGACCCAGGTGTCACGTGACTACAACGTCACTGTTACACATGTGACGATCTTTGCTGTGAGGGTAATAAGTATTTCACAGTGCAGAATGTTTCTTACGTAAAAATATTTACAAATTAGATCCCATTTTTTTTATGGAATTAATTTGCATTTTACATAATTTTGAGAGTTACATAATTTAAATGACTTTTCTTGGATCTAATAATATCCTTATATTTTTCCATACTTCAGTGCATTAATGTGCTCTTCAGATTGAAAAAAAAATCTTACGCATTCGCTTTACAATGAAAAACTTAATGACTGAAAATTTCCAATTTTTGCAGTGGAGCACATTTCCAGTCAAAGTTTCGGGCTCTTACTATTGGCGACGTAGTAGACAACGGTATTGAGAAATCTTGAAAAAAAATGCATGTTTTTGTAGTGTTAAAACTATTTCAGTAAATGTAAGTAATTTAGAAATATTTACAACTTTAATAAAATATAATATTACAGAAAAATTATAGTTCGAATATTGCTTCTCTTTAAATACAAGGAATGCTGGGCATCCACAGAATTGAACTGAGAAAATTTCCGCCACAAAATGTCCCACAGAAAATATGGGTCAAACAAGCGATCCATCAAGGCCACCGACATGTCATCTTGGAAGATAGTTTTCAAATCTGCACGAATAAAATTCCTGGGTAGTCAAATCTTCGACGGTTTTTTTTTCTCCATAAAAAAAAAGAAAATCATTCTCTGTGAAAGACATTCCCAGAAAAATGAAATCAGAAAAGAATTCGCTGTGAAAGAAAATGTTTCTCAAATTGTAAAAAATGATCGCATTTTTAAGTAAATATTTCTAAACTTTGATTTATTGAAAGAAGCTATTCACTAACGTGTATTTTGAAACTTTTTTTTTAAGCTTACTGCAGTTGAACTTCATATAGTAAGTAATATTTTCTGATTAAATGTGTGATTCTATCTCTAATGCGATTTTTATAATTGTATGTTTATGAAAAGTAACTGTGTTGAGCTAATTAAATGATGAAGTAATAAAGGTAAGATGCGATTTAAGTTATTAAGGTATAGAGTTCGAGACTCCAAATTAAAATTTCCGTCAAACCTGTGAGGTCTAAATAACCTTTCGATTATTAATTTCCTCAGTTTTCATCATAATTTATGCTTATTTTAAACTAACAATTCTGAATGGTTTTGTCAGATAGACCAATCACCGAGATAATTAACATTTCTGCGTTCCTGGCGTAAACGAGGATAAAGTATCGGATCACGAGTAAAATAAGGAATTCTAGAAATATTTCGGCGTGATTAAGTTTAGAAGTGACGGTGAATTAAGGAGGACAGATTTTGCTGAGTGTGGAAGTTAGATGGCCGCCTAGTTAAAGGGAATTCACTGGAATACGACTATGACTAAAAGGGGTTCGCCGCAATAAGGTAGATTGAATCTTGAGATACGATGCGAGGAAAAAAGCAAAATGCCATTGGGTTAACATAAAAACTTCGCAACTCGTTTGCGGGGTAAGATTTAGCACAAATTCCGTAAAGTGTATTATATTATATCAGTGTGTACACTTATAGGCATGTGTAATACCAGTATGACCTATGTCGCCAGTTTCTTTAAACATCCAGCTACTGTAATCAAGTGTAATGCACAATAAATTGTTTGGTTTACTTATGCGTACGTGTGTTATTGCCCTGGACCGATAGGTCCTGGAGGTCAAGTTGCGTTCATTAGGTTAGAGTTAGGTCACTTTTGACAGACCTAAGTTAAATCAGCTATAATGGCATATAAAGATGATTGCAGAGCTAAAAGGGTTTTTTACTAAAACTCTTGGAGAAGCATTTTAAGTCAATTACTTTTAGACGGTTATGTCCACCCGCACCAAACCCTTCTTCAAGATCACAAAATATTTCCTTCAAGATGCCGTTGATATATATTGTTCGATGATAACTCCTCAGAAACTTAAACAATTTTTCTGAATTTTGCATTTGCAGTATATATTAAAGTTTTGCAAGTAGAGTGTTTTCATAAACGTCCTTAAATAATTATTGCGAATAATTATTTTACTGATGTCCGCACTGTTCGACTATAATTCCTTATTTTTTTATTATTTAGATGTGCTTTGAAAGACAAATTTTACTAAAAGAGTATGTTGCTAAACGTCGTCTGACAAAAAGTGAGAAGACTGTTCTTTGCATCCTTTAGAAGTATATATTGTTCGATGATAAATCTTATAAAAGCTAACATATGTAGTAAATTAATATTTTACAGACCTCGCTGTTGAACGTGAACAGAAAAATATTTCTTGATCTGCGTCTCTTTTAATAATTAAATTAAACGACTATAACACCTCTAAGACTCTACTTAATCTCTTGAAATTTGGATATTTATTTTAAACTAATGTTTAGCAGGCCAAGGAGTTTGATACTGCTTTAGGGTCGATACAATTTGAGCATGTTGCGTCCAAGTACTGATTTCCAGTGTCCGATGATAACATATCCAAAACTTAATGTTTTTAAATTTGGATATATTGCGTAAATTAGTGTTTTGCAGAACAATTTTGCTACCTATTGTCATCAGGTAAATGCCGATGCTGCTCTCTCTTTACTATTATAACTTTTCCGGCGATAAATCCTTTAAAACTGAAACAATTTTAGTTGTTTTAGTTATATTGTGTAAATGAATGTTCCGCAGGATCTTCTCTGTTGAAAACTATTCTTAAACTCAACTGAGTCTGTTAAATTTGGTTATATGGTACAGATGCATATTTACTGCTGAAAATCTTTGATAGCAAATACGATTAACATGTCCTTAAAACTGCAAAGCATGAAATGATGACTTCTCTGAAAACCAAATAATTTTATGAAATTTTTAGAGTTATGTGTAGTTTAAAGTTGAACATATGGCGTTGATGAGAGTAGTCGGATTTAAAGTGGGCATGTTGTTTTGAAAAAACTATCTTGGAAACAATCTTTTGAAAGCAAGGCCCCAAAAATGCAACTTATTTTTATGCAATTTGAAGATGTAATATATTTTAAGTAGTTAATGATGCAAAGGAGCACACTGACTAAGAGTTGTATTTTTGCGGTGATATTCACTGGGTGTGGTGTTGTTAAAACTTTACAACAAAGTTGAAAAGTGTCTATGACTTTGTCCATTCTGTCTGTCTGTCTGTCTGTCTGTCTGTTATCACGATAACTGCCGTAAAAATTACTTAATCAAAATGAAATTTTAGTATGTTGTTCAGACGGTCTGTAGGACCTATGGGTATATAAATGAATAATATCACCTAATTAATTTCGGATTGAACCCGTGTTGAAGAAATGAAATACATTGAACCTTATGGGGCCTAATTTCTCAAACATTTTCTAAGCGGATTTAAAATTCACAAATTGCTTCGAAAATGTTAGGTAATATTAAAATTATTCCATAAAATATATAAAAAAAATTCAGCAAAATATATTACAGTAGTTTTTTAAATAAAAATTAAAATAATAATTACACCTCTTGAATGAAGCGATCACGTGACCATTATATGAAGATATCACGTGACCCAAAATAAAATATGGCATCCATCTTGTGTCAAAATCGTGATTTTTAAAGTTCTTATTAATTCATATTTAGTGTTGTATCCGTCCTAAAACCGCTTTATTTTTGCTTAAATTCTGTGAATCTACATAGTGAAACAACGCAGTGACAATATATTTGAGTTTAAATGAGCATCCAAATTTGATTATTTCTAAAACGAAGCCTATTTTTCACTTATGTAAAATGTAATCAACAAAATATGCAGACTGACTTCTACAAGAATTGCTGTATTTCTTTAACGCAAAATTATTTAGATCATGGAGTCTGCATAGCTGATATGAATGAAATATTGATTTTACAGAGAGAAGAACGATTTTTTTCGATGAAGTTTTAAGCATATAGTTTAATTACTTGTAGCTCCATGGTCTTCATTTTTAAATAAAATAAATTATTATAGTATTGTGATGAATGAAATGAATGGGAATATATTTTTGAATGAAATGCTGCTTTTACAGAGAGAGCCGGGCGTGTTATTTTTTCTATGGCGCCATTTGAATGAATTTCAGTTGTTTTCGATGAAATTTTCAAATATAATAAATTATCGTAGTATTATGATAATTTTAAAAATATTACCGATGAATATATCGCATTTTAGAGATGTTTAAACCAGGCAATTTATATTTGAATGCAGTCATTTGAATGAAGTTCGTTTCTCTCGATGAAGGTTTAAGTTTTCAAATATAATAAATTAGTGTAGTACTATGATAAGTTTTAAACTATTACCGAGGAATGTATTACATTTTAGAGATGTTTAAATGAAATTGCATTGAAGTTTGAAAGTGTTTCATAATCAATGCTTTGAGCATGATTGATCTTTCTTGTTTCTATCGCCAGCAATGACAGATCCTAAACACAAATGTTTTTAAAATGGTGTAGAGAAAAATCTCATACTACAGATGCATTTTACAAACAATTTTAAATGAAAGTGAATCAGAGTGAGTGAAGCTACAGTGTGGACAGGTTTAAATGTAATTAGAAAGAATATAGACAGAGAGATAAAACTACTTTAAAACGTATTTCTAAAATATGTTTAAGATTCCAGCCACTGCCATAACTGCCGCCGTGTTCACGCGGAGTACGATCACATTAAACATGTGGGTCCGTAAGTCCTTCCGAGAGGTTGGTGGTAGGGGAAGGAGGGTACGGTCCCTGTGGATGCCTCCCCCACTGGGTTCCGGTCTAAATTGTGTGGCACTTCCCGGTCGTCCAAACAGTTACCTTACACCTTTCTGGTAGGTCGGACGGTCTGGGTCTCAACAACAACAACATGTAGTCTATAATTTATTTAATACCGGTCAATACGGGTACTAACGATATTATTATTCTCATTTCACTTAATATGTGTCCTTTTTCTGATGCTCTTTGTACGTTTATGTTTTATTACTAGAAATATTGATATTCTTTGAAATTGATTTACAGTCCAATCATTGTTGCATTTTCCAAAATTTTAATCTGTTTTCTACGAGAAAACAATTATTTCCATTTTTAACACTTTACAACAAAGTTGAAAAGTGTTTATGACTTTGTTCATTCTGTCTGTCTGTCTGTCTGTCTGTCCGTTAGCACGATAACTGCCGTAAAAATGAGTTTATCAAAATGAAATTTTAGTATGTTGTTCAGACGGTCTGTAGGACCTATGGGAATATAAATAAATAATATCACCCAATTAGTTTTTTATTGAACCCGGGTTGAAAAAATGAAATACATTGAACCCTATGGGACCTAATTTTTCAAACATTTTTTATGTAAATTTAAAATTCACGAATTGCTTCGAAATTTTTAGGAAATATTCACATTATCCCATAGAATATATAAAAAAAATTCAGTAAAATATGTTAAGTAGTTTTTTAATTAAAAAAAATTATTTAATATAGGGAAAAAAACAAATTCAATTAAATTCTGACTTTGGAATATCTTCCAGAAAGAAAAGAGAGAGATATTATATAATAAATATCTCTCCATTTGTTTGAACGTTTTGCATATGGGAGTGGCTTCATATCTATATAAATAAAAATGAAAATCTGTCTGTCTGTCTGTCTGTCTGTCTGTCTGTTTGTCACACCATCACGGGAGAACGGCTTAACCGAATTTGATGAAATTTTGTGGGTAGTCCAGAAATAGCCCCACTTAAAATTATATCCGTGTTTTGAGTTTCTACGACCAGTGGTTCTCGAGATATTAGTAAAAAACGAAATTTTCGTTTGTCTCATCATCACGGAAAATCGGCTGAACCGAATTTAATGAAATTTGGTGAATAGCCTTGAAATATCCCCCCATAAATTTTGTCCAAGTTTCGAGTTTCTAAGACCTGGGGTTGTCGAGATATTAATGAGAAACGGAACTTTTTCCCAGGAGTTCTACTCCCTAACTCCGTGGTTTATCCAAACGAAAAGCTTGAAAATCGTTTGAAAGTGAATTAAAATTTAATCTCTGAGTTTGATGGGAGATTTTTTGCGTTAATTAGTCACTTTCTGAAAACATGAATTGTTTGAAACATGATTTAAAGGGGAAATCTATCTCCATGGTTCATGGTTTATTTAAAACAAGATTTTACGGAACAATGAGAAGTATAGAGAAATCAAAATCGTTATTTAATTTCGCAGTTTATGTTATAAGACATGACATATTTAACATGTTATAAGATTCTATCTTATATCATGTTACTCAGAAACGCAATTAAATTAAATCTGTCTGTTAATTTTAATAATTATTTTTTCGATTTGAATAATAAATAAATGGATATAAAAATATATTTTAGAAAAGAACGATTTGATTTTTCTTATAGCATTTTTGACTGGATAATATCAATTACGGTCTTCAGGTTTAAAAATTATTATTATTTATATTTTCGGGGATTATTGATTCAAGGACTATTGATATTTTCAAGTTATTATGCAATTATTTTATCATGACAAAAATTGTTTAAACTCATATATTGTATGTTGTACGAATCTTCTACAAATACACGTGTATATCTTTTAATCTACGAGAATATAAGTAGTACAGGTATATTGACATATGTTTTGATATATATTGGCATATATTGGAATCAATTACGACCTTCTGGTATAAAGAGTACGGATATTATTGATGTTTTCAATTTATTACGTCATCTCTTTTATTTTGGCAAATATTTTTGAGACGCATATTGTAATACGGGTAATCTTCTACTAACACATTGGCATATCTTCTGATCTGCGACAATATAATTAGTACGGGGTTGCATATATTCATTCAATTCCTATTTTTTCTTCTGTAAATTTGCTTACAAAAGGGGGCAGGATGTTTTATTCTTCAGATCTGATCGTGAAGATAATTTTGCATAGTGAGAACATATATTCTTAAACTTCTCTTTAGGAGCAATAAATTTAATATTTTAACAGAATTTGCACATGATTGCGAACTTTAAGTTTCTTTAAATTATACACTCCGTACGAATAACGGGTGTGCTGTTAGTGGTTAATAAATTTTAACATTTTAGGAGGATATATCATGTTGCTCGGCATCGCAATTAAATTAAATGTGTTTGTTAATGTTTTTATTATTTTTTTTCGATTTAAATAATAAATAAATGGATAAATGGATATAAAAGTATATCTTATGAATGGACGGTTTGATTTTTCTTTTAATTATATTAATTGCTGACTGCGTACATCAATTTCATTTATTTTGGCAAAGAGTTTTCAAGCTTATATCGTATTTAGCTACTAAACTCATATATTGTGTTTAGCCAATAAATTCATATAGCCGATTGTTGAAACAGAAAAAGAGTAGAGCGGGTATATCTTCTAATACAATTGTAGTGTTTTCATTTAGTATATTGAAACGGGATAAGAATGTTTCATTCAGATCTGCAAATTCAAAGCTACGAATTTGGAGGGATATCGCTAATTTGACAACTTTTCTTAAACTTTGCCAAATTGACGGAAATGTCGCCAAATTGATATAAACGACACACAAACAGCTGCCATAAACCTTCGGGTTGGTCGTGTGGCTTGGGTCTTCTACATATCAATGAAATTTTTTTTTGTTTTGTTAGAAGAGAGTACTGAAATGATGTTTGGTTAGCATTTATCTGTCAGACCAACCATCCTACTTAGTAATACAATTAGCGAATTTTTAAAATGTCACCTAATTGATAAAAATGTTTTCAAATCTATAAAAATATCTTGAAATTGATAAAATTGCGCTACATAAATGATATTAATTGTTTTTTGTTAGGGGATAGTATTGTGATGATATTTCGTCAATTTGTCGAAAAGTGGAACTGTCAGTTCTACAGTCCCACTTGGCGATAAATTTGGTGATTTTTTAAAATGTCGCTAATTTGACGAAACTGTCGCCAAATGTTCCATAGAAATATAACTATTTCGACGATATTTTTTCTACCAATTTATTTGAAGCAAATGATATCATGTCGCTTAGCAACGGATTTAAATCCAATGTGTTTATGCGGCAGACGATTTTTATTAAATCCTTTCCGATTTGAATAATGAAGATAGGTATATAAAATAAATTTCATTGCCATTTCATTTTGGACTGGATAATATCAATTATACTCTTCAGGTTTAAACATTATTATTATTGATATTTTCCGGAATTATTGATTCGGGGATTATTGATATTTTTAAGTTATTACGCCATTGTTTTATTGCGGCAAAAATTGCTGACACACGTATATTGTACGTTGTACGAGTAATCTTCTAGGAATGCACGGGTATATCTTCTAACCTACGAGAATTTAAGTAGTACAGGTATATTGGCATATATATTGGAATCAAGTACAGTCTTCTGGTATGAAGATTAAGGGGATTAATTATATATTCAATTTATTACGTCGTCTGTTGCATTTTACCAAAAAACATTTGTGACTCATATTGCAAAACGGGTAATCTTCTACTAAAAATCGGACATTATAAGTAGTACGTGTACTTCCCATATAATTTTAGCACTTTAATTTTGACATATATTGGAATAAATGACTGTCTTCAGATTTAAAGATTACGGGTTTATTGGCATTTTGTAATTTATACATGTAATCTACTAATACAGGTTATATTTTCTAATATTCGCGTATATAATTAGTACGGGTCCCATACAATTTTAACGCTTTTATTTTGCATATATTGAATCAATTCCATATTTTTTTTTATATTTGCTTACATAAGGGGTCCAAGATGTTTTATTCTTCAGATATGTCCATGAAGATAATTTTATATAGCGAGAACAGAGATTCTTAAACTTCTTTTTAGGAGCATTATATTAAATATTTTAACAGAATATTTTGATTAAACATGTCATTTAGTATACTATAAGAATTTGGGCATGATTATGAATTTCAAGTTTCTTTATATTATATACTCCTTACGAAGAACGGGTATGCTGCTAGTTTTAAAATAAATTTGGTAGATAACAATTTTTCATTTTTTTTAAATTTTATATAACTCTTCATGATAAATTTAATTGATGGCATTTTAAATGCACTTTCCTACGTCCTAGAGAGTTAAAATTTGGTACAGAGCTTAAATTTGTTGAACATTTTATTCGACAAAAATTTGATGGATCTTTAAATATAGATCATACATTTTTTTCGAAATGGCCTGAAAATAATCCCCGTTCACTTCTATAAATCATTGGTGTAATATTGTTAAAAATTCTGATGTGGACAGCACATGTCTTTCCCTGCAGACTCATATTCGTTCTCTTTATTTATTCAATGATAATTTGTGTTTATCTGCACAACATAAGTATTTAAATGACATTGAATTTACACGTTAAACTTAAATTTGGTTCTCATTTGATAGCTGGACTTATTGTCAATGGTGGCGTAGCGAAAACGCGAAAAAACTAGAATATCTCAAAAACGGCTAGTCCTAGAGTAATGGGGTTAGTCTTATTCTTTTTGTTGTCAAAAATCACATATAAAATAGGAATTTAATTGATATAATTGAGCACACGTAGTCTTTTATTTTTATATATAACGATTTTTGCTGGCCATTTCGCAAAAATAGCCCGTTCTTTTTTCCCGAATAGTAGTAGAATAACCTACAAATGATTTATATACAAAATTTTGTTAAATTTGGTATATAAATCACTTGTAGGTTATTGAAATATTATACTCCAAATTTTGTTAAATTTGGTTCATTAGTTTTTAGCTAGAGTGGATAAAGGCAATTTCTGCGGCCATTTCGCAAAGAAGGCAGATTATTTTATTACGAATCGTACTATAATCTAATGAACACCAGGATTTCCCACAAAAAACATACCTACCAAATTGTATGAAATTCGGTCCATTAGTTTTTCAATTAGAGTGGATGTAATATCCACACAGACACACAGAAACATACACAGATACACCCTTACACACACAGACGGCTTCCTAAAAGTAGTTTTTTCGTGTTCTAGAAGTCCCAAAACGTGTAGATCCTTTGAAAATTCGAGTTCCGATCTTCGGCACCATTCCAATACTTTGAGTACATACACATACACATATATATTATCTGTGTACTATCTGTGTATCTAAATTCCGTGCCTATGCAATTACAATAGTTGTGATTTTAAATGATCCCTAAACTTCTATTATTTCTTCAAGGAAGCCTAATTTTAACATATGCAGAATGCAAATATCTCAAGCGATTGTAAGATGAATTACATAAGAATTGCTGAATTTTTTTCACACAAAATTATTTAGCTCTGGAGTCTGGAATACAAGTTATATGAATATAATATTCATTGATTTTGCATAAAGAATCAGATGATTTATATTTCGATACAGTTTTAAGTATTTAAGTATAATAAATTACTGTAGTACTGTGATAATGTAAAAGATATTACCACTGAATGAATCACATTTTAGAAATTTTTAAATGAAATTACATTTCAGTTGGAAAGTGTTTCATAATCAATGCTTATGCATGATTGATCTTTCTTGTTATAATTAATATTCATAAATATGTTATGATAAAATCTTTGGTAAAATTTAATACTTTGTGTACAGATTTCACTTTGTCACGAAAATGATAAATATAACACAGTCAAACACGCTGTAATTGTCGACCACACTGTAGAATTCAAAAGAAGTTGCAACAAAATGTGTCAGGAAAAATATAGGTCAATCCAACAATCCATCAAATGCATCCAAATGCCATCTTTAGAAATAGTTTCCTGGATATGCACGAATAGCTTTCCTGGATAATGCGATTTTCATATTTTTTATATAAAAATGGTATTATTTGGAAAATATTTTCTGTTAAATGAAGTCAGTAAATAATGCATAGAGAAAAATAATGTATCTAACATTGTTCAAATATAACTTTTCCAGTAAATATTTTCCCATGCGTAAATGAGTTTTATATGCACAGTTATAGCATCATATACTGGAAAGAGATTATTTATTGTAATGCAAAATTGCACAAACATCGAAGATATTTGATGTAGTTAGTTAAACACATTGAGTTCTTATATTATTTTAGAATCCCTTCCTTTCACAATTTACTGCCTTCATATCTCACTATGGAAATGCTAACATGCTTGAATTCGATATTAAATTACCGCCAACTTAATATTTCATTCAACTGAACTATATTTCAAACCTGTTCAAACCGGAAATATAGGTTCTATAATACTACAGAGCTTTAACCTTAAATTTTCAACTAATGTATTTCAAATAAAATGAGACACATTTTTTTTTAAAACATGGCGAAATCATGCATTTTGGTGCCAATATATTGTGATGACCATATTTTAGATAGTTCATCGATGTCGGAATTTTGACATTATTTACTTCAATTTAGACAGCAACAGGCTTACATTTTAAATTTATTGTAATAAAAGAAAATATATGTCTGTTTGTTTATCTGTATGTTTGCGTTGTCTCTATCGAAAATTTTAACCTTCGTAGGGCCATGAAATTCGGTATAGACTCAGGTGCATTTTTTTAAAATTCGAATTATAAGGCTATGAATTTAATAAGCGAAATTTGACCTTATTCCATACCACAGTCGAATTTCGGCCCTATCCCACACTCCAATCGAGTGGTCAATTTTGACTGGTACAGCCATCTATTGCACGTTGCTAAAACCAAAACTATTTAGTATAAGTTTTGGCTGTATTTTTTATGTTGGCACGGCGTTAAATTAAAAATTTCTTGAAAAATCCCCTTTCTCCAAAAATTTTCGAAAACTTCTCTTTCAAACGGACTTTGAACATAATCTATCCTATTAAAAGATGAATTTGCCTGAATTTAAAAAGAAAACATATAGTCTTCGTGTGTTGAAGATGTGAAATATCTATAAAATTAGCCCCTCGATGTATTTTCTTTGAGTTTTCTCCTCAATACTACCGGCAAAGTGTTTTTTATTTGTTGTTGTTGTTTTAAGTGGACGTATTGATAAAGTATTCTTTTAATTTTGACAATTCGCTGTGATTTTTGGTGTAATTTTAATCAAAGCTTTGCATCTTATATCCTGGGCAGCAGTGGATACATTTTCTAGTTCTTGATACATAAAAAACAAAATTAAGGAAAAGTGTTATCAGATTCTATTCAGAACTCATTTAGAAGATTATATATTGTTTGTATTTTACAGTGTAAATATTGTTACTCTAGAATAAATTTTTCTGATCGCTACAAACGTAATAGTCTGAAAATTGCGCAAATCGTTCAAAATTAAATAAATACAAAAGTAAATCCTAATTAAAATAATCTCACCCAAGTGTCTCTGAACTTGTCTATAAGTATATCTGTGACGTATATAATTACTATACTTCACATGGATCTACAACTACGTAGATACATACACGTACATGCAAACATATGTTGCCTTTTAAGATCAGAATGCATGACGTGACCTCCAAAATATGTTTAGCAGAGTGTCCTTAAAAGTGTAAATCCTTGTATTATTAAAAACAGGAAACTTTTCAAGACAAATCAATGGTTATGGAAACTGGACGTTAACTTTATATAATTAATTTTTTTGAATTGTTTTATATTTAAAACATTTTATTCTTAAGCTTAATGTTCTTAAAACTTTATATTAGAATTTCTGGTAAAAATAAATCAACATGGTAAAGAATGCAGTGACACGAAATGATAAATTTACGATAGATATGCACAAGATACAGGAAACATGCTTAATATGTGACTAAGACCACACTGTAGAGTTTATAAAAGCCGCCAAAAAATGCCTCATAGAAAATATGCTGTTTAATTCAATAATCCATCAAATGCATCCAAATGTCATCTTTAGAAATAGTTTTCCGGATCTGCATGAATGGTGTTTCTGGATAGTGCGATTTTCGTATTTTCATGAAAAAAAACATACTCTTTGGAAAACGTTTCTAGTCAAATGGGATTTTAAAAAAATGTGTGGTGAGAGAAAAATGTTTCCTAAATTGTAAAGAATGATCTTTTCCAGTAAATATTTACCCTATTTTAAAGGATATATATATATATATGAAGACTTGCTGATTTATACTTTTATTTTGTAAGCTTGTTAGAAAGTTAGGTTTTTCGAGTTACAGCTTCTCACATTTCTTTCATTGGACCTTCAAACTTTTTATTATATATATATATATATATATAGCAATATACCAAAGATTGGACGGGGGAGGGTGTGTGATCCTCATTCACTGGTTAAGCAAGCTTTATGTCTAGGCAACACTCCCCAGTTAAGCAAGCTTTATGTCTAGACAACACTCCCGGAAGCCGATATATTGCTTAAGATATGAATACAGAAGTATCAAAAATGTGAAAAGGAAAGAGTGTACCAGATAACATGAAATCGTGGAATAAACCACATGACTCGAATTGAAAAACCTGCATTAATGTGTTGTAATTTAACAATTTAACAGTCAATTAGAGTTACGTTATAAAGTATAGTCTATAATCATGCAATCAGATACTGTACCTTGACATCAATACTTTAAAAAAGGAAATCGAATACGCACCACTCCATCTACACGTTTATATACATTATGTGAGTATACACGGCTAATGCCTGTGTATGGAAGGCTCGGACAACTTTAGGAGTTACGACTTTCGAGATCTTTTTAACAATATTGATTTGGATAATTTACAATTGATTCTGAAAGATCTACATGAAGAATACGATCTAAAGCAATTTATAACTTATAGAAGATACAAGGACTTGGTGGAATTGGTATTGAAGGAAAACATACTACACGACGGAAGCAATTTTTACAAACAAATCAAGGGCATACCTATGGGAGGGAGTTGCTCGTCAATACTAGCAGATATATATCTATCTAAATACAAAAGAGGCACTCATATCCTATCAGAAATGCCCTATTTCCGTTATGTCGATGATGTGATAATTGGGGGCTATGAAAACACCCCATGTTTTGACTTTTCATTCTACCCAAGCGAATTGGACCTTATTGAAAATCCAGCGTGTGAGGACGGATCGGTAAAATTCTTGGATTTAGCTATCAAAAAACACAAGAAATATGGAATATACACAGAGTTACACGACAAAAGAGATTCATACAGTATCAAGGTAAATCATATAATCGATTGGAATTCAAACCTTGCAAAGTATGTCTTCAGAAATATAATAATTGGACATTTTAGAAGAAACCAAAATTATAATACTTTTAGGAAAGACTGCATTTGCAAATGTAAAAAATTTGCAGATGAAGCTATAAAAAGAAATTATCCAGTCAATTTTGTACGACATTATTACAAATCGTTTTTTAAAGAAAATTTGTAATTTGATTGTTGATATAGAGATTTAATATTCATGACTGCGAAACTATTATCCTGATATTTCTCTGCGCATGAGCAATTTTACTTATATAAAGAGACGTTCCATCGGGTTGGACTAGCGGATGTTTCTCATTCATGGATTCGTTTACTTCTTTGGTTCTGAGTCTGTTCTGGTGCTCTTACTTTCGCACATTTGGGAGGCTGACCATGGAATTATGATGGTTCCGTGAGCGTTACCCGGGTTGTAAAAGCAGCTTTAAGCGGGAAAGGGGTGTCGCAATCCACCCCTACCATTCTTATGTCAATTCATATGGTCACTCCCGTTCTTTTCTATTTTCCTTCATGTATTCTACTAGGGAATTTGAGCAGCATTTGCGCCTCCTCCTTTGTAGTGAATCGTTCTTTTAATTTCAGGCTTATTTGGGATATATCCTATTTTAGTCTCACTTTATCGTCATAGTATATATATATATATATATATATATATATATATATATATATATATATACAGAGTCTTTATAATTAAAGTTCCACTTTGAAATGGCCATAAAAGGAAAACTACTGTACAGAATGCTATCAAACATGGTAATAGTTTACATGAGGTCATGAGATTTTATTTTCCGCAAAAAAAAAGCTCAAAAACTCACCGCCAGCGGGGAATGGCGCTGTATGCAATATTGTTAAACGAAATAAGACATGAAGACATCGGTTTAAAATGTTTTGAATCGTTTCTAAAACGCAACTGTTTGTGGGGTTATGAAAAATCGCAATGGCTTGTAAATGGCTTACAGCAGGAGGAATGAAAATTAGAATTATGCAAATGCGCTTTACACGTCATTTGATTTTGCAGCTATAAAATTGAGGCTGGCCGTCAGAGCCCTCATTGTTACGAGTCGATGATGTCTGTAACCATGAAAAGACCGTGCTTTTCTCGTTAAGTGTTAGTATGAATGCGCTAGCAATGAAAGGCGTGCTTTGCAAAAGTATCGTACCATTAGACGAATACGCCAAGGGCCAATGACACCGCAGGTTTTGAGGAAAATGATGGCAAAGTTTGAAGCCACAGATCTGTTAGCTGTTGCACCTTGCCGGGGAAGGAAACCTGTTTCTGTGTAAACCAAGGAGGCTGTTGCATTAGCAGTAGAGGGAGCAACAATGGAAAGCACACACGGGACATGCAGCGTAAATGTTGTTGCGTATCGAATGGACTTACCATTGAGTACGGTGTACAAAATCGTTCGTAAAATGCTGCTGTTCTACCCATACAAAATCAAACTTGTTCAACAACTTGAACCTAACGATCCTGCTGTAAGAGAATCTTTCACTTTGCAATTCCTTGCACGGATGGAGGTGGACGAACATTGGCCATGGAGCATTTTGTGGACAGATGAGATCCATTTTTACCTAAATGGGGATGTCAGTACCCATAACTGCAGGATTTGGGCCAAAGAAATACCTCATGTTATCCACCCAGTTCCATTGCATTCTCCTAAAGTCACTGTTTGGTGTGATATGACAGCTAGTTTCATAACTGGACCATTTGTCTTTGAAGAGCAATCGACAGCTGGGCCCGTGACTAGAACCGTGACTGCTGCTGGCTTAGAGTCAATGTTAAGACGTTTTGTGATACCTGAACTTCAGAAACGTAGCATTTTTGATACCACGATTTTTATGCAGGACGGAGCTCCACCTCACATCGGTACATGTGTCAAAGAGTTACTTAAGCAATATTTCACGGATGACCGGATTGTTAGCTGACACTTCCCCATTTCTTGGCCACCCCGGCCACCAGACCTGATCCCCTGTGACTTCTGGCTATGGGGTTACCTCAAAGCCACTGTTTATGGTGATAACATAAACAACTTGGCGGAACCGAAAAATGCGATACGCCGACATGTCCGTAACATTCCTCCTGGTATGCTAAGAGCTACTGTTGAGAACGTAGTAATGCGATTTAACTTGATTTCAGAAAATGGTGGAAGCCACATTGAACATGACTTGTAACACGTTTTAGAAGCGATTAAAAACATTTTAAACCGGTGTCTTCATGTGTTATTTCGTTTAACAATATTGCATACAGCGCCATTCTCCGCTGGCGGTGAGTTTTTTTTCCTTCTTTTTTTTTTCTTGCGGAAAATAAAATCTCATGACCTCATGTAAACTATTACCAAATTTGATAGCATTCTGTCCAGTAGTTTGCCTTTTATGGCCATTTCAAAGTGGAACTTTAATTATAAAGACCCTGTATATATTTTTTCACATTAGATTTATTTATCACATTTTTCGCAACAGACAGACAGAGAGAAAAATATATTTTTAATTATTATTATTGACGAGCGAAAGGATGTTCTTTCTTCATTTCTAACGAAGGGGAGTGGACATCTGTCTAAATTTTGTCATCCCTTTTACTCGAAAACTATAGTGAGTATATATTGAGTGCTAATGAGTACTAGTACTGTAAGTTATGAAATTATGGTAATTTGCGCACATTGCAAATTAATTGCAATTAAAAGTGCAAACAGATCTATAGAATCAAAATTTCAATAAATGAAATAAACTATAATAATGCGAAACCACCATTTTTAAAACGGGCATGTTCACTAAGCCTCGTACAAATAACAATTAAACAAAACTTTTCAGCAGCTGATCAAAGCGTGTACAATTGTTTAAAATCAATGGACTTCCAGTATTCAAGAACTGCAATTTCTGTACCAAATGCCGTTCAAAAAGCTTCTATCATTCGTAAGCTATCGTCACACTCACACACACACACCTCAAAACATTCAATTCGTGTTCAGGAATTCTTGAAACGTGCTCTTTGGTCAAAATTTCGACAACATAACACAATACTTTCCTTATACATTATACTATGTACATAGGAAAAGTAATTAACTTTATTAATAGGGAAACTAAATAGAAGTAATTTTTTCAGAATCTTAGCAATTTTAGAACAAGGTTTTTGACTGAATTGAAAGGAACCATTAATGTTAAATATATTAACGGTAGCATATTTGCTGTGTGATGGTTTGGAAAGTTAACGATCAACAATTTCAGAAAAAAAAGTCCACAATAGAATTCAACATATTTTAAATAATAATGCTATAAGTTATAAATTAATCATAAATTAATAGTAAGTGATAAATAGAGCAGAACGTAGCATGATATAGATTTGAGCCCTGATGAAAACATCAAGCTTTAGATTATGGGACTGACAAGCATTATTATGAATAAGTAAGTGCATGAAATAGAAAAAGTTTACGTTAAACTGTTTTTACAAATGAATTTCCAATACTAATATTCAGCAAATTCAGGAAAAAAAGAGAATTACTGTACTGACAGAGAAACTGACAAGACGCGTAACACACAGATAAACTGATGGTAAAATTCAATGGAATTTCTAATAGATATATCACTTTTAAGATCTACATTAGAATGGTTAAGGAGAACAAATAATTAATCAATATTTCAGACATGCAAGGAATAAGATTAAATAAACTCATGTATGTAAAAATTGCAATACCATAAAGAAATAACGCGATTGAACTGAAACTCACAGCAAATGAAAATTAGGATGTGCTATGTAAGTGATTAGAATTTCAGAGTCACCACGTATACGTGGGCTAAACAGCGCTCTTTGAACTGCTGTTTCAGCTAGTCGTATAAATAGAGAACTGTAGCAGGATGTTAAAAATAGTCTATTGGTTGTCAGTTAGCAGTAACCGTTTTATGAAAAGCCACTATGCGTCTGCGACGAAAGAGGGCGCCATATGAGCAAGTAATGGAGTTTGAAGGGGGAAGAATGATCGACCTTCGTAAAGAGGGTTTTACTTAGATTGCAATAGCATCTCGTATGGAGCCCAACGCCATGACAGTAATGTGAGTGTGGAAGCAGTGGACTGAAGAGAACAGGACCAGTCGCAAATCCTGTAGTGGACGACGAAATGTTATGCCAGCACGAGATGATAGACCCCCTCAGCCGCTTGGCAGTGATAGACCGTACAACGTCATCACGATAGTTAGCAGAACGTTGGAACACTGCTACAGGTGTATCATTGTCTGCTCCAACAATTCGTTGGCGTCAGCGACACTGTGGACGGCGTGCAAGAATTTCTTTATGCAGAAGTTCCCTGACGCAAAACGATCGACGCCTGCGGCTACAATAGGCTTTTCAACATAGACATTGGAGTGCCGATTAGCAACAAATCGTCTTTTCCGACGAAACCCACATTGATTTAGGGTACAGTGATAGCCGTATCCACGTTAGATGCTATAGCGATGAACGCCACCTTCCGGAGTGCGTTATCCAATGTCCTACTGGTCGAACGCTAAGTGTGATGTTCTGGGGTTATTGGGTATTTTGGACGATCTTAGCTGCTAAGAATTGATAGGCAGTCTCAACAGCAGCCGGTACATCAGAGAAGTTCTAGAACCCGAAGTCGTATCCTTCCTTCGATACATTTCTGGAGCTGGGCGCCGTAGCCCAGTGGTTAAAGCGCGTGAATAGCACTCGGTAGGCCCGGGTTCGATTCTCTCCGCTGCCAAAACTGCCGCCGTGATCTCGCGGAGTACGATCACGTTAAACATGTGGGTCCGTAAGTCTTTCCGAGAAGTTGGTGGTAGGGGATGGAGGGTACGATCTCTGTGGATGCCTCCCCCACTGGGTTTCGGCCTAAATTGGGTGGCTCTTCCCGGCAGTCCAAACAGTTATCTTACACCTTTCTGATAGGTCGGACGGTCTGGGTCTCAAAAATAACAACAACAACATTTGTGGAGCTGTATTTCAAAAGAACAATGCCCGTTCACATGTTTCTAAGAATGTTCAAGACTTCTTTTTAGTACAGCAGATATAACTTCTTCCTTGGCCTGTATATTCAAAGAATATAATGCCTATTGAGCATGTCTGGGATTTCGTGGGTCGGTGTCTCGCTAGTGAAGCTCGTCCAATAGCTAATACAGCCGAACTTTGGGTTCGGATAGGAGCAATCTAGAAGACTCTTCCTCAGGCACAAATCCAAAATCTGTTTGATTCTATGTCACGTTGTATAGAAGCACTTATTGAAACGCATGTTGCCTTCCCCAAGTACTGATTTTCTGCATGTAATATTGTTTTGTCTACTTTGCAAATTTAATCGTTTATTTGTATCAATGCAGGTCATTTGTGGAATAAATTCCATTCAATTCTAATGATTCCTTCATGGTGTTGCAATTTTTACAAACAGAAGTATAATAGAATTTTGAAATAGTTCATATAAATGCCACGCAAAAGTGTACCAAAAGATTACTAATGGCCAATATGTTAGGCATTTTAAAGAAGGTACCTTGAAAGATAGATGTATTCTGATACAAACACTTATGTGTCAGAGAAAATGATATAATACCATCAATTTCAAGTTCAGAGAAATGGAATGTATCTTATTTATAGAGCGGCAAAAAAAATCTTTCCGAACTGAGAAAATCCTTAACACGTGACCAGCTGCTGTTTTCAGAAACAAACATTTCACCTATATGAACTTTCCACAAACTAAAATCCCACCTGTATCCGAAATTTTCGCGCTCTGGCTTTCATACTCATAGGAGTGGGTGAAGATTTTTCAGTATGCTCACAACCTTATAGTGCTCGTGTATTCATTTTTAAATGTAGCTCCAGTTCAAAGTAGCGCTCCTGCGCATTAAGCTTAATGCATCCAAATTATTGATGTAACAAAGCTGTTGTCAATTTCTTAACAACACATGTTGTCAATTTCTTAACAACACCTGTTGTCAATTTTTTAACAACACCTGTTGTCAATTTCTTAACAACAGTTGCCAGTTTCTTAACAACACCTGTTGTCAATTTTTTAACAACAGTTGTTAGTTTCTTAGTAACAGCTGTTGCCAATTTCTTAACAACGGCTGTTGTCAATTTCTTAACAACAGTTGTTTTCAAGAACTTTTTTATGTTTTTTAATATTTTGAATTGGATATAAAATTTGAAAAAAATACATTTTTTTTTCTTTCTGTCTCTTATTACATATGTTTTAAAGTAAAACCATCATAATATCATTATGTCTAGACAACGATATCGTACTCAATAGTTTAATCATGTATAGCAAAAAACTGTGTCATACCGACAATCCATCAAGATACAGCATGCGTCATACACGTTAAATTTCTCTAATTTTTTAAGAATAAAGTTTACAATCTTTATAAAATGTAAAAAACAGGTCTTAAGAATTTATATTTTTTCTATTTACATCGTTAATGCGGCATTTCAAGTATTAATCAATTTTATAACTATATATAACAATATAAGTTGAGGATAAAGCAAAATATTTTTAAGAATACTGGTAAATATACCAATAATTGCCGTGATTTAAAATATCTGAGTATTCTAATACGTTTCGTAATCATATTATTTCTTTAAAACTGCAATTAAAACATTTAACTTAATTTCTCTATTAAATTAGAAAAAAATAGTTTCTAGTCAATCCATACAACATTTTCTTTACATGCAAATCTAAATAATTCTACAGTCAGGTCACAGATGTAAACCTATTTCTGAGAAAAGGCAGTAGTTGTGCATACATGAATACCATACCATATTTAAATGTTAACGGTAGCGTTATCACAGTGCAAGTTTCCAGAAATTTGAAATTGTATCTTATATTTTAGGTGATTCATGGAGTTCAAATGATAAAAATTTGAATGCTCTATAAAAAGAAATAACGACATGAAAAGCATATACCAATCAATTAACGCCTTTTTTACAATTAATAAGTTTTTTATCATGTACAAATTAAATGTACATTATAATTAACAGCATCATGATTAAAAATATAAACTGGTTTTTAAGAAAAAAAAATATGTATTAGAAAAATTCTATTAGAGTAGTTATTTGTCAGAGCAGTTAAAGACAGGAATATCTGTCAATAATAAAATACTCTTTTGACGCTTGAAGACAGGTGTTGCAAAATCGAATATGTAGAGACTGCTTATAAGGCAGTATTAAATGTCTCGAAATGCAGACGTATTTAGCTCAACGCTATGATACTATTCTACCACGTTTTGGCCCCAGGGACACATTTTTTCTACATCGGAGACCGTGGAAGAGCGCGAAGCATCCTTCGTTCTATTATTTCCAACTATTCAACTTTCTGAAAATTATATATGTATTGTAAAAATGTACTTTCTGTGCTCCCCATGGGATAGCGTCAGGAGGCAGTTGAACGAAGGGTCCAAACTCTGCAGCACATTTTCATCGGCCACGTGATTGGCGACACAATTCCTGCAACATGCCTCCTAACGCCCTCATGAACGTTTCTTACCTTCAATTTACAGTTCGCATGTCTTATCTGTAACTAGCAGTAATACAATTATTAAAACAGCTTCCTAAATTATTTACTCACGCAGGAGAAGCGATCGTGTGAGTCCGTTTTCTATTTAAATTATACAAATAGATCACACACTCCACCTGATATTACTAACCTTGGTATTATGGCTCTGGCTTTATTTGTCCTTACTTTCAGGCCTTTTATTGATTGACACTGCACACTTTTAAACACTTCACTAATTTCACTTCTCTGCATAACATACAGCCAATCTGTACAGTATACTGTTCGCACTTCTGCCATTGTCCAGCTGCATGCCATCCAGGGGCGTCCTATGAGCTCGGCCACCAATACAAAACTTGTCAACCTTACTTAGATGAGAGTAGAATTTCGCCAATCGTGACGCCACGGGCCAGAAAAGTTGTTGCCAAAATACAGCAAGTTTTCACAAAATAAGAATTAAAAATTGTTTGTTAATTTTGAAGCGGCAATATCTTGATGTAAACAACCTGCGCAGAGAGTTTCAATTGTGCTATACACACTTTTCCCAGTGACGGCCAAATATATTATCGGCCTCCTCTCCAGAGAGCCCGAGAACAAAATTCGCGTGTGTCCTACCCTCGCGTGGGTTCATATGCGCAGAAACAGAATAAAAAAATGCAGTCATGCCTGGCATGAACCCCTCCTCCCTGCATGTCATCATGTCGATCTGCTTAACTGCTTTTTGCTCAGTGTAATAAGGTAACATTGTCCTTATCAAAATAACTACTCTAGGACTTACCAATGATGCCTTCACTAAGGGTGGAGCATGTAAACTCCCGGTTCTCAAGCCGGAAAGACAAATACACAAAATATAAATAAACACAATTATCTAAATTGACCAATTTATTTAATATTTAAGTTATAGATATCCATTTAAGTCTTTATTAATAATACTATTCATAAATCCATTATTATAATATATCTAGCACTGACAATATTTCATTAATAAACATATTTACACACATAATATAATTGACATATGTTTTTAAACACTTTTTATTAAGCTACCGACACTCAAAATAGTTCGTTTAGTTCAAAATACAAGAACTCTTTATTGCGACATAGACTCGTACGAACTAATTGTTCATTATTAGATACCCGTTAAATGTGTGCCTTCCGTGCTACTTAGTGACAAGTGAAACATATAAATACCTCTTTTCTCTTGTATTCAACACTTATTCGCACAATCACTATGCTGTAAGGTTCTATCGCACATCACACTTCTGAACCACGCTTTCTTTTAGCGTGCTCGCTGTATATATTTTTGCACAAAACCAAGAGACTTGTTGATCGATCGTTCGAAAAATTCAAGTCTTCTGAACTGTCTGGAACAAAACTTTGGGGCACTTTTTTATTTCCCCTTTTGGTTTCATACCACTTCTACCATTTGTCTTTGATGCAGAAGGGGATGACCATTGTTTATCTAAGATTGTATTGAAATTGGTTCCCTCTGCTGCATTTAGATAGCTCATTATTTTTCTTGGCATTTGTAATTGGGGGTGGAACATGTAGTACGAATATTGTATTACACTCAGTGCTCCGATTCTCTCGTTGATATTCTCTTACTAGCAGCGGTCTCTTTTGACCTTGGGTAAAGACACGCCTGTGCTGATGACCTCTTAATTTAATTGACTCATTTTCTATGTGTGATGTTTCAGTGTCATTTAATTGGTTGCTCTGGATCTAATGAAAATAGTTATAAGTCTTGGCCGTAAGTATATTTTATGCCCCAGGTCACTCTCGTATTTTGGATGACATATATTTATTGGGGTCATATACTTTCACCACTAAGACTACCAAAACTGGAGGCACTTGTCTGTGCCTTTTGTTCGACAGCAAATACCAAAATCTGAAAATGATGCCAACTGGTCTCACAGAAAGTATTGAAAATTATATTCTTACAAGCAGCAGTTTTACTTATTGTAAAACAACTAGGCATTAAATGTGCATAAATGTAATTTCGTAAATTTTATAGCTATTTACTAAAGTTTTATAAAATTACGATCTATTATACAATTTACAAGAAACAAATGTCTTAAATATGACGATTTGCATGCCTAGTAGTTTTATTACTGTATGTCTATGTTTATCCCCTATGTATGTCTTTCTACACTGTTTCTGCCCATGTGCATTCTGCCAATATTGTACATTTATTTCATTGTACTATTCTGTGTTTTTCCAGGCCGTCCGTTATAACTGCTCAACACCGTTTGGGTAAGGAGGACGGTCTGGGTAATAATAATGATAATAATAATAATAAAAACCATTTAAAGGTAAACATAAATATTTTAAAATTAATAACAATTATCTTGAATAATAAAAAATGATATTTTTATTTTAAGTTGTTGAAAAGTAAACTAACATTTTAAGAAAGGGAAACCAAAGAGTTCTAATATATAAGGTATTGAAAAGAAAACACCGGATTTATATATATTTTTGACTAGTTTGATAGTTTAATTAGAATCCTGTTTATAGGACAATATCTTATATTTTGCATCATACTAAACTTAAGAATTATACTGAACAACAGCGGGTAATTTTTGCTAGCTGTAGTTTAAAAAACTGATTTCGAATATTGAAATTGCCAGCAGTATCCAGAATAAAATAAAAGAAATCAAACAGTTTGGGAAACTAAATTAGCTATTTGATCCCGAACGGAAATGACGGTGCAGCAACATATTAAGGAAATGACATCTTTTGTAAGACGAATACCACTTTGCATAATGAATCGAAACAAAAGTAATAACGGGGAACAAATTAGACACGTGATTGGATCGGTGATTTTAACCCCTTATGCGAACACAAAGAAAATAAAGTATGGATCCATAATAAAACAGGGAGATTGTACTTAAGATAATGACTTAATTTCCACGAAAGTTTTAAATGTTTGAGGAGTTGAAAGCTGCTGGGATATTATAATACAATTAAATATGTGTAATGGTGGTTTCATAAGGCATTTACTCTAAAAAATCAGATGTAAAATTATAAATAATATAGGAAGTTAAATAAACATATATGAATTAAAATAATAAGAGATTAAGATATTTGTAATATATTCCTCCTAATTTGTTTGGTATAAAAAATAATTTATTTTGTTGCAAAATAGGCAATTATAAAATGTGCCCAGCATGTATTTTAGTATGTTAGTATACATGATAATATAGTATGTTGCGAATCAAAACGTAAATGCTCAATGTACAAAGTAACAGTGTTTCTTAAATAGAAAGCAAATATCTTGTCTTATGCCTCAAATAGTCGCAAAGTATATTACCATGTTAGTATGCATAGTGATATATGTTACGAATTAAAATGTGAATTCTCAACGTACAAAGTCACAGTGCTACTTAAATGGAAAGCAAATATATAGTATAATGCCCCAATTCGTCGCAACATATACACAATATGTCCAAAAGTATCCCGGAACCTCTCCAGAGGAGTGCATGTGGCTGTGTACGTCATAGAATGAGATAAATGTGAACATCACAGCCTCACATGGTCATAAACGTACATTAGAAAGACAATGAGTAAATCGGCAGAGCTGAGTGAGTTTGTTCGTGGAATGGTAATTGGATGCCATTGCTGCAACAAATCGGTTCATGACATTTCGTCATTAGTGCAGGTGCCTAGATCAACTGTAAGTGATGTCGTTATAAAATTGACACGTCTGGGGGTGTACAATTGCGGGTAAATGAAATAATAGGCCGGAGAAACTCACAGATCGCAGACGTCGAACCCTGAAGAGGGTGGTGCTGAAGAATCGTAAGGCTTCGGTAGCAGCGGTCACTGGTGATTCCAAAATGCACCTGGCATCAATTACAGCACCAGGACTGTTCGCGGGCAGCTGAAAAAAATTGGTTTCCACAGTCGTTCAACCACTCACACGCCCAACATCAGCACGGTCAATGCAAAACCTCAGTTCCAGTGATGCAAAGTTCACCGCCACTGGACTGTGGAGCAGTGGAAACAAGTACTTTGGAGTGATGAATCCCGCTACTCTGTCTAACAATTCGACAGACGCGTCTGGTTTTGGCGGATGCCAGGCGAACGCTTCCTGTCCGAGTGTATTATACCAACGTAATGTTTGTTGGCGGCGGCGTCGTGGTTGTTTGGGGCTGTTTTTCGTGGTTCAGCCTCAGCTCCTTAGTTCCTATGGCGGAAAACATTAACGATACAATGTATATTGACATTCTTGACAACTTTGCACTTCCAACTCTCTAGCAACATTTCGGGAAGGATCATTTCTATGTCAACGTGATAACCGTTCTGTCCATACAGCGAATGCTCTGCGGATGGGGTTTGCAGAGATGGCTGTTGGAAAATTAGACTGCCCATCACAGAGTCTCTATCTGAATCCTATTGAACACCTCTGGAATTACTTGGAACGCAAAATACGCGTCAGGCCAAATCGCCCATCGTCTGTGGTTATTCCCACTGCAGCTCTCATCAACATATGGAGCGCAATTCCTGCTGAAATATTTTAAAAGCTAGTGGAAAGTCTCCCCAGAAGAGTGCAGGCTGTGATTGATGCAAAAAGTGGACCAGCGTTTTATTTATATGTGCAAGATACCTCTCCGATTCTTCAAAGGTAAGTGTCCGGATACTCTTGGTCAAAAAGTGTATTATCATATTAATATGCGTGGTAAGGTATGTTGCGCATTAAAACATGAATTCTCCACAGTACTTCTGAAACGGAAAGCAAATATATTGTCTTATGCCTCAAATACTCGCACCATATACTCGTATTACCATGTTAGTATGCATGGTAATATATGTTACGAATTAAAACGTAAGTTCTCAATGTACAAAGTCACAGTGCTTCTTAATTGGAAAGCAAATATCTTGTCTTATGCCTCAAATAGTCGCAACATATATTACCATGTTAATATGCATGGTAATATATGCGAATTAAAACCTGAATACTCAATTTACAATGTCACAGTGCTTCTTAAATGGGAAGCAAATATCTTGTCTTATGCCCCTAAACATTTGAAAATTCTAAGAACCTAATATATATATTATTTTTTACCAAAAATCACCCAAAAAGCAGATTTTCTGATATTTTTTTTTAATTTTATCTACAACGAAAACAAAGTTCTGTCCTAATGGATATCTTGTGTGAAACATGAACAAGAAAGATCAATCATGCATAAGCATTGATTATGAAACACTTTCCAACTGAAATGTAATTTCATTTAAAAATTTCTAAAATGTGATTCATTCAGTGGTAATATCTTTTACATTATCACAGTACTACAGTAATTTATTATACTTAAATATTTAAAACTGTATCGAAATATAAATCATCTGATTCTTTATGCAAAATCAATGAATATTTCATTCATATAACTTGTATTCCAGACTCCAGAGCTAAATAATTTTGTGTGAAAAAAATTCAGGAATTCTTATGTAATTCATCTTACAATCGCTTGAGATATTTGCATTCTGCATATGTTAAAATTAGGCTTCCTTGAAGAAATAATAAAAGTTTAGGGATCATTTAAAATCACAACTATTGTAACTGCATAGGCACGGAATTTAGATACACAGATAATACACAGATAATATATATGTGTATGTGTATGTACTCAAAGTATTGGAATCGTGCCGAAGATCGGAACTCGAATTTTCAAAGTATCTACACGTTTTGGGACTTCTAGAACACGAAAAAACTACTTTTAGGAAGCCGTCTGTGTGTGTAAGGGTGTATCTGTGTATGTTTCTGTGTGTCTGTGTGGATATTACATCCACTCCAATTGAAAAACTAATGGACCGAATTTCATACAATTTGGTAGGTATGTTTTTTGTGGGAAATCCTGATGTTCATTAGATTATAGTACGATTCGTAATAAAAGAATCTGCCTTCTTTGCGAAATGGCCGCAGAAATTGCCTTTATCCACTCTAGCTAAAAACTAATGAACCAAATTTAACAAAATTTGGAGTATAATATTTCAATAACCTACAAGTGATTTATATACCAAATTTAACAAAATTTTGTATATAAATCATTTGTAGGTTATTCTACTACGATTCGGGAAAAAGGAACGGGCTATTTTTGCGAAATGGCCAGCAAAAATCGTTATATATAAAAATAAAAGACTACGTGTGCTCAATTATATCAATTAAATTCCTATTTTATATGTGATTTTTGACAACAAAAAGAATAAGACTAACCCCATTACTCTAGGACTAGCCGTTCTTGAGATATTCTAGTTTTTTCGCGTTTTCGCTACGCCACCTTTGACAATAAGTCCAGCTATCAAATGAGAACCAAATTTAAGTTTAACGTGTAAATTCAATGTCATTTAAAATACTTATGTTGTGCAGATAAACTCAAATTATCATTGAATAAATAAAGAGAACGAATATGAGTCTGCAGGGAAAGACATGTGCTGTCCACATCAGAATTTTTAACAATATTACAACAATGATTTATAGAAGTGAACGGGGATTATTTTCAGGCCATTTCGAAAAAAATGTATGATCTATATTTAAAGATCCATCAAATTTTTGTCGAATAAAATGTTCAACAAATTTAAGCTGTGTACCAAATTTTAACTCTCTAGGACGTAGGAAAGTGCATTTAAAATGCCATCAATTAAATTTATCATGAAGAGTTATATAAAATTTAAAAAAAATGAAAAATTGTTATCTACCAAATTTATTTTAAAACATGAAGCCACTCCCATATGCAAAACGTTTTAACAAATGGAGAGATAATTTTTATATAATATCTCTCTCTTTTCTTTCTGGAAGATATCCCAAAGTCAGAATTTAATTGAATTTGTTTTTTCCCTATATTAAATAATTTTTTTAATTAAAAAACTACTTAACATATTTTACTGAATTTTTTTTTATATATTCTATGGAATAATGTGAATATTTCCTAAAAATTTCGAAGCAATTCGTGAATTTTAAATTTACTTAAAAAATGTTTGAAAAATTAGGTCCCATAGGGTTCAATGTATTTCATTTTTTCAACCCGGGTTCAATAAAAAACTAATTGGGTGATATTATTTATTTATATTCCCATAGGTCCTACAGACCGTCTGAACAACATACTAAAATTTCATTTTGATAAACTCATTTTTACGGCAGTTATCGTGCTAACGGACAGACAGACAGACAGACAGACAGACAGACAGACAGACAGACAGACAGACAGAATGAACAAAGTCATAAACACTTTTCAACTTTGTTGTAAAGTGTTAATAAACACTTTTCAACTTTGTTGTAAAGTGTTAAAAAGGACGAAAAAGCAGGTATATGTTGGTGGGGTGACTAAATTGACGGCGCATGCCTCAATTTGTCTCAAAACCTAAAAGGTATTTAACTTGTTAATATATAATTTAACTTGCATTTTTAACTTGTTAATATATAATTTAACTTGTATTTAACTTGTTAATATATAATTTAACTTGTATTTAACTTGTTAATATATAATTTAACTTGCATTTCACTTGTTAATAAATATCACTCCAAAAACCATTTTTTCCGCAATGCTCATTTTCATCTAACTGACATAACCTGCTTTCTTAAAGGAAGTATAGAAAATTATATTCTTGCAAACAACATATTTACTTATTGTGAAAGAACTAGGGATTAAATGTGCATAAATCCAATTTAATAAATTTTATAACTAATTACTAAGCTATAAAAAAGAAAAAATGAAAAACAACTGTTTGAAAAAGAAAAAATGAATAACAATTGTACTGCTAAAATCTGTTTGATTTTGCAGCAAATCATGTAATAACGTGAATACATTCACTTGATTCGAAATAAAAGAATTTTATATTAAAATATGTTTATTCATGGCATTATGGAACATTAGCTTAAATACGAGTTCATATTACTCTTGCGGAAATTAAAGTCGTGTTAAAAATAGATATTTGCTATTGTTTAAAACTTTATCCTCTATTTATTTAATTGATCATTTGCGCATAATGAGTAGTTTACCATGAATAACATTCGAAATTTATCTTGGTCGTGAGAGTCTACTTCAGCTGAAAATTAAATTATTGATCATTAACTACACTATCTAGTTCTCCTAATTATAATATTTTATTTAGTAGCATTCATAGATTATAAAAGACACCACAAACAAGAAATTTTGCAAAAACTCATTTAAGCTTGGGAGGACTTAGGAGGCGATTTTTTAGGACCTGATAATTTTATTACCAACAGTTAATAGTTCTTTGTTTTAAATATATATAGTTGGTACATACCATGTGTACGTGTTAAATGCATCAGAAAACAAACTCCCTGGCTGTTGACTTGGACATTTGAAAATAATGATCGAGTCCGTTCGACACTATATATCATCACGATGGTTTTACAATCATTTTTCTCACGAACTTTTCTACATGCCTGCAAACTTCGAATTATTTTTACATTTCTTCACATGTTGAATATCTGCCAGTCCTCTGTTTCCAGTTATGAAGTCTTAATAATTTGCTTGGATTTGGGGAAAATAAGCTTTTATTCTGCGTCCCCGTAACTTGATTGACGGGGGATTGCGTCCCCGTAACTTGCTTTGGCGGTATGTTGGTTTGTGGCCGATTTTGATTAGCATGTCTCTTGTTAACTTCAATATTTCTGGTCAGGTCCTCAAAGTGGGTTCCTTCTATCCAGGCTCTGTCACTTTCCTACGTGTTGAGTATATCGTAAATCGTGTTAAAATTGATTCATATTGTTTCAAACCATGACGTATTAATTAAAAATCATTCCTTTTCTACTCCCATAATTACACTCCACATTTTCAGAAAATAAGCAACCATTTCTTTAGACGTCGATCTACTTTACGAAACGAATTGTTGTATGAGTAAGAACAGCACAAATTAGACGATAATAAGTGCTATTACTCTAATGTATAATAATTAGTAGAATCAAAAGTGGAATATGGTTTTAAAACGGAACATTAATATAATGAAGATTAAGCTAGCGACCCGATTTCACAAATGTCTGAAATCTGTGATGAAAATAAATAACTACAGAAGATATTACTTTAAAATCTATTGAGGCAATTGTGACGTCAGAAAATGTACAGATTTCAAATATAGACATACATCTTAGAAACTGTGGTGCAGTTTCAGCCTTATTGTAGTAAAAAATCTGATGTGGGCAGCACATGACTTTCCTTATATAATGCAATGAATTACTAGTTTTGCAGTCAAAAAATAAAGTATAAGATCGACGGCGCCGTGTTTTCATCGTTGAATTGTGCATTTGGCGATTTTTCGGATGACAACATTTAAGACTATTTCAGAATATTCAATTAACTTGTACTTCGCGCAACTCTAAATAAACAATAATCAATATTGATAGCATCCTCAATAAACGATATGGTCCATATATTAAAATACATTAATAATTACGTCATCAATTTGGCGTAATTTTCATTAATTTAACGTCATTTTTGCAAAATTGAAGATATTTTTATCAATCTGGGACGAAATATCGCCAAGGAGGAAATATTTTGCTAAATTATTCGCTAAGTTTGCCAAATGCATCACCAAGTGTTACAGACAAGCGGAGAGAAGAGTATTTCTTACACACTAGAAGTATGCGACATGTGGCGGAAATTAGAATTTGCGAGTCATTACTTCCCATTTCACGTGATTTTTATCAATTTGGAAACATTTTTGCCATTTCAGCAACATTTAAAATAGTCGCCAAGTTGGCGACATCTCGCTAAATTTCTCACCAAACGTTACGGACGGACGGAGAAATGGGTTATGTTCTTTCTTACTTTCTGCACTTATGTTCTTTCCAAGATATTGAACCTTCATCATTTAGTCGTCATATTCATTGATTTAGTGTCATTTTTTATTCATTTGGCGGCATTTTCGTTAATTTGGCAACATTTAAAAAAGTCGCCAAGTTGGCGACATTCTGCCAAAATATCGCTAAGTATTATGTATGGAGAAATAAATTATTCTTATAGCAGATAAATTACTATTATTAGCGCCCAAATACAAAAGTATTATCTAAAATATATTTTCACATGAATGGAACTAGCTAGATCCACGAGATGATGTCACCAAGTTTATCAGATGATATTACGTATGTAAAGTGAACATATTTCACAATAGGTCATATTTTTTTTTATATGATTTTTTGATTTTTTTTTAAAAATGAGCAATATCTCGAGAACGGTTTAAGCTAGCTTTCTAAAATTTATGTCAATCGTTTTCTAATGAGAAATTACATAACAAATGACTATTTACGTAACTTTATTAAACGTTTTAATTTTTGACGATTTTTTCAAAATTTCTTTCGAAAATTTGGGGGGATTCTGAACATTCGATTGCGTATAAAAACAATAAGCCTCCAGTATTCATGGATTGCAACTTTTGTACCAATTTCGTTCCAATCGGTCCAATTGTTCGTCAGTTATCGTCTTCACAGACTCACTGACGCACACACACACACACATACATACTTTCACACACACATACACACTTTCATAGACACACACACAGACATCATCTCAAAAACGTCTGATGCGTGATTAGGGATGCTTGAAACGTGCTCTCCCGTCGAAAACTCGAATTCGAATTTTCGACCCTGTCACAATACTTTCCTTATACATCATATGTATATAAGGAAAGTTACAATTCACAATCCCATAAATAATACAATTATGATGTCATTCAGACGACTTAAAGGGACATGATTTTTCTATCCACGCTTCGATTTGGTGAGATGACTGACATTTACCAAATGTTGCACCTACGCACTTAATAAAATTTCTTTTGAATAATTCTATTTCTTCATAAGCAAAAGTGCCATGGAAAAAATAAACAAAGACTATTTAGATTTATCATTAGGTTAATCAGTCGAATTATATCTAGTTCTAGTCGTTTATCTAATTTATCCACATATAAAATTTTATGGCAGTACTTCAATCTGTTCTTAAATTATTGCGTCAATGACACATACACGTCATATACTAGCCATTGTCACACACGCTTTCGTAATTGATCACTAATAGTAACACCAGTACACCTAATAAAATACCTGAATATCATAAAACGTTTTAAATTAATTCATATAATGTTTAGATTTGACGTTTAAGTGGCGCACATATTTATAGTTTCAGTTAACATGGAAATTTCGGTATGTGAAACAATATTTCATCCCCGATCACTATATGCAGTCCTTTTTTTCAACGTTTTCGAGCAAATCAATTACTTATAGGGTTACTTTTCAATTATTTGATTGAAAGGATAGCGAATAACCGATTTCGATATTTGAAAGTATAACTTGGTTACAATGGGAATTAAAAACTATAAATAAATATTATGTTATAATATAAAAAATAATTTACAGTAACTATAAATTACAATATCTCAAGAACGGTTGAGTATAAAACACTACAGTAAATTCAGATAATTTAGGATTTTCTTTCTGGGCATGATGGTATAAAAACAAATTTTGCGTGTCTCGCCATTCACTAGTTATATTGGTAGTATGTTAGAAAAATATACACTATTTATAAATATTTTAACATAATTGATTTTAGACATAATTCATTACATATAAACCAAACCCCGTGTGTATAAGTTTAATGTTTCTATCCTCATCAGTTTTGGTTTTGTAATTCATATCACAGCCTTCAGTCTCGATATTTATAAAATTGTCATTCGAAATTCGAAGATTTTAAGTTTTTTACCATTAACTAGGCGTCAAATCCAACCAGTATAAGCAAATATTCAAGTTTCTACCTTTAGTAGATTTGCTTCTGAAAGTGTCCCTTAGTCAGTCTGTTTCACTTAGCTATATGCATATGATTATTATTATATTTCCGATTTAAGTGTAGTCATACGGAAGAACTGTCCAGATCATAATTCCGTAATCTTCATCAGTTTGGGTTGTGTAATTCATATCTCAGCCTTCAGTCTCGATATTTATAAAACTGTCATTCAAAATTCGAAGATTTTAAGTTTTTACCATTAACTAGGGTTCAAATCCAACGAGTATAAGCAAATATTCAAGTTTCTACCTTTAGTAGATTTGTTTCTGTAAGTGTCCCTTAGTCAGTCAGTTTCACTTAGCTATATGTATATGATTATTATTTAATTTACGACTTAAGGGCAGTCATATGGAACAACTGTTCAGATCATAATTCCTGCAAGCAGATTTCACGGCATATTAGTATAAAGCACTTAAGGGTCAACCGGAACAACTAGAGTTGAGGCTGTGCTTTCTATGTCTGTCCCTTGCCCTATAGCAAAATGAGCAGAGTTGGTGAACCTCTATACAAATTCAGGCAAGAAAGATGGAGATGAAGAGACAGAGAAATGTTAAAGATGTGAACTGATGAGAATATATTAACAAAAGGGAGAGATCATAATAAATGACCTAGAAAACACAAATACCATTAAGGGAGTGTAACAAAGAAGATCGATCTCCAAAGTGTTGAAGACCGAGATAACCCAATTCACCCTAAGGTATGAGTAGCAGGATGAGTGACCGGATTCCTCAAAGGGTGACAACTATTGATCCTACTTATGTGCAGAAAACCAGATAGGAATGGCAGCAATGATATAGCGGGTAATGTTACCTATTTTTCAATTAATGTTCTAATGAGGTTATTAAACGTTTGAATACCTTATGGTTTGACAGCACATAATTAAATCCATTAAGATTCGGGTTAATAAGGTATATAATACCTAACAATATATTGCATTGTATAAAGTTTAAATATAAATAATAAATTTGTTAAATTACATTATATTAACAATTATTGAGCTCCCCATTAATTAGCACCAGTACCCATAGTATGTCTATGCAGCCGCAGAAAATAGGTGGCTTTGATTTTAGATACAGATCAATGGTTGTTAACTTATTTTAAAAGTTTCTTAGTTGATTCACAGCGATTCTGGGGAAATAATATACTTTTTCACAGTAGGTTATTTGTGAAACTGTAGATTCTAAAATATAATAGTATGTGACAAAATATTTTACATTCAAAATAAAGCAATGCATAAATATGTAGTAACATCTAAATACCTTTGACAAGTATAAAATAATTTTGTCTTTCTATACTTGTTTGAATTTATACAATTTGGATAGACTTAGTTCACTCGAATTTAGTTCATTTAAATAAATGTATTTCGTTTCCGTGCCCCTATTAGGTGAAGTTTATTCACTAGATATGTAGCCATTTCCAAAGACATCGATCTACTTTATGTAATAAATTGTTTCATAGGTAAGAACAGAAAAATCCGACTAAGACTAGTGCAATTACTTTATTATGAAAGAAAGATAAATATGGATTCAAAACGAGACATTAAGATAATGACCCGATTTCACGAAAGTCGGCAGTTTGTTACAGGAATAAAGAACATTTTACGGAAGATATATTTTTGAAAGCTACAGATTCAATTATGAGAGGAGAACATACTTCGTGCAAATAGCTTATTTGTAATACAGTAGGTTTCAAAATAGAATACGTGAATTATGGAACCTTTATCATTTTAGAGAGGAAAAGGCAAGAGATTACTTCCAAAAAATATATACCACTTTTTCCGCTGTCCGGCTCGCTGGTTGCTATATATGTATATAGTGACCGGTAGCAGACAAAGCCCGCTAGTACTAGATACTAAAATGATGACACTTTGTAATTGTTAATTATTATTATTTATTTAAACTCTTATTTTTCGTTTTAAATGTATATATCAGAATTACAAAATGTATTCTTCAAGAGTATTTAATAACAATCACAATTATAAAACATTTTTTATGTTCAAATCTTTTCAGGAACTCGTGTGATGCAAAATGCGATTTTTACTATATTGGCTTCATACCATTGATAAAAATGTACCTCATGTAAAAAAAAATGTGTCATACCTGACAACATCTCGGTTGAACATCATTTAGCTGTAGTCGGCATACTTGGAAGGGAACTTGGCTCAATTCGCGCAGAGGGTCAGCTTTTTTGGCACACTTTTTACACTTTCAGCAATCCTTTTGAGAACATTCATGTCTAGAACTTATAGGCGTCATTTTTATATTCAGTAACTTTATCGTCACCGTCTAGCTCTTCCTTCGATGTCTTTTCTTGGAGGTTATTGATCCACTGATTGGCGTTACCTCTGTAGGTATGCCCTCATTGGCAGAAGAGTCACTTGGGCGTAAATGCCAGAGGACAGCCGTGTTAGCTGCTATTTGGTGTTTGTCGTATGTGTCCACTTTATGATGCCTCAATAAATCGAGTTTTAGCATCACTGTAGCGTCTGGCAGGCTATGCACATTGTTCGAAGCACTTTAAAATGTATTACGTTATTTGTAGTTTCCTACAATTCAATTTACTAGGAACTGTTCTATGGTATCCCAAAAATCAAAATGTAGAATAGCGCATGATTGACATTACAATATGATTTACAAGGTTCCTTAGAAAATCCTTAAGCATTCCGATAATATTACGAAGAAAAGTCCATGAATACGCAACTTCAGTCTATGTATAGTATAATGAATATACCCATTAGAATGTAAAATTGAAATAAAAGTCCCAGTAAAAGTGATTGCAGTGACTCAAGTAGAAATTAAAAATGTTAGGATGATACACTCGGCTACCAAAATTAACGAATGAAACACTGTATACGGAAATCAACAAATACTTGTTAATGTCGTATAATCATGGTTTGTAACACAGTGACACCTCTAATGCTTGTCAATGTATGCGGCAAAATTCGTATGTGAACTTGTGTGTGCTTTTTTTTTTTTGCATTAGTCCTTGCATTTTTCAAATATGTAATTTTACTGATGGAGGGCATTTTAAACAGAATATACAGGGTGTCCCAAAAGGATTTAAACGATCTCTAATTATTTACTTGTTGGAGATAAGTGGGCAATGTAAATTGCAAAAATGTGGAAATTAAGCTAGGAAATAAGACTACGTTAATGAAATAGTCCTCCCATTCATTTTCAAAAAGTTACACTTTTTAAATTTTTATACGACCTCCTTAGACAAATTTGGTCAATCAGAATTTTTTTATTTTTAATGCAACAAGATCAGTAAAAAGAACTGCATATCTGCATCTTTAAAATTGAGCGAGTTATGTTTAATTGAAAATTGAATATTGTGAATCGGACCATATATCAAATTAAAAATGTAAAGTTGTGATATATCACAAAAAAGACTTTTGACACATATGTATTTTTGATCTAAACAATTTCCATCGTCAATTTGTTTATGATCCCTATTTTCACTGATGAAACAGCCTTTCACATGGTACGGAAAAATGGCATGAGTCAGATTTTTTCCTTTATCATAATTCAGTTGATTTTATAGATACATATATGCGGTTTTTTTAATGATCTTGTTGCATTAAAAATAAAAATTTTCTGATTGACCAAATTTGTCTAATGGGATCGTATAAAAATTTAAAAGTGTAACTTATTGAAAATTAATGGGAGGACTATTTCATTGAAGCAGTCTTATTTCCTAACTTACTTTCAATATTTTTGCAATTTACATTGCCCACTTATCTCCAACAGGTATAGAATTAAAGCGGGTTTCAATCTTTTTGGAGCACCCTCTATATTCGATTCTTGTGCTTGTAAGTATTGATTATTTTAGCATTCCTGAAAATGATGGAACTTTACCAATAACCCTATGGTGTCATCCCAAACGATGGCTGCCTAGTAGAAGGTTGTTGTTTAAAGGATCTGAAGAAGGGGGATAAAAACTATTATTTTTTTTATTTATGATAATGTTTAATGCAATTTCTTCCTGAATGTGTGTTTATATATACATCACATTATATATAAAAAAAATCTTGAACAATTTGAAATTTTATTTTTCAAAAATTTTACATGTAAAATTTTAAACATGTTTTATTTTTGATATACGAGTAATTACTAGACTAATTGACCAATGTGCATAATGTTTTCACTTTTGTGTACAGAAAAGCTGTCTTGGTAATTTGTCTTCAGAATTTGTAAAAATGTTACAGATAAAATATTTAATATTCTTAAAAGTAAAAAATTAGCATTTTTTTATGTAATTTTTGCTTAGAGGTGACTATTTTGAAAAATTTTACTCGAAATTGAAATTCCTGAAGAGAGTTTGTTAAAAATAGAACAGGTTAAAACTGTACAAAATGACATATGTATACTTTGTAAGAAACTGTAGATATATCCTTTTAAATTTGATAAATTATAATAAAATCCATTTTGAGGTAAATTGGCGTAAAGTTTTAGGAATTCACTCTTCAAGAATTCACACTATTTTGTTACATTTTATCATTTATATGAATATTTCTAATATATTTTAACACAAATAATATAAAAGAACTCACGATATATAATATTTAGGCAAAATGATATTTTGAAAGGTATTACAGAAGCAGAAAAAATGTATATCAAGTAATGACAATTTGTCGTAAAATGCGCCAAACTCATACGATACCGATTCTCTTAATGTTTGTTCTTTACACAGCTTTAACTTGGATAAATGTACGTTTTTCGGTACAATTTAAAGGCATCTTATGTTTTTCAAACGGATTTCCTGCACCTTCTTGCATCTTTTCGATACGCTTGCATAGCACTCAATGGGGATAAAAGCAACCCGATATGTTTCTGTAAATCGTGTATACATGGTCTGTTGAAGTCTAAAACAAGTTGTGATACATCTGCTTCAACTTACTGTCTTGAAATGTTTGTTAGCTTGTTTTGAACATCTAGTGAAAACCATACAGTGAAACGATTCATTGAAATTTCGCGTTTTGTTAGAAGATGGGGATTTCACGTTTGAGCATCTCTCTAGGAGTGTATCTGCTACTAGTCTCTGAAAAATGTCATAATTTTGCACACAATATCCTTCCTCAGTGAGGTTTTGATTTTTGATTTGTTGTTGTTGTTGAGACCCAGACCGTCCGACCTACCAGAAAGGTGTAAGGTAACTGTATGGACGGCCGGGAAGTGCCACCCAATTTAGACCGGAACCCAGTGGGGGAGGCATCCACAGGGACCGTACCCTCCTTCCCCTACCACCAACCTCTCGGAAGGACTTACGGACCCACATGTTTAACGTGATCGTACTCCGCATGAACACGGCGGCATTTGTGGTAGCGTGCAAATCTAGCGCGCAAACCACGGGGTTACCGCACCCGAGATGGCCAACAGCACGCGGTGTTCCGAGGTGGTCACCCACCAAGTACTATCCGCGCCCGATGCTGCTTGACTTCGGTGATCTAACGAGAACCGGTGTTTTCAGCACGGTACGGCCGTTGGCCTGATTTTTGATTTGTGTAAATTCGGCTTTTTATCCTGACTCCAGTCTGTATTATAGAAACATCAGGAATGAGCATTGTATGGAAACTTTTTGTGATTAGGTTTTTCATCGGTTGAACTACAATGATATAAGATAGTATAAATATCTGCTTTGATAGCATTTAGATTGTCTTTGTTTCTCAGTATTGAATTTCGATAGCATTTTTTAATTTTGTTTAAGGTACTTTCTTTTAAACTTTTATGTTTTTTACCACTTAGGGTGATACCGCGTTTTCTTTCATTTTAAACCAATTTTCGTAAGGAACTTCCGATTCTTTTATCAACATGATTGATGCATTCTTCTTTTTAAAGAACTACGTCCGAGCCGTATACATTTGATTCCTGGAGTGCTTTAAATGTTTTCGAATCTCATCTTCCAACAAAACAGCATATCGAAATCCATAATTGACCTTCCCGACAAACCTGTTCCAATTTCCATTAACATAGCACCAGATGATCCACTGAAATTACCATCGCATATCGATATCTGATTATTATGCCAGATATTAAATTCAGTCGAATTTTTTCGAAGGCATTTTTAAGACACAGAACATTGCTGGCAGATTTTTGACAAAATTTCGTAGTCTATAACTTAACGTGTCAAAATATCAACTACATATCCAACACCATAATTATAGTTATGTCCTCTTTTATGCCATGACCCATTAAAGCTGACAGTAATATCAATTATATTTTTAGATTGTAATGTACAGTTCTATTCAACTTGAACAAGTCTAACTTTGCCATGAATTTCTTCAAATTGATTACTTGAAGTAAATTTTGATGCAGGTACCACATTTTCAAATGCCTGCTAAAGGTTTTAAAATTAATTATATTTATGTTCATAAATGCAGAAAATAATTCCTACCTATCATGGCCTCTCTTTAAGCAGTAATTGCTTGAAAAGCTCTTCGGTAGATTCATGTTTGTTGACAAACGCTGAGATGAAGAAGTAGTAAATGAAATTCACAGTTACTACATGAAAAAATTAATTCTTGAGCCAAGCCATATTTCCCCCCAAAACTCATATTGAAAGTTGAATTTTTTCGCACTAAACAGCAGATTTCGGTAAAAATATTTTTCAGTATATCAAAGTTTATAATAATATTGCAAGAAGCAAGCGAAGCATCAGTAAGTTGAGACACACAATTTTGATTATCAGGCATATTTACACTCTACGACTAAAATTATTTTTACCTGCATTAGAGACAGGGGTTGATTTTTTTTATTTTAATTTTCATAAGTTCGATTTCACAATATTTGTCTTCCTTTTGCGTCCCATAGCTCCCGTGCAAAACAAATACAGTTGAAATTAATAAGTTCACTATTGAGTTTTAAATTATACAGTAAGTTTAACTTCACATAATTTAGTAATTAACGATTATCTTCATTCACATTTTATATTAGTTTCATATACGAAAGTAAACATAAATTTAAATACTGCTCTGTCAAAACTCCAAACTACCTGAAAACCGTCACGAAACAAAGCAAATTAAATAAATGTCGAAATTTCACATGTAAAACATACGCATTGAAACTCGTAATAAACAATCACGAAAACACTTCTTCAAATAAGCCACTTGGAAAATATACATTATAAAACTAGAGCAGCAAAGACGTTTGATTATATTTTCATAGCCTGAGAGGGATATTTAAATCCAGGCAGAGGGTGTGGCGTTCCCAGACAATACAACATAAAAAGTATTATAACTGCTGATATGCTGTTGACAGATGCCGTTCGTTTGGCCGCTAGGTTATTAGACAAAGAGCTATCCAGTATTTCTCAATAATTGAATTAAAAGCTACTAGTACAGGGCACTCATCTGAAATTTTTCCAGACATAAGATGTTCCAGAACACATAAAGTTCAATCCGGGGAAGCAGCAAGTCCAATTCGATAAAGATGAGTCCTGAGACACTCATGACCAGTCAGAAGTTTGACTCATACCCTCAGACTCCCTCAGACAGTCATGACCAGTCAACTGTTTCTCTTAGAGGAACCTCTGGAATGACATGATGAGGACGCTCCATGACTTTCCTTTAGATGCCTCCATAGATTCTGCCTCAAATGCTTTCTTATGTAAGCTTTTAATGTACAATTCTGCTAAATAAAAAGTCGTAGACTTTGAGAATCTCTGTCCTACCATAGCACCCGTTTTGGCCAAAAGTCCTTTTTTATTTCTTGATACTGACCAATGTGCAGGCATCCACTTTAAAGTAATTTTGAGCGTTAGGTCTTTTAAAAGTGCCATGATCTTGTTTTGAATCCAGGAACTATTATTTCCTTATTTCTTTGGTTGCCGGACAGTGTATGGAGAGCCGAACTAGAGTCCGAGAGGATAACAGCTCTGTTGAATGAATGACGAAGTGCGAGTTGTTGCAATGCATAAAAATTCCTTCGATCTCCTCCCCATCAGAGTGCATTGTAAAAGCTCCGACAGATTAGTAAAAATTAAAGAGTGTGCTAGAGCTTCCAGCTCCAGAACCCCCAAGTTCTGTCAATAACGAGCCATCGATAAAACTGCTGATATAAATATCATAGAAACCTGCGGTTTGTGTTATTAGATCCTGAAATCTCTCCAGTATTTTTTTAAATCAAGATTTTTCTTTTAAATTTAGATTGTTTTGTCTCCAACCCAACTAAATAGTGTTATATTTGTGCAGTGATGACTATGAGTGGTATTAAAAGAATCCTTGTGTGATATGGCAAATTCTGGTGCCGTTTGCATTGTCTAAAAGTTATTTTATGCAATAGATAGTTGTTGTTGTTGAGACTTAGACCGTCCGACCTACCAGAAAGGTGTAAGGTAACTGTATGGACGGCCGGGAAGTGCCACCCAATTTAGACCGGAACCCAGTGGGGGAGGCATCCACAGGGACCGTACCCTCCATGCAATAGATAGTGTATCATCTAGTGTCTAATATTAAGTGAATTCGATATTTGAATGTTAAATATATTCTTCAATGGCGTAAGTTCCCTTATGCATAGAAGCACACTTGGGGTCTGATGAGGCCATTCCCATCCCAGACTTGAACTTTTGGTCTAAATATTCTTAGTGCATCTTTGCTCGTTCTAGTCTCCAGAGCGAGTTCGACTTCGATTCTCTTATACTAAATACTTCTTAAAAATTCTGATCCTCAGAATGGTGCAAATATTTTGCGGCATTTATGACTGGTTTCGCTTGAATTGGACTCGGAGTGGTTGACTGCTGAACAGCCTTTATATTTGGACCAGTTTTATGGTGTTTTAAATTGTCAGGAATATTCTATGGTACATTGGCAATATTGTGATGGTTTCCCTCAAAACTGCTACTTGTATCGGTGTTGGTACAATTTGTATTATTTATTTAAGTGCATATATAACATCACGAATCTCTTCCAATGCTTGTATTGTGCGTTGCTGGATCATTTGAAACTCTGATTGATTTAATGAATTTGATATGAAGTTCTCTGGTTACAGTTTTATTCGACTCGGCCCCTGGGGCGAGTCCGGTTATAATTTATTAATACTGGAAAAATGTCAAAAAAAGTTTTTATAATAGCTTTATTTTAGATTCCAACAAATAGAACAATTCTCTAGAAATTTGAATTTGGCTATATTCGTCCATACTGCTTTGTTGCAATGTTCATGGCATATTTTAGTTTCAATTCACCACAGGATCGCTAAAATATCTGTTTTTCGATTAGTCAAAGTCACTTTACTATAGATAGATCTAACGTGTATAGTCATGTACTTTTTATTGCAAAGTTATATGGTGATTAGGGATTTTTCTAGGACCCAATATGCTAAAACATTACAAATTTATAATAAAAATATCTGATGTTGGCAGCCGTCCATATGCCAAAATATTACAAATTTAGAATAATAATATTCGATGTTGGCAAAACATGACTTCTCCTATATAATGCAATCAATTTACTTCTTTACAGTGAAAAAATGATGTATTAGAGAGATCTACACACAAATTTTTTAACTTTGAATTGTACATTTGACGCTTTTCTAGATGACAACATGCAAAATGTTTTTGATGTACCCAATTAATTTATATTTCATGAAGCTATAAATTGGAAATTATCAATATTAATAGCATCCTCAATATAAGTACTATTGTCCATATATTAAGATATGGAATAATTAATTCGCCTGTTTGGCATCATTTTCATTAAGTTATCGTCATGATTAGAATTTTGACGCTATTTTTGTCAATCAGTGGCGAAATATCGTCATGTTTGCGATATTTTTCTAAATGAGTCCCCAAGTTCGCTAAGCTAATCACCAAGTGCTGCAAATAAATGGAAGGAAGAACATTTCTTATTTATAAATTATTGTTGGCAACCTGTTAGGCGTCAAAATACAGCACTCCTACACAATGTATCTTCTCTAAATAGAATGAACTGGGCCCACTGAATGATGTTAACAAATTTATCTCAAAATATTACATATAAAAATTGCACTTATTTCACAATAACTAATCAGTTTTTAATTTTATGTGATTTTCTTGATGAATTTGTTTGGAAAAGTGCAATATCTCAAAAATGTAAAGTTAGTGTTTGTTTCCCAATGAAAAATTACCGCCAAAAAGATTACTCACATAATATTATTGAAGGTTCTGATTTTTTGATGATTTTTTTTAATTTCATTCTAAAATTTGAGGGTCTTATGAACATTTACTTACGTTTAAAATCAATAGTTCTGTAAGTCTTGTAAAATCAATCGGCTTGTAATCACGGATTGTAATTTTTGTTATGAATTTCATTCAAGATGCTTCATCAGTTCGTAAGATATCGTCTTCACTCACACCCACAATACTTACATACATACACCACCTTTCAAGTTCATGGATGCTTAGAACGTGCTCTTCCGCCGAAAATTCAAATTCGAATTTTCTACCTCTGCACAATATTTCCCCCATACATTATACTATGTATACCGAGAAAGCAATAATTCATAAATAGGTTACAAGTTCTAAATTTTCTTACACAAATAAAACTCAGTTTATTTTCTTATACATATTTTATCTTTCAATAATTGGTGTGACTTCAATAAATTTAGATAATTTGAATTAAGATACTTCATATCCGTCGTAACAAGAACAATTAGCTTAATGCCTTGTACTTATTGCCTGCCACATTTTCCGGAAATGGATAGCCATTTCCGAAGAAGTCCATCTACTTTACGTAATGAATTGTTCCGTGGGCAAGAACGGTACGAATAAGACAACGACTGTTGCAATCACTTTAATTCATCCGGGGCAGATGTATAGATGGATATGGATTCAAAATGAAGCAGTGAGATTTTGCCAAGATGATGACCCAAAATTTGGGACTTTGTGATGAAGAAAACATTGCCTTGAAATCTACAGAAGCAATTATGTGAAGAGAATATACTTTGCACAATAGGAAATTATCTAGATAGACATTAGATTTCAAAGTATATTATGGTATATGTCAAAACATTACAAATTAAAATTTGGGTGATAATAGCTGAAAATATTCTTAAGCAAATATAAAGTAGTTTAATCTTTGCTTTCCTTATATTCATTTAATAATATATAAGGAAAGTATTGTGACTGGGTCAAAAATTCGAATTCGAGTTTAAAACAGGAGAGCATGTATCAATCATCGCTGAACACGAACAGTTACAAGTCCTCCGGACGAGTCGGACGGCCTGGGGCTTTCACACACACACAATCATACATGTGTGTGTGTGTGTGTAACTGAGTCTGTGGAGATATTATCTCACAAACGAAATTTGGCACAATAATTACAATCAGTGAATACTGGAAGCCTATTATTTTTAAACTCAATCGAATGTGCAGAGCGCCCCCCCCCCCTAAACTTTGCGAAATGAAATTTTGAAAAAATCATCAAAAAATCAAAATATTCAATAAAGTTACGTAAGTATTTAATTCTAATAAATATTTTTTCATTAGTAAATGATTGACATAAAATTTAAAAAGCTAGCAAAAACCGTTCTCAAGATGTTGTACATTTTTCAAATAATTTTATCAAAAAATCACATAAACTTACAAAAAGTATTAACTATTGTGAAATATGTTGACTTTTCATATATAATATTATGCGATAAATTTGTTAACATCATTCTCGTTTATTTAGCTCGTTTTATTCACGAGGGCAAATACTTTGGGTAATCATTTTGTATTTGGGCACAATTAGTCGTTTATTTACTATAAGTATAACCTATTTCTCCGTCTATAACGCTTCGAGTTATTTTGGAGTCGAATTTGGCGGAGTATCGCCAGTTTGGAGGGCTTTTGTAAATGTTACTAAATCGACGAAAATGTCGCCAATTTAAACCCCCACCAAATTGATAAAAAAAATGTCACCAAATTGATAAAAATGCCATCAAATTCATAAAAATGTCACCAAATTGTCAAAAATGACGCTCAATCAATGAAATGGATGACTTATTGATGAAAATACAATATCTTGGAAATAATATAAGAATCTGCTATAAGAGTTGATACTTTTTGGTAATAATTTTGTATTTGGACATATATATTAGAGCTTTATCTACTATAAGAATAACATATTTCTCCGTCAATAACGTTTATTTAAATTTTGGTGTCGAATTTGGCGGAATATTGCCAACGTTGCGAGTTTTTTAAATGTTGCCAATTTGACGAAAATGTCGCCAAATTGATAAAAATAACGATAAATCAATGGAAATCACTACTTATTGATGAACATTTAATATCTTGCAAAGAACATTATAAACGACTATAAGAGTAGCCCACTTCTCCACCGGCCGTAATACTTGGCGAACATTTGGCGGGATGTCGAGAACTTGGCAACTTTTTAAAATATTGTCAGATTGACGAAAATATCACCAAATTGTTAAAAATGATACTAAATATGATTCAATGCTTTGAAAATTTTTAATTTCGTCATATGACGGGCATACCTTCTAGTAAATAAGAAATGAGCTTTTCTCTTTTTGTTTGTAACACTTAACGATATATTTTGGCAACTTGTTTAAATATTGTCAGATTGACGAAAATGTCGCCAAATTGATAAAAATGATGCTAAATATGATTCAATGATTGCACATATGATGGATTTAATTCCGTCATATGACGGATATATAAGAAGTCTTCTGGTATATAAGAAATGAACTCCTCTTTTTTTGTTTGTAACACTTAACGATAGATATTGCAAACTTGGTTAATAATTTAGAGATATATCGCCAACTTGGCGATATTTAGCTCCAGATTGACGAAATATTTTCAAAATTGCAAAAATGAGACCGGTTTAATGAAAATGACGTTTAATTGATGAATGTATTATTAAAATACTTTAATATATGGACAATATTGCTTTTTGAGGAAGTTATCAATATTGATAATTGTCAATTTAGATTTGCGTGAAATAGAAGTCAATTGGGTACTAAATAGCTTTACATGTTAGCATTCAAGAGCCAAATGTACAATTCAACGTTACAAACACTATGCAGTGGATATTTTGATCATGTTTAACTGTTGTTGTTGAGACCCAGACCGTCCGACCTACCAGAAAGATGTAAGGTAACTGTATGGACGGCCGGGAAGTGCCACCCAATTTAGACCGGAACCCAGTGGGGGAGGCATCCACAGGGACCGTACCCTCCTTCCCCTACCACCAACCTCTCGGAAGGACTTACGGACCCACATGTTTAACGTGATCGTACTCCGCATGAACACGGCGGCATTTGTGGTAGCGTGCAAATCTAGCGCGCAAACCACGGGGATACCGCACCCGAGATGGCCAACAGCACGTGGTGTTCCGAGGTGGTCACCCACCAAGTACTAACCGCGCCCGATGCTGCTTGACTTCGGTGATCTAACGAGAACCGGTGTTTTCAGCACGGTACGGCCGTTGGCCCTTCATGTTTAACTGTGAAAAAGTACATTAATTGCATTATACAAAGATAGTCATGTACTACCCTCATCATATACTTTCATTTTCTTGTTTGGTCCTTCAATAATTTATGTAATTTGAATGAATTTAGTTAAATCGAATTAAAATACTTTATATCCATCGTGACACGTACAATTAGCTTAATATCATGTCTTTATTGCCCGCCACCTTTTTTGGAGATGAATAGCCCTTTTGAAAGAAGTCTATCTACTTCATGTAATTCATTGTTCCGTGGACAAGAACGATACAAATTAGCCAACGAGTTTTGCAAGTACTTTAATGTCTCTGGGGCAGATAGATAAATGGATATGGATTCAGAATCAAGTTGTGAGGTTTTACGTATGTTGCTGATTCGATTTCACGAAATTCTGAACTTTGTGATGAAATAAATAATATTTTACAGAAGATATTGTTTGATATCAAGAGAGGCAATTATGAGAAAAAAAAACACTTCGAATAATAGGGATTTCGTTAGATTCCAAAGTATAGATTCCAAAGTATATTATAATACATATCAAGACGTCACAATTCAAAATATAGAATAACAAATAAATATGCTATTAGCAGAAAATCTTCTTAGAGAAATGTAAAGTAGTTTATTAACTTTATATTCTTGTTTATTCTTTCAATAATTTATATAACTTGATTGTATTTTGTTAATTTGAATTAACATACTTTATATCCACCGTGACCAGGACAATTTCCTTAATGCTTTGTTCTTATTTTCTGCCACATTTTTCGGATATGAATAGCCATTTCCGAAGAAGTCCATCTACTTCAAGCAATGAACTGTTTCATGGCCATGAACGGAAAAATTAGACAACTGTAGAAATCACTTTAATGCATCTGCGCAGATAGATAGGTGGATATGAATTCAAAATTAAATAGCGAAATTTTATGTATGTTGATGATTATTTTACACAAATATCAAAGCTTTGTGGAGAAAAAAAATATTTTGCAGCCGATATTTTTTGAAATCTAGAGAAGCAAATATTGATGGGTTATTTTTGGCTATTTAATAATTTTAGGAGTTTTGTTTTTAATCTAAACGTGTATTACTACCTAGTCATTCTCTTTCAGTTATAAATTTCATTTCAGTTATACATTTCCTGAGGTTTTCCATTCAGTTATCCATTTCCTGAGGTTTTCGTTAACTTTTAGTTGGAATTTTTATTATGTTCTAAATTTCCCTTTTGTCTAACTGATGTTCTTTTTATTCTAAATTCTAGTTTGGCAAATAATTGTTTAATTTTAACATTGTTAACTTTAAATTTAATAGTCTAAATTTTTTACTATCACTATACGACCGGTCACTGTTTAAATTCAATTTATTTAATTTATTTATGATGTTTAATTTAATTTGCTTAGTTAATGAGATGTTTTGAAAAGTCGTAAAATGCTTTTAAAATTATTTAAAAGTGAAGTTTAAAATTTTTATAAACGTTAGATTTTGAAAGCTTAAACTCCATGTCTTTCTCTTACTTTAATGAATTTTTATAATTTAGGAATGTTCCATTTTAATATTTTACAGGTTAGCATATGTTTATGCACTTAGGGTCACTGGTCGGTCAGCACACTTTCAGTTTATTTTAGAATTGCAGATGATTTTCAGATTTCAAGAACTCTGGAACATACAAGTTTTTATTGCATTTAAAAATTAAGGAAAATTTTAGAATGCTTTGAATGATTTATTGAATTGTTTAGTATATCGTAATACTTTTTTTTCTCCCGGACATTATGTAAAAAGAACATACTTTGTGTAATATGGAATTCGTTAGGTAGCATATTCCAAAATATATTATGATACATGTCAAAACATTCCACAATTGAATAACCAATAAATATGCTATTCGCTCAAAATACTCTTGAAGAAATATAAAGTCGTTTATTACTTTCCTTATATACATAATGTATAAGGAAAGTATTGTCACGGAGTCGGAAGTTCGAATTCGAGTTTTCGACGGGAGAGCAAGTTTCAAGCATCCCTGATCACGAATCAAACATTTTCGAAGTGATGTCTGCGTGTATGTGTGTGTGTGTGTGTGTGTGTGTGTGTGTGTGTGTCAGTGAGACTTTGGAGACAATACCTGACGAACGAATGGACCGATTCGAACGAAATTTGGTACAGAAATCACAATTCATAAACACTGGAAGTCTATTGTTTTTATAAGCGATCGAATGTTCAAAACTCCCCTAAATTTTCGAGTGCAATTTTGAAAAAATCGTCAAAAAATAAAAAACGCTATTAAAGTTACGCAAAAAGACATTTCTTATGTAATTTTTCATTAGAAAACGATTGACATAAATTTTAGAACGCTAATATGAACCGTTCGCGAGATATTGCACATTTTAAAAAAAAATAATCAAAAAGTCATATGAAATAAAAAAAAATATTTCCTATTGAGAAACATGTTGACTTTTCATATGTAATACCATGCGATAAATCTGGTGACATCATTCTCGTGGATCTAGCTCTTTCCAATCATGAAAGAAGGTACTTTGAGTAATACTTTTGTATTTAAACGCCAATAGTCATTTATCTGCTGTAAGAATAACTTTTTTTTCCGTCCATAACGCTTGGCAAGATTTTGATGACAAATTTGGTGGAATGTCGCCAACTTGGTGACTTTTTTAAATGTTGCTAAATTAACGAAAAACTCGCTAAATGGATAAAAACGACGCTAAATCAATGACGACTCATTGATGATGACGACATAGAAAATGACGACTCATTGCCGAAAATTCAATATCTTGGAAAGAATATAAATAACTACTATAAAAGTAATCTACTTTTTTTTACGGTAAAAGTAGCAAATTCATTGCATCATATAAGGAAAGTCATGTGCTGCCCACATCAGATTTTTTTCTTTATATTCTTGTTTGATCTTTCAACAACTTACGTAACGTAAATATATTTTGTTAATTCGAATTGAAATACATTAGATCCATCGGAACAAGGAAAATTAGTCTAAAGTGGTGTTCCATTTTCCTTCCGCCTTTTCAAGAGGTAAATAACTGAATCCTAAAATGTCAATATATTTTACGCAATAAATTGCCTAATGAGAAAGTATAGCACAAATTAAACTACGACTGCTGCGATTACTTTAATATCTCTGGGGCATAATGATACGGGAATATGGATTCAAAATGTAGTAGCGAGATTTCCCTTAAGATAATGACTCGATTTTACGAAAATCGGTAGCATGAAGTGAAAACATATAAAGGTCCCCCAAACATACTGTTTTCAAATCTTCAGAGACACACAAATATTGGGACACAACACACTTAGTTCAATATGTAATTCATAAGAGAATATATTTCAATTTCTGAAGTGAAATATTGAAAAAATGTCAGAAACACAAAATGAAAGAAGGCAAAAATATGTTGAGAACTCTTGCATATTTCTAAATGAAGAAATATGTAAGATTTTTTTCTGGTATGATCTTTTAACAATTTGTTTACTAAATATAATTAATTTAGTTAATTCAAATTAACAATTAACCAGCTAAAACTAAAAATAGTCCAATCCATGCTGTTACTGTCTATTTTAGAGATGACTATCTATTTCCTAAGACTTTGAATTACTGTGCGTAAGGAATTGTTTTATGAGTAAGAACATTACAAATGAGTCTGTTTAAAAATAGTGCAAATACTTTAATGTATCTATAGTAGAACAAGAAAATAATCTAGATTAAAAAAAAAGTAGTAATAGAAAAAGAAAGGATCCATGTGTACACCTCCTGATCCTTCGAGGCTACTGTTATTATTCCTTAAGGAGTTAATTATTATTTATTAAGGATTTATTTATTATTCCGTAAGAAATTAATAATTATCCCTTAACACTTTGAAGGATGTTCCCAGTGTAAAAGAAACTGACTATACTACCAAAATGATGGTCATTTCAAAATTGTCAAATTAAAAGGAGTAAAAGTGTCTAATTTTGTTACGAGAGTAGTCATTTTATACTTAAGTTTGTGAAATAAAGAAGTGAATCAAACCATTTTTAATCTTAAAACAAATGTTTTTAAGAATATTTTTTTCAGATCGTCGAAAGAATCTTAGGTATGGACATAATTTAAAACAGCAAGTATGTTAATTATTTCATAGCAATTTTATACAGGAAGTTGAGTCAACAGACTTCCAAGAATCTTAAACTCGAAGTATAAAGATATTCCACCGTTTTTCGTATTTTTGGAAGATTATTTTGTATGGAGCGTCATTCAAAAACGCTCCGAATATGAGCTTTATATAAGTCTGAAATGTAAAACCTGTTTACACATATCATTCCCCTGATTCTTGGAAATACATCTTTTTGGATATCTCACATAATTCTGCTAATTTTATATGATATTCCCAAATAACAAAATCGGCTATATTACTGAAATAATGACTATTTTCGCTGGCACTCCTGAAAATTAAGAAGTAATTAACTTCTTTAAATCAAACGAACCAAAGTCAAGTGAAGTTCATTTGACAGACTTAACATCTTATGACCTGTTTAAAATTTTAATATCCAATTATTTGAATTGCTCATTTTATTCAAGAAACCTAAAATCTCGTACAGCCCAACAAAGAGATCTCATGCAAACAATTAGTGAATAATTCTATTACTCGTTGTAGATTGATGTGAAATATAACTTCAGTTGCTTAATTTGAATGGGAAAAGACTGATATTGATATGTAGTATGTGTGACGATGGCTCAAAAGACCAACGGAAAGGAGATTCACATATTTTTTTAATTATTTTATTTGTATTGTTTGGGAATACAGTAAACCAGCCTACAACGCGATAAATTCGTACCACGTTATATGGAAATCGCGTTAAAAAAACTCAGATTAGTGTAAATCAGATTAATTTGTACTGTGTTATATGGAAATCGCATACCGAATTGTATGGAAACCGCGTTATAAGAAACTCAGAATTAGTATAAAGCAATTCGTACCGCGTTATATGGAAACCGAGTTACATATTTCGAATTATTTTTATTAAGACTTCATATAAGAAAATTAAAAAAACAATGTAAAATATAAATTTAATAAGATACTGCTGAAACTAATTGAGTTGTATTATAGAGAAACAGCGTTATAAGACTACCGCGTTGTATGAAAACCGTGTTTTATGACTACAGCGTTTTAAGAGATCTGTCGCAGTGTTTGCTGAGTTATATGGAAATCGCGTTATAATAGTGCCGCGTTATAGGAGGGTTGATTGTATCTTCTATTGGAGCGTCCTAATTTTCCATCATGTGTGGGCGGGGGTACTTGGTCGAACTTAGCAGTGCAAAGACGATGGACTTGTGGTACCATTATTAAGAAACATCAATTCACAATTCGAGAGAATTGAATATCTGCTAGGAAACGTCGATGATATATCTTCCCTGCGTGGTAGATATGTCTCTGTTTTTATTAATGTCTAGATTTAATTTATTTTTTAAGAAATCGGGTTCCAGCGATTCTGGGTTTAAAAAGTCCATACTGAAGTCGCTCAATAGTTTTTGCGTCAGACAAATTTGTAAAGTTGGTTTACTTATATTCGAAGTTATAAATAAAAACAATATAATTTGTGAAATAAATAACCAATCAATGAAAGTTTTCAGCACATTTCAAAAGTCGACACGTTAGCGATACTCTGCCAAATTAATCAAAGTTACGGAATTCGTCATTTGTATATAACATTGATGCAATTACCAGACACTTCTTTCCCAATATTAATATACGCGTAAGAAGGTAAATATATTATCTATGAAATTTCTTCCAAGGTGAAATAATTCAATCTGCAAAATTTTAATAAGGTCACAATTTTCTATAATTGATAGCCAAAAATATGTTGCAGCAGCCCATTCATTACAGTGAACCTCTGCTATAACGGCCTCGGTTATACCGCGTATACGGATATAACGCGAATGTAAGCATGTCTCGCTTTCTTTTATTTGTCACACCTCGTGGTGTGTGTTTCAGTTTTCTACGCGCTGAAGGTAAGACAGGGGAAAATGTGCTGGAAGAGGAAAACAGGAGAAAATGATGAAGAATCTACACGAATAGAAGCAGTCTTTATTTCAGGACTTTAGGAACTTTAGAATGGGCAAATACATATATTTTATGAATATAGTAATTATATTTGGTTCGGTAACAAAATGTCTGCAGGAGGACAAATGATGGTTTCCGGAGGATTAGTCCTCCGGATGTATGCCTGAGAAAACACTCTGTTTAGGAGGTAAACAAAACATGCTAAACTGAAAATTGCACTAGAGGACGAATGAATTACAGAAACAAGTGTAAATCAGTTCATTGTTAATGATACATAGAAACTAATCTGTCAAGTTATCACTGATGGATAAACAGCTACAGCAACCAATGAGTATATTGAATTAAACGAACCTGGAAGTTCAGAGATCGAACCTTACACTATTCCTAAATAGAAGCAGCCCTGAAGGGTATTCTGCGGTGGATTGAAAAGCAGAAAAATACCACTTCGCTTATAAGGTCAATCCAATTAGCCTACATAAAAATTAAACTATGAGCAAAATATGTCAAATAAATAATTTGAAATTACATATTTTATGGCTTACGCATTACTGCAATAACTGAAAAGTTTATAAGTACACTACGATTTATAGGTAATAGTAATACATTGGCTATGCACTTGTAGTTATTTAAAAAAAAACAAATAAAAACAAACAAATAAAAACAAACAAACAACATAACAACATACTAGTGGCGGCTCATGAGATTATGCAGGTGATACAGGATAAGCGCTGCTTATTTTAAAATTATCAGCTGAAAGGGTTATTATTATTATTTGGCAAAATTTTCAGACTCGTTTGACTATGTTCAGATAATATTTGACAACACTTGTGCCAATAGCATGATGTATTTTGTTGATTTTCGTTGTCAAGGTGGAAGGGAATACACTCCACTGAATCTGTTTCACCTATTCCTGAAATCACGAGCCGTCCCTGCAACATACATAATAACATACATTTAGAACATGATAACGAAAACAACATTTTGAACACTAAAAATTGAGTATTAAAATAGCACTTGATAATTGATTAATATTTTGAAAAAGCATTTTTCTTAAAGCGTTAAAACTTGCGATAATCTGGTAATCTCTGATCTAAAAATAATTTTTTTAACTTGACATTTAACGAGAACAATATAATATTTACCTCTTTCAAAACAAGGAAAATTAGCTTAAAAGCATTCCCCGATTTCCAACCACCTTTCTGAGAATAACTTTCTATTTCTTAAGACGCCAAATCACTTGAAGTAATGAATTCTTTCAAATTTATGAACGGCACAAATTAGACGGAAGACTGGTGCAATTCTTTTAGTGCATTACTGCTCTGTGAGCACAATTACAAGGAAAATAGCGGATTTATGATAAAGCAAGAATATTTCAAGATAATGACTTAATTTCACGAAAGTTCAAATTGTTTGGTTGCAATAAAAACGTTTAATCAAAGAATTCATTTTATACGAAATCTGTAAAAGTTATTTATAGCAGGAATATACACTTAGTTTAATAGTTGATTCTATGATGTTTGTTTTTAAACTATGATGGTAAATGTATGGAAGAAAAATACAATCTGATGTGGGCAGCACAAAACTTCCCTACTAAATGTAATGACTTCTTTCCTAGTTAAATAATGGTGAGATTCACTGAGTTCTGCTTTTGGTATTGAATGAATACCACGCAAATTGAAGTTGAACGCTTTTGGTAACTTATTAGTTTTAATACAATTGACATTTAATTAATGCCCTATGAAATAAATAACTATTGACGAATTCTGTGGCGTTAAAATACAAAACTATTACAAAAGTAACTTTCGTAAAGTGAACGGATTAGATTCATGAAAATTATGCTTACAGCTTTCTTGCATAATATTGAGAATATATTTTAGGTGATACTGACGAATTTGTGTATATCATTTTTGTGAAAAATGTATTTGAAATACCTGCAGTATCTCGAGAACGGGTCATGCTAGTGTTATAAAATTTCTGTCATTTGCTTTCTAATAAAAAATGCATATAAAATAGTTGTCTATTTAACAGTGTTAATGTTTTTAATTTTTTCCAAAATTCATTTGAAAATCCTGCGATATCTTCAGAATGGCTCATATTAGCGTTATAAAGTTTATGCCAATCGTTTTCTAATGAGTCTGATGTTGCTTACCATTATTGCAGATTCAAAGAATTCCTTGGAATATTGGTGAATGTGTGCTTTCGAACATGAATCTGATGTTACTTATCATTATTGCAGATTCAAGAATTCCTTGGAGTATTGGTGAATGTGTGATTTCGAACATTCTATTGTATTGAAAATTTGAAGGGTTCCATTATTCACTGATAGTAATAATCGTTCTTCATTCGTTCGTGTGATAGCACATTCACAAATTCATAAACACACAAGCAATATACATGCATATACGCACAGACCGACAAAAGCCATTTCTGATATCTAGAGACACCACTATTATATTTACGATGAAAACTCGGCTTTGATTAAATCACGCTTATCACAATTTTATTAGGCTACTTCGGTTAAAGTAAAAGTAAAGTTTGCTAAATATACTGTCAAAAACATATCTAACATGAAAAGTAATAAAATCACAATCACTATCACCGTACTTTTCTCTAGCGGAACACACGGGACGTAAAATCAAACCTCACACATTTTAGCGAAAGAACTGCAAAATTACAGAAGCTTGAAAGCATTTCACCCCAATTTGCGTAATTAATTAATTTCAAAGTATGGATGTCACAAACAAAGTAAGACTTATGTATTGAGTTTCGTGTCTTACGGACATAATGGCAATGGAATATGGATTGATAATAAATAGTAAGATTTTACTTAAGATAAAGACCCAATTTCATTAAAGTTACAAAACATTTGAAAAAAAAAAATACTTTCCTAAATCGTTTATTTAATTTCAGAAATGCAAAGGCAATTATTGCATGCTTATCCACTAATCGGTGACTTTCATGTGTTTTTCTAAACAAATTCGATGTGATAAGTTAAAATAATTACTCGAAGTAATATTGTTGAGACCCAGACCGTCCGACCTACCAGAAAGGTGTAAGGTAACTGTTTGGACGGCCGGGAAGTGCCACCCAATTTTGACGGGAAACCAGTGGGCGGCATCCACAGGGACCGTACCCTCCTTCCCCTACCACCAATCTCTCGGAAGGACTTACGGACCCACATGTTTAACGTGATCGTACTCCGAGTGAATACGGCAGCAGTTTTGGCAGTGGTGGGAATCGAACCTGGGCCTACCGAGTGCAATTTTCACGCTGACCACTGGGCTACCGCTCTCTGCTCGAAGTAATGTGTAAGAAATATTAAAAATAACTGAATAATCTATGAAATAGAACATTTTTAAAATATGAGAAAACAATTTGGTCTATGGAAAGGGTAATGAAAAAATCCCACGTAATAATGAGGCAAAAAATTGAATTACGTTAAAAATATCGTTTCATACGTAATTTATTATCAGAAAACATACGACAGTCATTCGGGTAAGCATAACAAAACCCAACCCATCCAAATGTATAAGGACACTCATTCTGGTAAAAAGTACATTATTCTGTAAGATTTAAACTATATTATCATTTCATACCTCTTTTAAAATTTCACTAGCCATACACAACATTTCACTGATTTGCGTAATGGATTCCTATCAAAGTACGAACATTATAAGTAAGACAGATTAGCTCAAAGACAGGCAGAATGAACAAAGTCATAAGCACTTTTCAACTATGATGGAAAGTAATAAAAATTAATACATATTTAATTTATGTACAATTAATTTAATTTTAGGTGCATGATTAATTTAAGGTTTATTAGTTTTATCCCTTGAATCATTTTATTCTATGCTTTTTGATGCGTAATTGATATTTAACGCAATTTAATTCTTAAAGTAACTTTATTTCAATTTAATAACTTTATATAATTTTAATACTTTTGAGTTTAAAGTGATTTTATACGTAATTATAGAGCAATCGGCATTAATTCTTATAAAATGATTTGCCTGCAAAATAACCCAATCTTAAAACTATGTCACTATTTTACAGTCCTTTCAAAATTCTGCTAGAAATCCAAGGCGTTTCATCTCTTTCTGGAATAATTTATTCTCAAATTATGGATCTCATAAACAAGACAAAACTGGTGCAATGAGTTTCTTGTCTTACGGAAACAAAAATATGAATTTATAATGAGACAGTAAGATTTTACTTAAGATACGTACCCAAATTCATATATGTTTGAGATTGTTTGAAAATAAAAGAAATAATTTTCCTAAATCTTTTTATTTAATTTGAAAAAGGCAAAGGCAAATACGGTATGATTTCTACATGGAGTAATAGATCATTTTAAAGATATTTCTTTTAAAAAAAGATGACACGTGTCAAAAATCGGCCAGTATGATGTTTAAATAAAATTTAAAACATTGCTACAAATTCTGAAACGGAAGTTGTTAGAATATTATAGAACGATTTGACACATAACAATGTGAATGTGATTTTGCGTATAAAATATGACATTTCATATTACAAACATTCTATTAGTTTCATTTGTTAGTACGGTTTTGTAACATTTTTATGAACAAAATTTTCCTAAGATATGATCATGTGCACTTCAGAATAAATACCAGATATTCATATTTAAATCAGAGGCATATTGGAATCATTGACGAAGCATCAATGGGGGAGAAAACGAACCCTTACACTAACGAGCAATCCTAATACTGTCATTTTTTCTACTTTTAATTTTATTTTACTTATTTATAAAATAAATGATATTTTATCGTTACTGCAAATTAAATCCATTAATTATGGTGTTTTTTATCACTACGTAATGTACTACCTTAATATTACATAACCTATATAATAATTATGCTATAAAAGATGAAGTAGTAAAATACTAATATGAAATTAATAATATAAACACATTGATTTATCTGTCTGTATATCTATCTATCTCTGGGTAACACTTGTCGAAATTTTAGGCGACAAATTTGACAAGATATCGCCAACTTGGCGATTTTTTAAATGTTGCTAAATTGACGAAAATATCGCCAAATTGATAAAACTAATGCAAATCAATGAAATTAATTGCTTTATGAATTGGAATAGTATTGTAATGATGCGTCGATAGTGTTTGTGTGTCAGATCCAACCATCCCACTTAACGAAAAATTTGGCGACTTTTAAAATATCGCCAAATTTTTTAAATGTCGCCAAATCGATAAAAATATTGGCGAATCGATGAAAATGCCGCCAAATTGATGAAAATGCCGCCAAATTGATAAATATGAAGCCAAATCAATGACATTTATTCTGTTTTGAAAGGAGGTAGTATTGTAATGATGTTTCGGAAGCATTTATCTGTCAGTCCAACCGTCCCACTTAGCGACAGATTTGGCGAACTTATAATGTCGCCAAATGTTCAAAATATCGCCAAATTGAAGAAAATGTCACTAAATTGACGAAAATGTCGACAAATCGATATTCGGCAAATTCATAAATATGTCGTAAAATTAACGAAATTAATTGAGTTTTGAAAGGGGATAGTATTGTAATGATATTTCGGTAGCGTTTGCCTGTCAGTCCAATCGTCCCACTTGGAGAATTTAAAATGTCTCCAAATTGGTTAAGATATCCCCAAATTAACTACAATGTTGGCAAATTGATAAAAATGTTGCCACATTGAAAAAAATGACTCCAATTCAATAAATAAATTGTGTTTTGAAAGGTAATAGTATTGTAATGGTGTTCCGGTAGCGCTTGTCTGTCAGTCCAACTGTCCCACTTGGCGGCAATTTTGCGAGTTTTTTTAAATATCTCAAGATTGGACAAAATAGCACAAAAATTAAGGAAAATGTCACCAAATCGATGAAAATTTAATATTTTGTAAACAATATAAAAATCTACTACAAGATAAAACCATTTCTCTATTCCTCCGTCTGTGACATTTAACAAAACATTTGGCAAATAATTTTGCGGGATGTCGTATATATCGCTAAGTTGATAAAAATGATGCCAAATGGGAAGTAATATTTTGCAAATTTTGAATTCCGTCATATGAAGGGTATACCTTCTAGTATTACATAAGCCTTCTACATAAAAAAGATCTAGCTGTATTTTTGTTTCAAGAATACATTTAGAAACTTTGGAGCTGGTTGAGGGAAGATTGGTCTATATTTGTTTACAAGACCAGGGGACTTCGCTGCCTATTCGCTACGCTTCGCTAACCCTAGTAAATTACTTCACGAGTCGGGAGGCTTCGCATTTTACTCTTTTGAGCTTGTATAGCTCACTTCACGAGCTATTTCAAGCTAAACTTGTGTTTAAATCGTAAAAAGGTTTATTTCACCGTGGTTCTCTATTATGTCTTTAAAAATGTACCAAATTCCATATATTGGTATGTTATACTTTTTTGCGGTACAAGATAGAGAAACTTAAGTTCAATTGCAGGAGTGCGTCAACACGGTAGAGTAGGCTGGTGTGGCTGACCATGATCGCTCTTTTTGCGAGTTGGCGACGTCTTTGGTTTTGTCCGTAACAGAGACCATTCTATGTAAATTGAACATATGCAACGTTATCAAGACATTCTAATGAGCTTTGTTAGCGGTCATATAGTAATTATGACTTTTAGAAGTCGTTTAGAAATTAATAATATCGAAGGTAAGAGATGCATGTCTCTAGAGATTTTAACAACGCAAATACTAAATTAGGACGGATGGTAGTAGATTTGAATTTGCATAAACAGTTTGCAAATTATATGTGTAACACTCTAAAATGATTCTAATTGGTAAACAATCTGAACAGAATAAATCGCCAATGACTTTTATGCCAAGAATATGGTTTTATCCCTGTAGTGGATAGTTTAACTCCTGATTTTGTGAATTTGAAACGTATATTTTTGTAAATTTTACATACTATGAGGTTCATACCTTGAGTAAATGCTCCAAATTCAATGTTATTATGTATAATAATTTTGAACAAAATGCTTGCATGTTTAATTAATTTCCCCAGCTGATATTTTTTCTGTGAAGAACAGATGTGAACAGACGGGATATTTTTGCACGCATTTATTTTGATTAAAGTATTCGCCTGTCTTTTACATGGAATACGTTAAGCTGATTAGCAGTGAACAACGGTACACATAGCGGCCGCGTAGCTCCTGTTATATATTTCTCTACCGATAAGCCTTTAACGGCTACAGGTTCCCTAATATTGAGGTAATTACCTTTTTCATTGTAGAACAAAAGACAGGGCTATAAATTTCAGTTAAGGCTATTAATTTAACCTAAATTTAACTTTAATTTAGCAGGGCTATTAAATTAACTTTAATTTAACAGGGCTATTAATTTAACTTAAGTTTTACTTAGAATTACACATCAGCAATTGCTAGTAAAAGCTATTATACAGCAAGCCTAGTTGCATCTAATGTCCGACATTTGTTCATTATTGTATATCTTGTATGTATTATTACATTGGAAATATTTCCAATGTATTCCCAATATTAGGCAAATATTGGAGATACATCGACCTCCAGTATTGTTAAAATATTTTCATTATAATATTACGCCAATATTGGTGTTACATTGAAAATATTTCCAATGAAACGCCAATATTGGTGTAATTTTATCTTAATATTTTAAGCCAATGTTGGGCCAATTACACCAAAATGTTCACTTTTTTTATTGGTCTAATATTTTCAATATTGACTGCCAATAATGAGCCAACATTGGAGTGGTGCATTGGTTCCGTGAGCGTTTGTCCGGGCTGCAAGAGCAGCTTTAAACGGGATTGAGGAGTCGCAATCCTCCTTTGCCATTGTATGCATTGTATTTGGTTTCCCCTCCATTGAACTTTATCCTCTTTTTTGATTTCAATTGTATATTTACTTCGGATTAAAGAGCAGCATTTGCGCCTATTCCTTGGTAATATTAATGTACATCTTTGTGATTGCGTATTGCACTTGTCGTATATTGTGTGTATATATATATATATATATATATATATATATATATATATATATATATATATATATATATATATATATATATATATATATATATATATATATATATATATATATATATATATATATATATATATATATATATATATATATATATATATATATATATATATATATATATATATATATATATATATATATATATATTATATATATGTGTATATATATATATATGTATATATATATATATATATATATATATATATATATATATATATATATATATATATATATATATATATATATATATATATATATATATATATATATATATGTATATATATATATATGAATAAATATGAATAAAAAAGTAAAAAATAAAACACGGCAAAGATGAGAAAAGGCAATAATAGTTAGCTCAAGATAAAAGATTAAGACATTGAGAACAATCAATTGAAACTACACAAAAAATGGCGGTTAGTTCGAAATTGCATTCTCATCAGGACAACCATACAATTCGAAATAAAACCGAGGGAATAGCCAGTTTCTGACAATATCGATAGTTTTTATCTATAGACACCATTGGAACTGTCTACTGGCTAGTGGAAGGGGAAAAATATAAACCAATTATTATAAATCAGAAATATAAAAAAACTGAAATATTAACTCACAGACACTGCTACCACGTGTATTATATTCAGTATTTTGTTTGAAAGATACTTCAGTATTTTGTTTGAACGATTTTGTTTAAATTACACTTCAGTATTTTGTTTGAACGTATTTTCTCAGAGCAATCAAGTCCCACTTAGCGCAACATTCAGTCTCAGATATTTTATCTAGAAGTGTGATTCTAAGGATTATGTAAACTTATTTCAAGATACTTTAAAGCTTACACCAGTTATGGGCCATATCTAACTCTGTCAATCGCCTCAGTGGATAGAACATTTCCACACAGAAAGTTTTCTTGTTGGCAGTGCAGTTATCGGGTTTTTTATGCTATTGGGCGTTAAAATTTACCAAATTGGTACACCGATGTTAGTCACTGCCCTGTAAATTCCTGTACTAAAGAATATGAATATAAATATTTAATAAAATTGTGACTTGCATCAACAATTTAAATTGTCATTTCTCATCTTTAACACTTTACAATATAGTTCTTGACATTACACAACATAGTTGAAAAGTGTTTATAACATTGTTCATTCTGTCTGTCTGTCCGTCCGTTCGCATCGCATGATAACTGCTGTAAAAATAACTTTATAAAAATGAATCTTTAGTATTTTGTTGAGACAGTCTGCGAAAAATATGGGAATGTAAATGAATATTACCAGCCAATAAGTTTTGGATTGAACCCGGGATGAAGAAATGAAATACATTGAACCCTATGGGACATAATTTTACAAACATTTTTAAGTTAATTTCAAATTCGCAACTTGTTTCGAAAGTTATAGGAAATATTCAACCATAAAATATATAAAAATAATTTCAGCAAATATGTTTGATAGTTTTTAAATAAAAATTAAAATAATAATTACACCCATGTAATACGAAGAGATCACGTGACCCACTTCAAAATAAAATATGGAGGCCATATTTTTTCCCAGGGTAAAAATCGGGATTTTTAAAGTTCTTTTAAATTTATATTTTGTGTTGCACCCGTCCTAAACCCCCTCTATTTTTACGTAATTTATGTGCATCTACATTCTGCGCCAAAGCAATTACAATATTTTTAATTTTAAATGATTAGCGAACTTGATTTATTTCTACGACGAAGCTTAATTTTAATGGATAAAGAATGTAAACAAGTTAATGTAAAGATGAGTTGTATAAGAATAGCTGAATTTTTTTTCACGCAAAATTATTTTACTCTGGAGTATGGAATAAAAGTGTATGAATGAAATGATCACTATTTTGACATAGAGAACCAGACGATTTATATTTCGATGACGTCAATTGAATAAAGCTCATTTTTTGCTATGAATGTTTTAAGTAAGATAAATTATCGTAGTTGTGTGATAATTTAAAAAATATCACAGCTGAATGCATCGCATTTTGCCTTCAGTTGGAAAGTGTTTCATATTCAATGTTTTATGCATGATAGATATTTCTTATTAGGATCTTTTTTGTTTTCTTTTATATTTATTCTATGATTGATGATCTATGTAACATTTAGATTTTGGTGTAGTTTTACCATCACGATTTCTTTATGCTCTGAACTTTAAGCACATAAGTACTTCCAAACCTATAGTATATATATTTAGTCATTATGGATGCATTGTGGTAAACTTTTAATATGTATTATTTTAACTGCTATAATTATATCTGACACAATTTACTGTTGAAATAATAATTGATTTCTCCATTTTATTCTTAATTTTTTATGCTTTATTATCTTAAAATTTAGTCCAATAAAGACGAAAATTTAAATTTTCCTATTATCCACTTTTTTCCCCTAGAATTCAACTGGAACATCCTGGCTGGGCAATACTTCCTACGCTTCAATCATTCTGAAAGGTAATTATTCTAATATAGCAGGAACTTTCTTTTACTAGCATAATTGCTAAAAGTAATTTAATTCGCTATTACTAGAATAAAGACACAGATTTGCTGAATTCATGGAAAATACCCTTTAAAACTGAGATAGGTATGTGGAATTAGGTACACGGGACAATAATTAAGAAAATTAAACTAAAATATAACAACTAAGACTAGGATTCAACTTTAAATCCAGTGTAAGTTAAATAGTTTAACTTAATTTACGACACATTTTAAAATTATTATCATTATACAACAAAGTGTGACGCATTTAATACAATTATATAAAAACCTGATGTGGGTAACACATGACTTTCCTTATATAATGCAATGAATTTACTACTTTTACAGTTTAAAAAAATGTTATTCTTATAGTAGATAATTATATACACACTCACTAATAATTATACACACACTCACACACACAGACATCACTTCAAAAATGTTTGATTCGTGATCAGGGATGCTTGAAACGTGCTCTACCGTCGAAAACTCGAAATCGAATTTTCGACCCCTTCACAATACTTTCCTTATACATTATGCATATAAGGAAAGTAAAAATGTTATTCTTATAGAAGATACTTATATTCTTCCCAAGATATAGAATTTTCTTCAATTAGTCCTCATTTTCATTTATTTAGTGTCATTTTTATCCATTTGGCGAGATTTTCGTTAATTTGGCAACATTTAAAAATGTCGCTAAGTTGGCGACATTTCGCTAAATTCGTCACCAAAATCTCGATAAGCGTTATGAACTGAGAAATAAGTTATTCTTACAGCAGATAAATGAATATTGGCGTTCAAATACAAAAGTATTACTCAAACTATCTTTTCTCGTGAATGGAATGAGTTAGATCCCCGAAAATGATGTCACCAAATTTATCGCATGATATTACATATGAAAAGTAAACATGTTTCTCAACAGTTAATATTTTTTTTTAATATATGGGATTTTGTCGATAAACTTTTTTGAAAAATGTGAAATATCTCGAGAACGGTTCATACTAGCGTTCTAAATTTTATCTCAATCATTTTCTAAGGAAAAATTACAGAAAGGTCTATTTGCGTAACTTAAGGTTTTACAGGTTATTTAAAGGTTTTGAATTTTTGATGGTTTTTTTAATATTTCACTCGCAAATTTAGGGGGCTCTGAAAATTCGATTGTGTATTAAAACAATAGGCTTCCAGTATTCATGGACTGTGATTTTTGTACCAAATTTCATTCGAATCGGTCCATTCGTTCGTCTGTTATCGTCTCCAGAGACTCACTGACATACACACACACACACACACACACACACACACACACACACACACACACACACACACACACACACACACACACACATACACACACACACACACACACACACACACACACACATGCCCACACGCACATAGTCATCACCTCAAAAATGTTCGATTCGTGATCAGGGTTGCTTGAAACGTGCTTTCCCGTTGAAAACTCGAATTCGAATTTTCGATAATACTTTCCTTATACATTATGCATATAAGAAAATTGATACATTCATTATGTATAAAAGTAAAGTAATGTATAGAAAGTAATAATTATGCATATAAGGAAAGTAATTTTATATATTTTTTAGGATTTAAGATTTTTGGTAGCAAAAAGTTTACCATACTATTGGTTTTTAGAATTTTTTTTATTTTCAACCAATATTTTTCAGAATATGCTATAGATAGAGCTTAGATGATGAATTTTATGAATTTCCCATCAAAGTCTAGTGGGGGTGTCAGGGTTTATAAAGGATTCCCAATTCCAGTTTTATTCCTATTTGCGGTTAGCAAATTCCATTTTACTTGAAATATATATTTCTGAAGATTGACTATAGATAGAGACTAGATGATAATTGAAATGAATGTGGCATTAAATTCTACAGACGATAGTATCATGTACTAAACTTGTTTACTTCTGTTTTCTTTTTAACTTTAGGTCCAATATTTTTTCTTGAAACATCTATTTATTAGGATTGGTTATACATAGAGCTTAGGTAATGTCTAATACGGATTCAGCATTAAATTTTGAAAATAGAAATGTAACTCACTATGAACTTTCACTTCCGATTCTTGCGATGTTGCTTTTGATTATAAATTTTGCATTATCCTTGAAATATTTATTTCCCAGAATGGGTAATAGATACAGTTTAGATAATGACTGATATCGATTCAGAATCAAATTCTGAAGGAGTAGAAACTGTAGAGTTGTGTTTACTAAGAATTTCCACTTTCATAACTTTCCCCACTTCTTGTCCAAAATATATTTTTAAATGCCAATTTTAAGATTGGATAGAGATGGAGCTTAGATGATTATTTATAAGATTTCAGAAATAAGTTCCGACAGATATCGTGGAGAATGTCAGTAATCAAGTCTACTCAGAGAGAAAACTTGGACACTCATTTTATGAATGAATTTTCCATTGAGGAATTAAATAAAGATTTATTAAAAGAATTATTAAATCAAGCTATTCAATCTAGGAAACAGGCTGGACCAGACAGTGTTTCCCCGAGTTTTTTAAACATCTAGGAAATACTGCCAGAACCCATTTCTTTTAATTTATAACATATTTTGGAGTAGAATTATTAGCTTCCCAACCGATTGGGTGAAAGCCAGAGTTATCCCTATATTAAAATCAGGGAAACCACGGAAGGACACAAAGTCCTAGAGACCTATATCATTGACATCCATTCTTGCCAAGACATTTGAAAGAATGTTGTCCTCCAGACTCACATTTTTCTTGGAGTCAAAAGAATTTATCGGCGAAGGACAGGAGGGTTTTCGTAGTAGCATGCCCACTACTAATTCAATAATGAAGATAGTACATAAGATTAAATCAGAGTTCAACTTGAAACGAAGTTCTTTGGCCGTCTTTGTAGATTTCCAGGGGGCTTACGATACGATATGGAGAGGGAAGCTCGTATTTAAATTACAAGCATGTAAAATAGGTTTAAACATATTGAGTTGGATAAGAAGATATTTAGCCCAAAGATGTGTGAAAACAAGGTGGAATGAGGCGGAATCTTATTTCTGCCAAAGTAAAGTTGGTTTACCGCAGGGAGCGGTTAGCAGTAGTTATATTTTTATTGTTTACATTAATGATCTTATATAAAAGTTGAAAGAAGTTCAAGACATCAACGTTTCCATGTTTGCAGACGATATTGTGATATGGCCCGAAGCTAAAAACTCTAGAAAATATCAGGATCACAAGCAGAGCCAAGAAAATACAATAAACAAGACACTGGAAATCCTTCAGGCTTGATCCAAAGATAACAATATGCTAATGAACAAAAATAAAACAGTGTATCAATTCTTCTCTGTGTGAAAAGTGAACATAGATTTTGATTTGGTGATCGAAAACGAAGTACTTATAAAAGTAATAGTATAAAATATCTCGGTGTAATGCTGGACAACAAATTAAGCTTCACTGATCATGTGAAAGCTACAAAGGAAAAGGTTGAAGATAGAATCACTATTATGAAAAGACTTGCAGCTGCCAAATGGGGCGGAAAGCAAGCAACCTTCAATAAGATTTACAACATATACGTGAAACCCATAATTAAATACGGAAGTGAGGCCCTGATTTATGCTTCTAAAGGGTAAATCGATATATTGAAAAGAGCTCAGAATAGAGCTCAATGGGTAATTTTTGGAGCAGTCACGACCACACCAACTGCAGCAATGCAAATTTATACTTCCAATCCGCCCATTTTCACAGAAATCAGGAAGTAAGCGGTTGGAGCTTACATTAAAATGTTGACCTCTCAAAAAGCAGAATGGTTACAATATCATCAACCTAGCTCTCTAAAAACGCAAATTTCTCCAGTGGAAGTTTGTCAAAAAATACTTGAGAATTTGATTTTAACAAACCAATGGGAAATGCTAAAAGGCTAACAATCCTTTTGATTATATAAAAATCGGAAATAAGATGAAAGTTCTAGAATCGAGGAAAAATATATCCCAGAGGCTGTTTTGAAGGAAACATCATTGTGTATGATCAACGAACAGTATCCGGAAGATGAATGGTTTCGAGGTTATACAGATGGGTTTAGGATTCAAGACAGAGCGGGAGTTGGTGTCTATAGTACACTATTTTCCCAGAGTGCCCCTGTCGGCCGCTAAATGTTCAATTTTAATGACGAGATCTTCGCAATTCATCTAGCACTCGAAAATATAGAACCCAAAAGCAATTTGTTCTCCAAAGTGATTATTTTGGTTGATTCTATATCAGCCATCCAAGCTGTCACGGAAAATCACTGCTCTGAGACTATGGTCTTGTCTTAAGCATCAATCCCAGGTCAAGCAATCCCTGAACCTTCTTAAAAGAAGGGAGAAAACTATTGTCTTCCAGTGGATTCCATCACACGTCGGCATTGAAGGCAATGAGCAGGTAGATTTGCTTCCAAAAAATGGAACCCACATTTAACACGATATTTTACCTGTTACACCAGATTTACTCATAAGGCACGTTTTTTGAAAATTTAAAGAAGTTAATAACTCTGATATGGTGGAAAATTTGAAAGGTAAAGCCTGGGAAAACATTCAAGACTGTTGAAAATCGTATGGCCAAAAATCCCGCCAGGAGACAGTGGCAAATTTCAGGCTACATACTGGACATGACTGCTTGGCAGAACATTTGTTCAAAATCGGCATATTTCCGACGAACGTTTGCCAGATTCGCAGAGCAGACGTCATGAATTCAGATCACTTCCTAACTTGCCCTGGACTTGATAAAAACTCACAGAGAAACGAGGACATCAGCAAATTGTGTTGGGATGCCAGGACAAGTGTGAACTTCTTGTGAGTGAGCTAATTCATTTGTGTTTATATTTCTTGGTTATTGTTGTTATTCTATTGTTCCTTGTTTTTTTCTTGATCCATTGTAATGTTGTGAGCTGTCTAATCTCTATGGATTAATTTCCGGAATAAAGTCATATGTAACACAGAATGTCAGTAATGATTTCTATTCCTAATATTTTTCTCTTCCGGTTAATTGAAACATATTTTTCTCCGGATTAACTATAGGTTGAGCTTAGATGCTGACTTATAAGGAATCAGCATCGAAATTTACGCTTTGAAATTAGTATGCAAAACAAAATAAAAGTGCTTCAAATATCCGTCAAAAATGAAAGGTATACATAATTTGTCACCATATGAAAGCTCTTTCATAAATTCCTTATTTCTATTTTGACACCGTTGCTTTTAAATGGGCATTTGCTAAGAAGAATCTATTGTTATAATAGAACATGTAGTAGGATAATATTTAGATTAATATCTTTTTTATATTTTAGTTATTTCCAAATAATTTATTGGTTTAGAAATTGAATGAAGACATTTCATATTTTTAAACAATTTAAATTATTGTTTTAATGAAATAGTTTCAACATAATTTATTTTTATAAATTTCGTGACTTCCTTCAAGAAAGAAAGCATATCTCAACTATGTCCTGCTTTTGTCAAGAAAGTATTGCAATTTATATTTTCACAAGCAGTTGTTTTAATTATTATGAAGATTTATATTATTTGGAATTTTTTTTAATATCAATAAACACTTAGTATCTGGTTATGTTTTACTATACTTCCTCTCAGGTCACATTATAAAATTCAATACAGAGTAATAAAATTTCATTTTTATTTATTTTCTCATCAAGTATTTTAAACATGTTTTACACAAACGCAATTTACTGTTTCAGATATATTTGATTCGCTCATTGTCAATTCGTCATTTCATTCGCTCCCTCTCCCTAAACGCCAGTTAAGTGATGCAGACATGTTTAATTTTCCTGTTCTTCGGATAATTCGGACGGAATGACACAGGACATCCGTGATGGACTCTATTTCCCATTTATCTTTTTTCTCTGATCAGACTGAAAGATCTTTATACGAATCCTCCAGGAAACCTCTAATTGGTTTATTGGCTAAATTTCCCTCAATAAATGTTATTTAAATAAAACTCTGATTTGGAAATTGCACGACTTCCTCTACAAATATTATTATTATTACATTTAATTTTATTTTGCTACATTCTATTATATTTTATTACATTATTACATTCATTATTACATTTTATTCAGCATTCATTAATACATTTTATTTGTGGGTTCGAGACACTTTTTGAACCCGCAATAATTTTGTTGTGGATTCCTCGAACCCATATTAGTTTTGCGCGTATTTAGTGGGGAAAGTAAACGAATATGCATATATGCCCACATTTTGTTCTTTTGCTATTAATTTGTCACATTTTTCATTATCCATTCCCTGTTTACTATACAGGGTGTCCAGAAAGTTCCGGAACGGCTTAATATCTCGAGTAATACACTTCGGATCAAAAAAAAATATATATTCAATATTTTTAGAAAAGCTACCTAATGATACCAAAATTGACCCCACTCCTCCCTCCTGGGGGGAGGGGTGGGGCTACTTTGAAATTTTCAATGGGGTCAATTTTGGTATCATTACATAGTTTTTCTAAAAATATTGAATATGTTTTTTTTTTTATTCTTTGATCCGAAGTGTCGAAATCTCGAGATATTGCGCTTTCCGGAACTTTCTGGACACCCGTATATATAATGTCGCGTGTATAGAAATTTTACCCTCAGACTGTTTAAAGTACTCTGAATACAATATTTTAACTCAGAAATGATTTAAAGAGAAATCTGTTGGTATTTTTAACATTGGTAAAAATACTTGAAAATACATATTATATTTTTTGTTAATTTTATAAAGATAATTGATTTGGAAATTTTAAACATTATCTGTTTATCATATATAATGATCGTGCGACTAGAAAAACGAAATAAATGAAATAGATAATTATCTAGAAAAATAAATATTTTTCTGTACTTATTTGTGCCCCACATCCGTTTTTCTCGATTTTAGCGCTGTTTGTGGGAATTAAAGAGAAATATAAAGAGAAATATCTGTTTATCATATATAATCGACTAGAAAAGCGAATCGATCGAATATATCGACTAGAAAAGCGAAATAAATGAAATAAATAATTATCTAGAAAAATAGATATTTTTCTGTACTTTACTATATATTGCTTCATTTTAACATTTTAGGCGTCTTATTGTGCCAGATATTCTGCCCTTTAAAGATGCATGGGTCTTTCTGAAACTCCAATAATTTTTTCAAGTCGGCGCCTATGATTTTATTACATTATTTTATTACATTTTATTGCAGCTTTTTATTACATTTTAATTTATTTCATTTTGTTACTCATATATTGCTATTATGCGATCCTAATAAAATCGAACGTGTACTTTTAAGGAGCTATAAGACCCTGAAAATGGTAAAGATTAAAAAAAAATTCATATTCAACATTTTATATCTCATAATATATCCATTAACACTAGAACGACGGAAACGGTCATTTTGACCGCATAACTACTTTGAGAAACGATTGCTCCAAAACGGTTAATCCCTACTCATTGAAATTTTATGACTTTCATTATTTTCAAGAACGCTTATTGCACAAAAATGTGTCGAAGAAACATCCTAAATGCTGTAACTATGATGTTTTGTTTTTGAATTAAAGGTACGTTACATTTTTTCTATGACGATCAAAGTGACCGCTGCCCCTCGCTCTAGTTGTTAAAAACATGTTCTCTTTCTAGTGGTATACATTCCTTCAAATGTATATTTTACAACGCAATACGTATAAAAACGCAATACGCCTAATTATACTTCCAAAACACTTTCCGGAACACTTGCTTGAACTTCAAAATTGTGATTAAGTACATAGCTATTTAATGTAATGTTGCTCCTTCTTTTCACAAAATTTTCGAAATTTCAACAGCATAATCTCTTACGAAAATACTTCTGTAACATGGAGATATGAAATAACTTTGGTTAACTTTATAGAGAATAATATACATTGGATTTCTTGCAAATTCTATCACAAAATACCAAGAATTTTTTAGTAATCTTGTACGCAATGTCAAAATATCACATTCTAAGTAAAACAAATATAAGTTTAATTCTTAAACTCACTTAACTTCTTCTATATAATAAAAGGCAATGTCTGTGTGTGTGTGTGTGTGTGTGTCTTATACACCATACATTCAGTGACAGCGCGTCGGAGAGCTACGAAATGTGCCAATCGGAGACACAGGAGGGAGCTGGAAGGGGACACGTGAAAACCGATTTTTAAAATTTTAATTGTGTTTTTAGTTATTTAAAATATTATGCGATTTCGACCGTTCTTTCCCTTTTTCCTCTTTTCTCCACGATACAGACGTCGTAGAAAAAAACAAAACACACCAAAGGAAAGAGCAGACAATTGCGAGTAAAATTATATCAATTTCAAATCTCAGGAATAAATTGTAATATTTTTTAAAGATTTTTAAACAAAAGTCACTTTCGGTTCAAAAACATGAAATTTCAATTTTAAATCCTGCCATCGGGAAAGTTCCGAGAATTTGGAAAAATAATTTACATTTTTAGAAAGCTCAAACATCAGGCTTTCGTACAAGCCCAATCTGGTCAAGAAATAATTATAAATATCCACTGGATCGCGATTTTAATGAACTAAGAATTTTCAATTTCTCGGCGTTCCGCTAAAGCAGTTCTTTACCGGCGGTTTCCCACAGCAGAAGTTTTCCCCCGTTACCATGGAGATCGCGCTTCCAGTTTTAAATAAATTAAGATATTAGCATATGTATTGTATACAATGGGTGAAATTGTTATATTTATACGATATTTTAAATGGATATTTTAATTTATGGGTATTAAATGATTGAATTATGGTGGATTGAATTGTGGTGATGTATTTGAAATTACTATATTTATGGATGGTGGAATGATATGGATAATTGATGGAACGATATGGAAGATTGATGGAACGATATGGATTTTTAAATGGACATTTTAATTTATGGATATATTTTAATTTTATGGATATTTTAAATGATGGAACGATGGATATTTTAATAGAGCTTAGCGTGTGGGCATTATAAATTTTAAATTAGCGCGCGGGAATTGCACTCGGTAGGCCCGGGTTGGGTTCGATTCCCGCCACTGCCTAAACTGCAGCCGTGTTCGGACGGAGTACGATCACGTTAAACATGTGGGTCCGTAAGCCCTTCCCTGCGGTTGGTGGTAGGGGAAGGAGGGTACGGTCCCTGTGGATGCCTCTCCCACTGGGTTCCGGTCGAAATTGAATGAATAAAAAGAAAGTTATGGAGATTGTCGCGTTGGACGCAGTAGCCCAGTGGTAAGCGTGCGGGATTTATCTTCGGTTGGCCCGGGTTCAATTCCCGCCACTGCCAAAACTGCCGCCGTGTTCAGACGGAGTATGATCACGTTAAACATGTTGGTCCGTAAGTCCTTCTGAGAGGTTGGTGGTAGGAGAAGGAGGGTACGGTCCCTGTGGATGCCTCCCCCACTGGGTTCCGATCTAAATTGGGTGAATAAAATGAAAGTTATGGAGATTGTCGCGGAGGGCGAAGTACCCCAGTAGTTAGCACGCGTAAATTGTACTCGGTAGACCCGGGTTGTACGGTCCCTGTGGATGCCTCCCCCACTGGATTCCGGTCTAAATTGGGTGAATAAAAAAAAGTTATAGGGATTGTCGCGGAGGCCGGTGTAGCCCAGTGGTTAGCGCACGGGAATTTCATTCTATAAGCCCGGGTTCAACTCCCACAACTGCCAAAACTACCGCCGTGTTCACGCGGAGTACGATCACGTTAAACATGTGGGTCTGTAAGTCATTTCGAGAGGTTGGTGGTAGGGGAAGGGGGGCACGGTCCCTGTGGAAGCCTCCCCCATTGGTTTCCGGTCTAAATTGGATGGCACTACCTGGCCGTCCAAATAGTTGATAGGTCACGTCAGCGAGTTTGTCACGGCCAGAATTTTCAAGGGTGGCGAACAGGCTGGTCGCCGAAGGCGGCTAGTTCTTAATGAAGTAAGGTGCGTGTTTGTGCGAGTGTGCAGTTTTTAGCGGGAAGTCTAAGCGTTGTAAAATCATTAAATTTGGTACACAGATACTTGACCCGAGTAGGTGCAGCGTGGAGTTGTTTTTTCATATTCCAATCAGTTTTTAACACATTCCAACATATTTGAAAAGTGTTCATGACTTTGGTCATTCTGTCCGTCTTTCTGTTCGTTCTCATGATAACTGCCGTAAAAATGACTTTATGAACATGAAATCTTAGTATGTTGTTCAGAAGGACTGTGGGACATATTGGAATGCAAATGTGATAGTATCACCCAATTAGTTTTGAATTGAGCCCGGGTAGAAAAAGTGAAATACATTGAATCCTATGGGACATATGTTTTCAAAAATTTTTTTTTGCAAATTTGCAAACTGCTTTGAAATTTTTTAAAAACTATCCCCGCATAGTGTATTGCATTTTAGAGTTGTTTAAATAAAATTGCTTTGCATCAAGAAAGTGTTTCATAATCAATGCTTTATGCATGATTGATCTTTCTTGTTTAATTATTTTAAGTTTTACCCCAATTTAGGCCGATATTTAAACAAATCGATTCCTTATCGACCTAAAATATTATCACAGTGCTTCTAGACATCATCGGAAAGATCGAAAATTTTTCTTTCAGACACACTTTGAAGTCCAGACGATGGATATGTAAATTTTAATAAATTTCTGAAAAATATATACTTTTCGTGCGTTTTAAACCTGTTCGATGTTTATATTACGATGTATTAAATTTTTCGCTCCACAAAACGTTCATTTTTTAACAGCTGCTTAAAATATCGTAGAGAATCCCCAAAAACTTCATAAATCCAATCGTTGATTACTTATAAGATTTTATCATGAGCATTCTTTGATATTTTGAGTGAATCTAGCAGTCTTCGGACCCGACTCAAGGTCGAAACGTAACAGGAAGATGTACGTGAACCATTTTGTTTAGGGAGTAAATATTTTGGGATTGGGGGAAGTTGTCTGCGTGTCTCGCGCGGTGTGTTGTATGTACAGTCAATTGTGATTCTAATATTTTCTGTTTTTTATAAGAGCGCGTTCAATTTGAAGAGTGCAATTTCCGAATTGAAGCCGTTTTCAATCGGCAGATTGCGTGCTATTAGAAAATAAGGCTAGACTAGGTGCTTATTTAGGGTTAGAACTTCTTCGATTATTTTTTGTATTTTAAACGTGTTCTGGTGCAGCTAGCAGACGATTCTTGGCTTTAAATCCCGGACACCTGCGTATCGCCGCTGAAACACGCGTAGATGCGTTCACTGTGCAAATGATTTTGATAAGATGCATTGAAGAAGAGCATATAAATCTTGGCAGTGGTACAGGTCTATCAAGACGTACGTCAGCAAGAGTTGATCAACGCATTCGAAGGCATGCTGTGGCGACCCCACAATCGACGATTGTCATCATTCTGTAGAATTTGCAGGGTACGTTGGATGTTTCAATATCAGCGACAATAGTTTGATAGGCCAAAAGCGGCTGGTGCTCAATCCGCCCTGTAGGAAAACTGGCACTGACGACAAAATACCGATGTGAGATATTGCAATGGTTTTGGATCCGAACCTCTTGGGCGACTGAATGAGACAGGGTAAGCTTTATCGACGAGTCTGGGTTCTTGTTACGAATAACAGTCGCCGTGTGGGAGTCTGAGAGCGAAATGAAAAAAGATTCAATAACATTGCGAATGTTGAACACTATACTGCTTGACAACGCGGTATCATGATTTGGGGTGATATCGGTTTCGATAGCCGGTCACTTCTGGTTCGTACAAGAGACACAATGACGGCACGACGATAAATGGATAATGTACTGAGGCCGGTTGCACTGCCCTTCATTTAGTGGTTATAAAATGCTGTTTTCCAGAAAGACAATGCGCGACCGCGCACGGCAACCACCAGCAGACAAGTTTTGCAAAATCTCCAGATGCTTCCTCGGCCTCCTCTGTCTCCAGATCTCTCACAATAGAGCATACATTGGACGTGATTGGCTGTCGTTTGACTCTCTGCCTCAAATAGAGGACGGCCTGAGGAGGATAGTTGATGGATATGGTTATACATTCCTCAGGAAACTATCCGCACGTTCATTGCATATGTTCCTCAAATGATTTGCTGCTTGTACTGTCGCAAGAGGTGGTTCCCACTGCCTATTTGTAATCCTGTTTATGGCATTACTGCATTGCATTAGCCTTCTGGAATTAACATCAGCTATGTATGCATGGTGTCCCAAAATGATTGAAACCCGCTTTAATTCTTTACTGTCGGAGATAAGTGGGCAATGTAAATTGCAAAAGCGTTGAAAGTAAGGTAGGAAATAAGACTACGTTAATGAAATAGTCCTCCTATTAATTTTCAAAATGTTTCACTGTTTAAATTTTTATACGGCCCCCTAAGACACATTTGGTCAATCAGAAGATGTTTATTTTTAATAGTTAATTAGAGTTATATTTGTAATAATTATTTAGAGTTAAATTTAATTGAAAATTGAACATTGTGAATGGGGACCATATATAAAATTACAAAACGATGCAGGCTTGTTGCTATCGTTGGTTTTTCATTTAGTTTAAAAATTATTTTAAAACGAATTATGTGTTACGTTGCAAAATAAATTATATATTTCGTTTTTAAATAATTTTACTTTTGTTGCATTTTTCTAAAATTTTTACACTTATTATTCGTGATTTATCATATCTCCTCCTCAATCAACTATTTTCTTCCAAAATATTGTCGCATGCTAAATTTCTTAATAAGTAAATTCAACTCATTAGCGTAAAGACAAAATGTGCTTTTAGAATAGGAGACATTTTTACAAATTCTGCGTAGGCCCATGATGCAATCACGGATTCCTAAGTACTTTTCAATAACTAAGTACTTTTTCAATAATTAAGTACTTTTTTTTATCTAAACAATTTCCATCGTCAATTTGTTTATGATCCCTATTTTCAATAATAATACAAATTAAGTCGTCAACATATCTATATATAATATATGAATGAGAAAAAACATGTCGTTTATATTAATGAAGATATAAGTTATCCAGAATACTGCTACTGCAACCACCTTGTGATACACCATATATTTGTTATATAGCACAAACTATTAAGTCAAGAAATAATAAACTAGTCAAGAAATTTATTGACTTTAAATGGAATGTTATTAGAAGAGAGAAAATCATTAGAAAGAGCGATAATAACTGTATATAAATCTTTAATATCAATATTATTAAAGAGGACTTTAAAATCAAAAGTACGGAAATCAAAAATATGTGGAAGTTTGCTAAAGTGATTAACTAAATAAAAAAAAATGTTCAAAATGAAATATCTTGAAATCTTAAGTTTAAAAGAATCATTAATTTAATTTAAACAATTTAGGAAGTATTTACAGGCAGTAGTGGGAAAGGTATTATGTCCACAAGTGACCGTTCTAAAACTGAGAGGTGATTTACGCAATTTAGGAACCAAAGTAACATATGGAAATTTATAAAATTTACAATTAATATTTAATTTGTGTATATAATTTTAGCATTTAATTTTTATTTTGATAGACTGATTATTAATGGGTTTAGAAATATGATTAATTTTTAAATAATTCTGTAACAGGGAAACATAATATTTTTTTACAAATAATGGCATGATAATTAGAATTTTTATCTACATAAAAATGTTGTTGTTCTTTTGATGTTTTACACAAAATGTTGTTGTACTTTTTTAACCTAAGATAGGAGTTGTTTTAAAAAGATAACTAGACTTCGTAAATTTAATGCCTTTAATAAGGTTTTAAAGAAGATCTAGGGAAGTATACTTCCATAGATGAAATTCTTCAATAGGAATGGAATGGGAATAAGCCTGTTGGTATATGAATTTATCAAAATCAAAATATAAAGACTAAAGAGGAAGTTTAAGAAGATGGCAGAATGGAATGCGAAATTTGGACACTTTATTCGTAATATCCCTCAGAATATCATCCTCAACTTTACTGAGATCCCCAGTAATAATGTATCCATGAGAAGAGTTGACACAAGAAATACAATTCTTATCACTGCATACACATGATGAAAGATGATAAGAGTTCAATGGCCTGGACACTGCATTGTAGTTGTAAATAGTTCTACCAATTAGTAAATTATATTTTGATTGTTAAGTATATATATATATATACAAGTAGAATATATATATATGTATATATATATATATATATATATATATATATAATAAAAAGGTTTGAAGGTCCAATGAAAGGAAAGTGAGAAGCTGTAACTCGAAAAACCTAACTTTCTAACAAGCTTACAAAATAAAAGTATAAATCAGCAAATCTTCAAGCAAATGAAAAAAATACAAATTTCGGATCATCAAGTCAAAGAAAGTTATCAAAAAAACAATGGTATGGAATCGATAAAAGAAAAACAGACGAAATCCAAGCACAAACGCTATACACGTGGACAAGATATAGACCTAAATCAGAATTTGTTCATTTCTTCAAAACTTTTTTTCGAGTCCAAGTGACTTGTAGAAGCAAACACAAAAATGTATATTTCTATAGAAATAGATAGATTATATCTATAAACTATTTCTACTAGGAAAACATCCATAAAGAAGAAAAAAATAAGAAAGAAGGGATACCTGGAATATAACTCAAAAAATACACTAACCTATCGAACTAGGCAACCCAGAATGAAGAGACCAGTGTTGCCATTACCAAATAAAAAATAAATGTTCTACCGTTGCTATTCTTAATAAATAAATAACAGTAATGTGAAATGACAAGTATAAGAGATAATATACAATCAAGAGCGGCAGTAATAGAAAGGCAATAGACGGGCAATAATAGAGGGGCAATAATAGTGTAAGAGGATGTAAAAATAGAAATAAAATATAATTAAAACAAGAGTATGGAGATATCTGGCTAATATATAAAACACTATGAAAATAATTCATGAAAATCCAGCTAATCTAAATTTTTTTAGCTATACCATTTACAAAATAAGAAGGATATTTATATAAATTGCTGGTAATTATTAGATTGTCAATAAGTATAGCATGAAATTTTTTATCAGATAATCTATACATTCTAAAAAGCTGATTAAGAATAATATTTCTAAACAATAGAATCGAGTTGCAGGAATTAAATAGTAAGATTTCATTAATGTTGAAATTAAAAAAGTATTTTTTCTCATATAAATTAGTAACAATTCTATTAGAAGATTCAATAATAAGATTTAAACCCAAAAAAGCATTGTATAGAGCTAAAAGAACATCATACAGGTCAGAGATCTGGATATTATTAAAAAGATCTTTAAAATCAAAAGTTTGAAATCCTATTAGTTTTTTAAGAGATGTTAATCTATTCTTTCGTTTTTTAAAAAACGTTTTGTCCTTGGTTTTATCAATTGTATGCAGACGTGATACCAATCTTGATTACTATTCTTTAATTCTTTACTATTATTTAGAATAAGGTAATTATTGCTAGACTGACGTAAACTCTCATTTATTTGATTTCAGGAATTTAGAAGTAATTTACTCGCAGCAGAAGAATAAGTATTATGCCGACTAGTTACTGCTCTAAATTTAATGGGATTTTTGTAAAATTTTGGAATAAGCACAATATATATATATATATATATATATATACACTTTCAGGCAATTACTGAACGAGTGGACAAACACAAAATTAAGGGAAGCAAAATGTGAAAATTTAGAATAAGTGCGGGATACAGAAGGAAGTGTGCGTATGCAAATTTTTCATTTCCACGCCTGTTCGTTTCGTGATAGTGTAGATAAAAGATTTAAAGTTTGACGGGAAAGATTTAATTCACGAACTTGAAATTTTCGGTATGTCTTTCCGATATCGCTTAGATGATTTTACATGTGGACGCATTATTGGAAAGATCGAAGAAAGGTGAAAAATTACAAAGGTTGCCTGCCCACAGCGTTGTTTCACGGCTGTAGCCAGCATTTAAAACAACTGGAATGTGTCGCAGGGAAAGTCGCGTTAGAAGTACGACGCCTGCAGGGGACAGGTACATCGTTCTATCGGCAAAAAGGGATCTGCGCACCACAGCTCAGCAGGTGGCAAATCAGTTTCTTGCTACCACAGGACAGCGAATCTCCCAAAAAACTGTAGCTAGACGTTTGGGAGAAGGAGGACAATGCGCCCGTAGATCTGTTATGTATGTCCCATTTTCCAGACTGCGCCGTACCACCCGTTTGCAATGGTGTCGTGAGCATAGCAATTGGACCGAACAGGACTGGGCTTGTGTACTATTCTCAGATGAGAGTAGGTCCAGTCTGTCATCGGATTGTAGACATCAACTGTTCTAGCGTGAGAGTGGTACTGCTTATCGTCCAGAAAATATCCCGGGAACGGACCAATATCCATCATGCAGTATCATGGTTTAGGCCGGCATCATGATCAATGACCTCACGCCCCTACATGTGGTTGCAACTTGGACTATGACCGGCCAACAATACATTGATGAAGTTCTACTGCCTCATGATCGCCTTTTCCGTGGTGCTGTCGGTTAAAAGTTTGTTTTCATGGATGACAACGTGCATGTCGTGTGATGTGATGGTCTTCTCGGCTATTGGTCTTCCGAGGGCGTCCTGAGCCTGGCCGCCGAGTATGCTATCTCTCTCTCGTCCACTGACCTCAACATCTCTTTACAGTAAAATCAGGACGGCCCAGGTTGTGGGCTACTAGCCGAACTGACCACCCGGCTTCCATCATCCCTATGATTCTTCCCCTCTCGAACTCTAACATCTGATTATATTGTCTTCGATAGCTGTGTAACTGCATCCCTAATGAAAAATCGTCTCTCTGCAACAGATTAGTACAGGCAGAAAGCATCAGCGTGCCTTATTTCTGCGCCAGGAAAAACGAATTTCAACGTCCTCTGGTAGCATTACGCAACATGCATTCACGCTGTATATCTAACCATCTGCATATCTGCCTGATACGTACCTTCATGCCAAGTTTCGCTAAGATCCTACAATACTTCTTGGTGCGCTAATTTTTATGGAAATGAGTGTATATATATATATATATATATATATATATATATATATATATATATATATATATATATATATATATATATATATATATATATATATATATATCTGTGTGTGTATTTAACTTTTCTGTTAAATATATGCGAATTTTACCTTAAGACATTACTATTTTCAATATCAGCTTCAATCCAAATTCGAGAAAAGCATATTCCGCAAAACTTACTTTTCGCAAAGACCCGTATATACCCAACTGTAATATGTTCTGGATTATTCTCTTATAAACAACGTCTCAACTACTTTTCCTTAACTTAATATTTACCGAAGCCGATGTTTTGCGGAATGTGAAGAAAGATCAGTAACATATATCTAAAAATAACATTTTCTCGCAGCATATGATGGAAACATCTGTTGCAGTTTTTTTCCATGGACTTGGAGATTCGTAGAAGCTCTTTCATATTGCATTTAAGGCACTAAATTATGTGCAGGGAGGTTTTAATTCCTGTGTGTCAGTTTGGTCATTTACATTGTATCTGTACTTGTGTAATCTCTAAGAACATTTAGCATTCCAGTACTACACCACACACACACTCACACACACTCACACACACACATATATATATATATATATATATATATATATATATATATATATATATATATATATAATGTATATATATATATAATGTATATATATATATATGTATTTGTACAGAAAACGTAGCTTGTATATTATGAGAACAGAATAATGTAAGTCTATTTATTCTATGCTTTCAGAAATTTGTGGTTAATTCGTATCCTTTACAATGATATTTTCTTAGACAAACCACCATTTAATAATCTTCCTACATACTTATTAGGGTGGAGCGGAAACGATAAATGTTGTAATGTTGTTTTCGAAATTATTTTCTCGCTAGCGCAAAAAAGTGGTGGAATGGTTTCAGAAACATACAGATTTTCAGATTAATCAATAAATATCCAGTTCCACTTTGGGGTCTAAATACGTAAAATTATCCCAAAATGATGTACATTTTCACATTTCAGTGATTTTTTAATTTCCGATTTTCTATTCCCGTTAGCGCGGAAAAGTTGGAAGAACATATGAGAAACATAAGTGCAAAAATTTAGAGCAATCAATAAATATCTTTCGGTTCCACTTTGGGATCGAAATTTATTAAGAAATGGAAAACTTTTGCTTAAAAATTTATTTTTGGAAGGTTTAAACATTTCGTTTAAAAAAATTAGATATCCGTAAATAATAATTATGAACATCAAACAATAAATCTTATTTCTCACTCAATACATAGACTTTGTATAAATAAGTGTGTTTAGAGTTCCAGAGTAAAAGTTGCATATACGCATTAAGCATATTTCATTCATTTGTTTCCATATTTTTCACTCTATACTGGTTTTTGGTTTCAAACGATTACATGACGCGCATTGACTTTATTCTGGATCTTATGTATCCATCACGGTTGGTCTCTCCGATAACTGCAAAGGATGCTTCTGTTGTCAGTTTTACTCATCTTTCAACACATTGAGTGAGGCACTGGAAGTTTATGTTTCCCAGTGCCGACACTGGACTTTATCAGTTGTACTATGTCTTCGTTGGACAAGTCAGTGGTAATCAGAGGTTCAGTTAGTTGGCAATTCTGCCAGTCTATGAGACCCACGTAAGATTTAACTTTAAAGTTAAGTTCAGAAATTTGGAACACACGAACTCATGCTCCCATTTTTACTTTCCTTATATACATAATGTATAAGGAAAGTATTGTGACGGGGTCGAAAATTCGAATTCGAGTTTTCGACGGGAGAGCACGTTTCAAGCATCCCTGATCACGAATCAAACATTTTTGAAGTGATGTCTGTGTTTGTGTGTGTGTGTGTGTGTGAAAGTATGTGTGTGTGTGTGTGTGTGTGTGTGTGTGTGTGTCAGTGGGTCTGTGGAGACGATAACTGACGAACGAATGGACCGAATCGAACGAAATTTGGTACAAAAATCACAATCCGTAAACACTGGAAGCCTATTGTTTTTAAACATAATCGAATGTTCAGAACCCGCCAAAATTTTCGAGTGAAATTTTGAAAAAATCGTCAAAAAATAAAAACCACTAATAAAGTTACGCAAATAGACATTTCTTATGTAATTTTTTATTAGAAAACGATTAACATAAAATTTAGAACGCTAACATGAACCGTTCTCGAGATATTTCACATTTTTCAAAAAAATTATCAAAACGTCGTATAAAATAAAAAAAATATATTTCCTATTGAGAAACATGTTCACTTTTCATATGTAATACCATGCGATAAATTGGGTGACATCATTCTCGTGGATCTAGCTCGTTCCATTCATGAAAAAAGATACTTCGAGTAATACTTTTGTATTTGAACGCCAATATTTATCTGTTATAAGAATAACTTATTTCTCCGTCAGTAAAGCTTGGCGGATTTTGGCGACGAATTTGGCAGAATGTCGCCAACTTGGCGACTTTTTGAAATGTTGCCAAATTAACGATAATCTCGCCAAATGGATAAAAATGACGCTAAATCAATGAAAATGACGACTAATTATCGAAAATTCAATATCTTGGAAAGAATATTAGTATCTACTATAAGATAAACCTATTTTTTTACTGTTAAAGTAGTAAATTCATTGCATTATATAAGGAAAGTCATGTGGTGCCCACATCAGATTTTTTTCCTTGCGTTCAAAATCCTGCGGAGGACAAGTTCTCACACATTCTGATCTGGGTCAATGCAACAATTATTGCTTCAGTACGACCAAAGTAGTCATTTCTTTGGATGACGTGATTAACAACTAGCTTCAGATTGTCTGTAAGATAACATGAAGTTTGAATTATTTTCCTAAGATTTCGTGCTCCATTTGTTGTACAATTGGGATGCGATTTGAATCTGAACGACGAAGGTGCGTAAACCTTCATGATAAACTCAGCCATAGCTTGTAGTTCATTGGAGGGATCCTGTTTACCAATACAAACACGCAAGATTTGGTCAGCAGTTGTCAACCAGAGGGCATAGGAAAGATTTCCCGGATTTTTGTGGGACAAATTCTCAGGTCAAACACCATTTTTCACTGTAGTGCAGATATTTCGCAGGTATCTCTGGTGTGTGCTCAGATCAGTTTTGTCTGCAGAAGAAACTGCGGTGTCAATTTTTTCTTAAAGTCCACAAACGGTAAAAGTTCACAATTATGAAACTGTTTTCCAATTGGACCACAATACGTTTTAGAGCCACTTGTATCGCCATCGACGTGCTGCATTAGATGCCTGAGCGTAACCATGAAGCTGGCATAGGAACCAATGTAAGGATTTCTTACAAAATAGTTCCATACTGCGGAAAACACCACTCTTATTTCCCTTGTTTACTGCGATCCCATGACCTCCTAATGCTAACAGTGTAATGAAATCAATATGACGTCCTTTGCAATCTTTTTAGTGTAGAGTAGTGTCATCTATTGTCCTGTTTAGGACGCAAAAGTCGAATCGGAAGATACTCGAAACAGGGACTATATTTTAAGTGGGGCTATTTCCAGACAACCCACCAAATTTTATCAAATTCGGTTCAGCCATTCTCCTGTGATGCTGGATCATACGTACATACATACATACATACACACTTTTCTTTATAAAAATTAGAGCTTGCAGCATCGATCGTGTTCCAGTACGAAGTCTGGCTACGAAGTCGTACGAACTCGTATGATGACCCAGAACGGATTCACACCAATCCATACAATCTGCCAGTACGGATTTATACGAACCAATAGAATGTGCCAGTACTTACCCTCTCGAACCAGTATTGCGTTCCAGTTCGAAATCGTACAAACCAGTGTGATGTGACAATACAAAAACCCAGTAACACAATTCCGATTTTTAGACCAGTATGATATATCAGTATAAAGTCACACGAGTAACACAATTTTGAGCCTTCAAACCAGTGTGATGTGCCAGTACAAAGTCATATGAATAATTCAATTCTGATTCTTCGGATCAATGTTCCTTCTACTGAAATGCTGAGCTTGGGAAGAAACATCACGCTCTTTACCATACAAAACATTTTTCGTAAAAAAATATCTTCTACACAAGACATATCTGTCCTCACTACATATTTGTTCTATACTCAGTGCATATTTGCTATTTTATTTATGTAAATATGCACATATTTCAAACAACTTTCGGTCGTCATAATATTTACCATAGTTAAGTTTTTCACTGTATATTGATATAAAGCAAAAACAGATCTGCCATAGAAAAACTTTTCCACTATCTCAAGAAACAAACACAAGGGTTACAAGACGATTAGAAATCCCTAGCAGAAATGCACATTGAAATCTAACATATTTTGCAATAAACTCGTATTTTTGTTAGATTTAGCATTATACCATTTAGAATATTTAGATATAAACTAGTATATTTAACTTATATAGCATTAAACTAGTATATGCACATATTTAGAAATCATGTGGTAATTTCATCACATTTAGATTTAAATATTTTTACCATCTTTAGCATTAAAATAAAGCAACTTAACATTAGACTTAGCATTAAACATTTTTCATTATTAGCGTTAAACTAATACTTCAACATATTTAGCATTAAAATTCTATATTTAGCAAATTTGATATATTAAATTTAGAAAATTATCAAACTGTTTATAATTGAAAAAAATAATAATATTTGTTTAAAAGTGATATTTGTTAAAAAATTTAAATTTTCTAAAAAAAGATACTATCATAAAATAGATATATTAATAAACATGAGATTAAAATATATTTGATGAATGAGTTAATTAAAATGATGTTAATTATTATCACTTTTATTAAGAGTAATATTCTAATAATAATTTACATAGAACCCATGAATTTTTTTCTTTGAAAAATGTATTTTTAAATGTATAATAATTCTAATATATTGGTTACATTTTACCAAATTTTAACATTTTATTTAAAAAAAAAAGAAAAATCTGAAAACTCTTTTCATATGAAATATTTTTTTTTTAACAAAAATCCCTTATCAATCCCCAGAGAACATTTGTTTTGTCTTGCAGAAGCTTGAGAAAGTAGAGTAACACAGGTAATGCAAAACAATTTTTATGCCAACATATAGAAGAACTACGTGTGACAGTTTTACGTGTGTATTTCTTAATGCATATAAACTGCTTATTTGCAGGAGCCATACAAAAGGTTTTAGAGGGGAATTTTAACCTAAGCACATTATTTAGATAATATGGTATATAAATGTAAAAGACCGAAAATATTTTCAGTATAATGAAAATAAATAAGTATTCTATACTATGCAATTAGCAGACATATTTGATGATCGGATTTTAATTCATGTCCAAATTGTAATAGTAAATATATTGATATTGTTCATATAAATTAAATTAAAACATTTAATTATAATTCCGAATTACAGGAATCTATGTTCTCGTCATATAAAATCATCTGTTCAGCTAAGTCTAAAAAATAAATCATCCTGATATCAATTGTATGCTAATATGATGTTTATTTAACATTCAATAAAAAGAAGACGCCAAAATGGCAGAAAAACCGTACCATTATTATTCTATTGCAACTTTCGATTAAATACAATTAAATATATATATATATATATATATATATATATATATATATATATATATATTATATATATAACAATCCTTGTAAAAATAAAACAGATGAGTAAAAAAAAATATAAATATTCCCGTAATCTTAATCCATATGCCTTAACTGATAGAGCCAAATCAAAGATAAAATCTGATGTGGGCAATGGGTTATTTTCCTTATGCAATACAGTGAATTTAGTTCTTGCACACAGAAAAAATAATGTATAAGATCTATGGCAAAAAGTTTATAATGTTAAATTGTAGATTTGACACTTTTTATGATGTCATCATGTAAAACTATTTCTTATTACCCAATCAACTTATGTTTCCGGCAACATGAAATTGATAATTATCAATAATGATATCACCTGCAAAAATCAATATAGTCTATATATTAAAATATTTCAATAATTAGTTTATCAATATGGCTTCATTTTCATTAACTTAGCATCAGTTTTGCAATTTTAAAGATATTTTCGTCAATTTCGTGCAAAATATCGCCAAGTAAGCCATATTTTGCCACATTATTCGCCAAGGTAGTCAACTTTTTCGCCAAGTTGTACACAAATGGAGAGAATATTTATTTTAAATAAATGACTGTCGGGGTCACACACACACAAAATACGACACTATATTACATCTATCGTGAACGGATTAAACTAGAGTCACGAGAATTATGTTAACAAATTTATTGCATAATATTGCATATGAAAAGTGAACATTACATTTTTTTTAATTTTATGTATTTTTTTTTGATAAATTTATTTGAAAAGTGCAATATATTGAGGACGGTTCATGTCATCGTTTTAAAATTTTGGACCATCGCTCTCTAATTAAAAGTTATATAAGAAATGATTATTTAGTTAACGTTATTGAAGGTTCTGATTTTTTTATGATCTTATAAAACTGTCGAAAAAACAAAATTTGTTCATAAAATATCAAAGAAACATAACTGGCATTTATACAGTAAAAATATAGTTTTTACACTAAGATAACTTCGTTAGAAGTTACATGCAATACAAAATTAATAGTATCGATTGGTTTCGAAGACAAAATACAGCATTCTTCGTCAGGATACACAAGAAACACAACATTCACTCCTAAGCGAAAGATTGGCGACTTATAGGCGGAATTTTCGATCCCGTCACAATACTTTCCTTATATATTATACTATGTATATAAGGACAGTAATATCATTGGGATGGGGATCGATATTTTTACTTTCCTTATATACATAGTATAATGTATAAGGAACTATTGTGACGAAGTCGAAAATTCGAATTCGAGTTTTAGGGAGAGCACTTTTAGAGGATCTGTGAACACGAATTAAACGTTTTTGAAGTGATGCCTGTGTGTATGTATGTACGTGTGTGTGTGTGTGTGTGTTTACCTGTGTGTGTACCTGTGTGTGTGTTTGTGTGTGTGTCAATCAGTCTGTGAAGGCGATATCTGACGAACGAATGGAGCGATTCGAACGAAATTTGATTTAAGCGCAATCAAATGATCAATATCTCACTAAATAACGCTTTGCGAGATTTTGTCGAAAAATTTAACGGAAAGTAGCCAAATTGGCGACTTTTTATATTGCTAAACTAACAAAATGTTACCAAATTGATAAAAATGACGCTAAATCAATGACAATGACAATAAATTGACGAAAATTCAATAATTTGAAAATAATATAAGAATCTACGATTACTATAAGTAGCGAATTTATTGGTGACGAATTTTTCGGAATATCTCCAACTTGATGACTTTTAAATGTTGCCAAGATTACGAAAAGGTCACCCAATTAATAAAATTTCGCCAAATTAATGAAACTGACGCTGAATTAATGCAATGAAGGCTAATTGATGCAAGTTCAATATCTTGGAAAGAACATAAGAATAGATTATATGAATAACCCATTTTTCCGTCCGTCCCTCCTCAACGCGTGGCGAGAAATTTAGCCATACGTCGCCAACTTGGCGACTGTTTTATATGTTGCCAAACTAATAAAAATTTTGCGAAATTGATTAAGATGGCACCAAATGAGACATACCGTTTCGTAAATTCTGATTTTCGTCATATGATGGGCTTACATTCTAATATATAAGAAATGCTCTTATCTCCGTTTGTCTGTAACACTTCATGATGTATTTGGCAAATTTGGCGAATAATATAGCAAAGTATCACCAACGTGTCGATATTTCGTCCCCGACTGACCAAAATTTCGTCAAAGTTGCAACAATGACGCCTAGTTGATGAATTAATTATGAAAATATTTTAATGTATGGACTATATCGCTTATTGTGGATGATATCAATATTGTTAATTTAGAGTTGTGTGAAATATAAGTTAATTAGGTGCTTTGAAATAGTATTACATATTGTCATCGGAAAGATCGCCAAATGTACAATTTAACGTTAAAAACACAGTACCGCGAATCTTATATATTGTTTTTGGACTGTAAAAAGATTATATTTATTGAATTTTGTAAGGAAAGTTATATTTGCCCACATCACTTTTCTTGTTCCTCTTGTTTTCATGTTTTACGTTTCTTACTGTCCAATTTCTTCATAATTTTCTACTTAAAAAAAAGGCAGAATTTTTCGCAGCTCGCGAAAACATCTTGCTTTACTAGTGTTTCACGGTACACCGCTAATTGCGAAACGTCGGTCCTTATACCGCATACCACAAGGTTTCAGCACAATTCGTTTCAACCTGTGAGCATCCTTGCCCACCACATGAAGGAGGATCACTAGCTGAGTGTCAGTATGTGTTACTTTTGTATTTTTATTGCTATCACGATACATCCTCACATTATTCTAGGGAAATATATTTTGCCAATGGAATGGACACGAATGAGAAGCATACGTCATGAAATTCGAAAATTAGACGTCTTAAAAATTGACAGTATCGGACGACCACAACATTATGACCTATGAACAGCTTCGATAACCTGCGATTCGAACCAACTAGTGTTATTCTGGAATGTTGTCAAGACTGATATGCAAAATCCTGTTGAAGGATCCCTGCTCCAACTCAAGTCCTCTGGGAACTCTGAAGGTATTTCCTCCAAGGACAATGCACGTATCCCGTATCGATAGAGTGATGGAGGTATTGTCATTTTAACTGTTTATTTCATTCCTTGTCGAAATTAAGGTTCTAATTAGATGTATGTGCGAATGCCAAATTTAGGTAAACGTAATTAATTTGAATTGTGGATGATAAGACGAAATTCAGTCTAATAACTATATCAGTTTTGACAGCACGGTTCCTTGAAGTCAATGTAAATGTTATTCATTTATAAAGCAATGCTTAATGTGATTTGACATTCTTAAATATATGCTAATAAAATTTAATGGCCACATAAGTATCTAATGATTTCTAAACACAACGCAGTGGCTGGATTAACTAACACCACTATCCTTGGAGCTGAGTTGATGAGACACAGTGGGTAAGTAAGCATATCTTATATGTGTGAATGTACCATGTTACACCTATATGCACCATGTTAAAATTACCTTATCACTGTGTCTGTTAACTAACCATTATCTTACCAGTTTGGCACCATTTTCCAATATTTAGAAAACGCGTGTGTGCACCATCTTAAAATTGCCCTAACAATTTGTTGCGACTCACTAGTTCTTACTTTGCTAGTGTTTTACGATAAACCAATATTTGGTAAAATATGTTATGTCCCAGATTAAAATTAATAGTTTTCGGATTGCACACTGGAAATATTGATCAACTGGCGATATGCATGAATGGCCTACTGCCTTGCTAAACATGAAAAATATCAATAAATATTCCACATTATAAAATTGAATATGGAATATTTTGATATGCAGGAACAGCCCTGAAGATCAATTATATTTTTCAATGAACTTTCGCAATATATTTCTTGAACTAGTATTTTAAGATTTTTTGAAATATTTGAAATACTTGTAATATTTTAATAAACATTTTGAAATAATTATTTTTAACATATATAAGTGTAATAACTTAAAATCGATCTTAAAATATGGTATTTTACTTCAATTTAAAATATAAACATCTTAATTCATCTGTCTGTTTATCTATCTATATCTGGGTAACGCTTGACGAAATTTTGGTGCAGAAATTGGCAGAATATCGCCAACTTGGCGAGATTTATTAAATGTTGCCAAATGGATAATAATGTCGCCAAGTGGATAAAAATGTATCCAAATTGGTAAAAATGACGACTAATGGATGAAAATTTAATATCTTGGAAAATATATAAGTATCTACTGTAAGAATAACCTATTTCTCCGTCTGTAACGTTTGGGAAAATTCTGGCGACGAATTTTGGCGGCATATCGCTAACGTGGTGAGGCTTTTTAAATGCCGCTAAATTATCTAAAATGTCGCCAAATTGATAAATTTGACGCTAAATCAATGAAAATGACGACTAATTGAGCAATGTCCTGGAAATAACATAACAGACGATTATATGAGTAGCCCATTTCCCGTCCGTCCGTTATGCTTGATGAAACATTTAGAGGGATGTCACGAACTTGGCGACTTTTTTAAATATTGCCAAATAGACGAAAATGTCACCAAATTGATAAAAATGTCAAAAAATTGATAAAAATAACATTAAATGGGAGGAAATGCCTCGCAAAATTTTATTTCCGTCAAATGGGGGGCATACCTTCTAGTATAAATAAGATGATGCATATGTTATTATTTAAAGTATTACCAAATAAGTATTAAATACTCGAAGAGGTATAATAATGTAATTCATTATAAATTCTTCCCATAATAGACGTTATAAATACAAATCTAATACTCACATATGATGTCTATTTTAAATATATATATATATATATATTAAACTTTGACATCATTGTATGCGTTATTTGCTTTTAATATATAAGATAAACGGTTGGATTCCACCAAATCACAGTACTTTGTCACCAAGCAAAGGCCATTTTTCGTATAAAATATATTCCTCAAATACCCGTATCTATCTCTAACGCATATTTGTTCTGAACACTTAAAATATACGCAACTCCTCAACTATTTTTCCTTAGCCTAATATTTACAGTTGGTTGGTGCTTTGCGGTATTTGGGGAAAGAAAAAATATATAGATACGTCAAATGACTTTTTTACTGCATATGAAAGAAACATCTGTTATAGTTTCTCATGGATATTTAGATGCATATAAACTCTTTATTTGCAAATATAAAGGATAAAACACTAGAGGGAAAATATGCATTTTTCTGTTCTACTGAGCTTGTGTGTAAGTGATTCATTAAAAATAAGTAATATATTAGAACTATAGATAATAGCAAAACATATTTGGTGATATTTAGTATGCATTTGATTAATTATGTGATTTAAAATTATTTTATACAACAGTTGACTAAATTTGAAATTATATGTCACAAAACATCTGAATATTCACCCCTTTATTACTTTTCTTATATGCATAATGTATAAGGAAAGTATTGTGACGGGGTCGAAAATTCGAATTCGAGATTTCGACGGGAGAGTACGTTTCAAGCATCCCTGATCACGAATCAAACATTTTTAAGGTGATGACTGTGTGTGTGTTTGTGTCAGTGAGCCTGTGGAGACGATAACTGGAGAACAAATGGACAGATTCAAACAAAATTTGCTATAAAAATCACAATCCGTGAGTACTGGAAGCCAATTATTTTTAAACGCAATCGAATGTTCAGATCCTCCTAAATTGTCGAGTGAAATTTTGAAAAAAAACATCAAAAAATCAAAACCTTTAATAAAGTTACGCAAATAGACATTTCTAATGTAATTTTTCCTTAGAAAACGATTGACATAAATTTTAGAACGCTAACATGAACCGTTCTCGAGATATTGCACATTTTAAAAATAAATTTGTCAAAAAATCCCATAAATTAAAAAAATATATATTAACTGTTGAGAAACATATTCACTTTTCATATGTAATATGCCATAAATTGGGTGACATCATTCTCGTAGATCTAGCTCATTCCGTTCATGAGAAAAGATACTTTGAGTAATACTTTTGTATTTGGACGCCAATAGTTATTTATCTGCTATAATAATAACTTATTTCTCCTTTTATAACGCTTGGCTAGATTTTGGCGTCGAATTTGGAGGAATTTCGCCAACTTGGCGACTTTTTCAAATGTTGCTAAGTGTCGCCAAATGGATGAAAATAACACTAAATCAGTGAAAATGACGACTAATTGATGAAAATTCAATTTCTTGGAAAGAATATTAATAGCTACTATAAGAAAAACCTATTTTTTATTGTAAAAATAGTAAATTCATTGCATTATATAAGGGAATTCATGTGTTTCCCACATCAGATTTTATTATCTTGCGTCTAACATTTAAAACTCTCCTATTTTCTGCTGTTGCATATAGGGCACATAGAGATTTATTCTCCACTATAAAGGGTTTTATTATTGGAGAGATTAATATTTACGCATAATTAAACTTAATCTATTTATTTTTACATTTGAAAGTCATAATATAAATACAGTCAGAGTTAAGTACTTTTCGATTTTGAAATATGGAAATGCCAGTCTACAGTTATTATATAATTTTGTCAATGACCTGACTTAATATTTAATTTTATTACATTACATTACCCCACAATGTTGTTACCATTCTAGTTCTGGTTCTGTATGTTAATGTAGGATCGAAAATTTGTCTCAAGTCTCTAATCATAAGATTTCACTCTTCCTGTGTTTTGAGCTTAATTATTCATTCTTACGGACATATCGATTGTGCATCTTCTCACCAGCACGTCTTATTTCCATCTCTCTAAAACTACACTGTTTCTTCATTTTCTCATTCTTAACTTGAAATTTTAATCCTAGACTCATCAACTTTGACCACTACATGGCTCAAGCTGGCCAGATTATAAACACTAGTTTCTAATGACCACGCTATGTGACCTAATCTGGAATCAGCCGACAGGTAATTGACATTCAGGTAGCTATTTCACATGATCCTCATTATTTAACAAATATTGAACGTTATATATTTTATGTAGTCCTCTTTCATGTAATCATACATAGACATGCTATGTAATCAGATTGGCACCAAAATTGTAACTTCTGCTGTTCACGTTCTTCGTTTTGTACATCAACAAATAACATGTATACATGTATGACCATACATATAATTCGTTTATTTCCGGGCACAACAATATGTAGGTATTTTTATTTTTAGAATTTATATGTTTTAATGTTAGTTGTAATGATTAGAACATTATTGTTAAACCTCTCATCATTTTATAAGAGATAAGTTATGCCGTATGAGGCGAGAGAGGCCTCTTTGGCAGATGGCATTTTTACTTCCCTCGCCGAAAATAAAATTTGTGTTCTTCAAGTCAAAACAATTTATGGCCAAATTAAAATTATTGATATTTTAAAAGAAGTTAATTGAGAAACAATTGTTTATATCATTCGATTTTCCGATTTTTCAGTGCGTCTGCCGGCGAATTTATGTCCGATTGTTTTCGATAATTACTCAATTCATTGAAGTGCAGCTAATGTGCATATAAATGATAAAACAATGTACTATTTATTTAAAAAAATTACCCGCATTTAACTACAATCTAAAGTGTATTTCTTACAAGTATTAATTGATACAGGAATAGGAAAATTATGTGCATGCAGTATCCCACTATAAATTCAGATTAAATAACATTTAAAATGAAAATATACATTGGTATGAAATGTTTTATCAGTTGGATTTAGCTTAACTTGGCTGACTCGTGTTTCTGTTGCGCATGCGCAGTTTGGAGAATCCTAATTTTTATCTGAGTTCTATCAAACATTGAGTATTGATTTAATTCAGAAATTGGAAACTGAAGTTCGTTCTGTGTCACGTGACAACATTCTACGCAACGGTGCATACAATTGCAGAATGAAATTTTAGTCCGATTTAGATCGAAATTTAAACAATACATTAAGTACATAACACATTGCTCGATATATAGTTGTATGCAATACATATGAAAGAACTTCGAGGATCTTCACTTGGAATAGACTCTACCGTCAAACAGATTTAGCAGGGATTTTTCACAGGTACAACCATCTACATCTGGTAACTTGAAACAAACAGTTTATTGCATGGCGCATTCTTTCTTACTTTTGACCCAGACCGTCTGATCTATCCGAATGTGCAAGATATCTATTTGGACCCCCGGGACAGAGCCACCCAATTTAGACCGAAACCTAGAGGGCGGGCGTTCACAGAGGCAGTACACTACAGTATTGTGGCAATTAATTGAGAAATGTCATTTTTTTCGTTTTATCACACGTAAGCTTAGGAAGAAGCATTCCAAATTAGCTCAGAGTTCAAATTGCAGTTATTATCAAAGTAGCAGGTGTTCGTATGCACCTGGTAAGTAGCAGGTGCTCAAATTCCTCCGCCAGGTGGCACGTGTTCCGCAGTGGTAGTTTCTCAGTTGTTGCGGGGCTCATTAGCGTCATGTATATCAGCGCGGAAACACGTGCTAAAGTGATTGCGCTTAGAGAACACACTTCTAAGACGTTCGAGGAAATAGGTAAAATATGTGGAGTGAGTACAGCAAGTGTCGGAAGGATCTGGAAGCGGTTTCAGGAAACAGAAAATGCTGGAACCAACCGCTCTGGAAGATGCGACCGAAAAAGATCAACTTCGACTCGTGACGACAAAACTTTACATCGAATGAGTGTTAAAAATCCTCGATTAACCAGTTTTGACCTGTTTAAGTTCATGGTGGCAGCTGGTGTTGATATTGCACCTTCAACAGTGCGATACAGGCTGTTAGAACGCGGACGGAGAGCACGTGGACCGTACAAGAAGCAGCTTCTGACGCTTTGCATGAAGAAAAAAAGGTTGGAATGGGCACGGAAATACAAAACACGGACTGAGAAGGACTGGGAGAAAGTTCTCTTTTCTGACGAAACACATTTTGTGGTTCAGGGATTTAGATCTATGTTCGTAAGAAGGAGCCAAGGAGAACCTCTCAATCAGCACCACATCAATCAAGCACCCAAGCATCCGCCCAAAAAGATGTTTTGGGGTTGTTTCAGCGTTTTGGGGACAGAATCTCTTGTTCCCGTAGAGGGAATGATGAACAGTGCCAGTTACGAAGTCATATTGACCCGAAAAGTGCTTCCAACCATGGCTAAACTGTGGCCGAACGGAGATTGCGTTTTCCAACAAGACATCGCGCCGTGTCACACTTCGAAGCGAATCAAAAATTTCTGCTCAAAAAAAAATATTACCGTACTGGATTGGCCCGGGAATTCACCAGACTTGAATCCCATAGAAAATTTGTGGGCTATTGTCAAAAAACGGCTTCACACATTTGACTGTACGACGATGAACAAGCTAATTTCGGCCGTTATTGACATATGGTTCAGAGACGTTGAAATTAAAAATACATGTGCTAGTCTAGTACATTCCATGCCGAAACGTGTCTGTGATGTTATAAAGTCTCGGGGAGGTCATATCACTTATTAGTTTTAAATGTATCCATAGAAAACTTGAATAAAACTGAATTTTATAAAAAAAAACTGCATTTCTCAATTTATTGCCACAATACTGTACATCCCTACCACCGACCACTTGGAATGATCCACATATTTAATGTGCCCATATTCCGCGTAAACATGCGGATAGTTTGGATACAGACGGAAATCGAACTTGCGTCTTCCGAGTGCAATCCTCGTACTTTAACTTTTGGGATAGTCTGCTCCGCGTACGGTATCCATGTTCAGAAATATTTTACACGTGTTGAACGTAAAAATGAAAGAGGGTAAACAGGTGTGTATACTTGTTTATTCTAAGATATGTGTCCTATGGTAAAATGCTTCTGTCTCGCGAAATCACTAAAGCGAAATAGGCATTAATCGTTAACCGCGCTAGTGTATCAAAACAGCAAACTCTAGAACAGACAATGGGTATGTAAGGGAGTAAATATCACAAGTTCCAGTTTCCTAGTGATCTCATTGGTTAATAATGTCGTTGTTTGACAATGTCAGAGGTTGATGTAATTTTGTGAGATAGCAGTAACCAGTTACTTACTGTTTGTTAACTGGTACAAAAACGGGAATGAAATGTAGTGCCATAGTTAAGTATTAGTTTCTTATTAATCAAATATAGTGTAATGACCACTAATAAATTGCAAATATGTATCTTAGAAATTGAAATTTTCTATACTTATACAATTTAAATCCGCTAATTTGACGACATATTTGCCCATATCACCGCTAGTTTATATAACTACATATAAATTTTCTCGGTATTAGATGAAAACGGGAGATTTTTCTTCATCACTGATTATTAAAGCAATAATATTACAAAAACTTGACAAGCCAAATTATTATTTTTTAATTTAATTTTTTATCCACAAGCATTCCGTAATTTTGCAACGAAACATATCCCAATGACATCCAATTATAAATGGACACAGTATCCTATCAGCATTTTCTTTATTTTAAGTATTATGGTGAAAATTGTAGTTGTATTATATTTTAACGTTAAACTATAAACACAGGTTGAAAAAAATGTCTTATTGAACTAGATGTTTAATTAAAATTTAAATTTCCTTAGGAAAGTTTAATTTTGTTTAAATTCCTACTACTCTTTCAAAGTTCAATATTTTCACTTAAAATGTTTCTTTTACATCCCTTGGAATATACTAGACAAAATTGTGTATGGATTTTTAAATGCTTCTGATATTAAATTTAATATACATTTCTTACTATCACCTATAGTGAAAAAACGAGTGAATTTAAACAATTCGGATTTCGACACTTTTGTTTTAAATTAACTACAAATCTTAATGTTAAGTACATGCACAATTCCATCAAATAAACAATTAAAACATGTACAAAAAATTTAAAATATTTATCTTATTTACACAAAAATCCTTAGCATTTTAAAAACATGAATGTCGGCTAAAAATTAACATTGAGAAAAAAAATATATAAAGTTTTCATTTGTGAGTTATTTCTATAGTTCTATAGTTCTTTCTATAGTTCTATAGTTTCTTCTATAGTTCTATAGTTCCTTCTATATTTCTATAGTTCTATAGTTTCTATAGTTCTTTCCATCATCATACAGAAAAACATTAATACTTTCTTAAATTATGACGATACAACTTTGAAATTTCACCCAAGTATTTAGAAATGTTACAGTTATAATTTGAGCCAATAAAACAAAAAATCGATATCTTGACCATTTTTATGATACTATGTCCTCTTAATGGATTTTAATTGGATAAATGGCTATCGCTGCAGCCTTAGTAATTATGAGCTTTGTATCAGGTGGCGTAGGTGACATATTGTTGACACTTGGATTCACACAGATCTACAAACTGTTGGCTGCAAGCTTGTTCTTTTTATCTTGATACCTCTTACAATTTCGCTGTTTCACAGCTTTCTTGAGAATATATGGCCTTGTTACATCAAAATGTGTTACTGATTGGTTGTGAATCGCGTTTGATGATGGAGAAAATCTTGACAACTGGAGTTCAAAGTTGAAAGTGTGCAAAGTATAGCTAAGTATACATAATGATATAAAGTCAAGTCAACGACCAGTTTTTTTCTGTTTATAAAGTTAATATTGATCAGACAATTCTACTATATAATAGTATATTGTTAATAAATAGAAATTGGACACGTCAATATTAACGAATAGTTTAGATTCTAATAAAATTTGTAGTAAACGTATATCTTTAACTCCATAATACAAAAACTATTCTAGTATCTCGTTAAACGAAAAGTACCAATGAGAAAGAAAAAGAAAACATTATCACCTCAAACTTTTTTAGCCTCAAAAACTAATCACAGTCTGTTCCCCCCGAGACTACATGGTAAATGAAATTGAAGGGATGACAATAGTCATTCACTTAAATGCGTATCGACGCCTATATATCCTATGAGACTTCGGTCATAGAAATAATCTGGTACTTTTTACCACTGAAACTATTTTAGTTAAGGATTAGTAGAACTCAGATATAAAATAATTCGTCCTAGGTTAAAAAATACTGAATATCATGTAATGATTTTCCTTAAATATGTAATATTGATTGTTGGACGTTCATACAGCTTGAAAATTTTTGAGGTTATTGCTTAAATACACGCATTGACATAAAAATTTGCATACCGATAAATTGTCAGAATCGATCGAAATTTTAAATATATGAGTGCAACTTTGGGGCCCGTAAATGATTACAAAATCAATGCAAGAGGATCATTTATTTCACGAAAAACTACAGATGAATGGAGGTTCTAGTTCCCGGTTGGGCCACATCTAGCGTAAATATACGATGCGATACGGGCGGACATTGATGCAAACAGGACCCGTATGGTATCCTGCGTCATCTCATTCCACAGTTGTGATTAGCGCCTCTAGTTCGACCAAATTCGTAGGCTGTCAAACTTGCCGTCCAAAGTGATCCCATACATGCTCGATTGGTGACAAATCTAGGGATAGAGCAGGCCAGGGAAGGGTGGTAATGTGGCTGAGGCATTCCTGTGACACACTTGCTGTATGCGGCCGAGCATTGTCCTGTTGATAAATGCCTCCTGGGAGCCCTGCCATGAGTGGCAACACATGTGGCTGCAGGATGTCATGAACGTAGAGCTGAGCTGTCATGGCTCCGTGGATCAATATTAGAGTTGACCAGGTGTCGAATGCAACGGCACCCCATACCATCACACAAGCTATGGGATCATGGTGCCTCTGTAAAGCGAAGGCAGGATTGAGACGTTCACCACTGGGCCTCAACACACGTACACGGTTGTCATCACTGCCCAAACTGAATCTCGATTCGTCGCTGAAGACGACCTGGTTCCATTAGGTTGCGGTCCAATCCCGTCGAATGCTACACCCTTCCAAACGGAGACGACGGTGTGTGGGTGTCACTGGCTGTTCACGTAATGGGCGTGTGATACCAAATGTCTTTCAGTCAGGTGATTTGCGATTGTACGAACAGACACAGGGGCCCGTAGTGAAGGTGCTGCCTGTATCCTGATGGCATACAATGACGTAGTTGGCGCTGTGCGTGCGTTGCGGGTGATGTGACGGCCTTCTCGGCTATCTGTCTACTGAGAGCGTCCTGAGCCTGGCCGCCTTGTATGCGACCTCTCTCTCGTCCCCTGGTCCCAACACGTCCTTACACTAAAGTCAGAACAGCCTAGGTGACGGGCTAAAAGCCGAGCTAACCATCCGGCTTCCATCATCCCAATGATGCTTCCCCTCTCGAAATCTGACAGCCGATCATATTGCCTTCGATGGCATCCCTAATGAAAAAGCGTCCCTCTGCAACAGTTTACTTACAGGCAAATTGCATATCTGCCTAACACGTACCTTTCTCCTGCCAAGTTTCGTTACGATCCCACAATTACTTCTTGATGCGCAAATTTGTATGGCAATGCGTGTACTGAAATATTCCAATTCAAATAATTATCTCTAAAATATAAGTAAATGTAGTACTTTATGTAATAAATGTAAATTAATTAAAATTGGATAATTTTTCTTTAGCTCCTTATCAACACACTTAGTAAAATAATATTTTGAATATCGTAAAAATTACATATGCCATAGGATATAAATATTAGAAAATATGATCCTTATGGCTTTATGTGCCTTATTTCTTCTTATAAATGATGATTCTACTTATAAATGATGAACAGAACTACAAAACTGTTATAAATTTATTCTGTTTGGAAGAACTCTCTTAGTATTTTGATATTGTATTTTAAATGTTCAACATTGTAAGCTTCTCTATCTCTGACACAAATCTAAATAGTATATACACTAGCCGAATACCCATTGGAAATCATCGTCACAATATACAAATGCTGATCATTACTATACGAATTTGCATAGTTGTGAGTATTCAAATTTTTCTTACTTCATTGTCAAATGCATAGAAATATAGGTTGTCTTGCTAGTCTTATTAAATTGTCTAACTTGTGCTTCTCTAGCTCTATCTCTCTCGATATTCCTATCTCTATCTCTCGATATTCCATATCTCTATCTCTCGATATTCCATATCCCTATCTCTATCGGTGTTCTATATCTCTATCTGATCTAAAGGGAATGTATTTTTATATTCTGTAAATCACATATTTGGCATGTTGAAAATAGTAAATATATTTATAAACTCTTATTTTACATTATTCTTTACATTACTCTTTACATTACCCTTTCTTATATATTAATCTTTACATTATTTTACATTACTCTTATATATTATTCTCCGAACAGGCTACTGTAGAGCTACTGGGACGAAATTGTAACATGTTTTATTGATGTTTAAATAAAATTGCATTTCAGTTGGAAAGGGTTTCATAATCAATGCTTTATGCATGATTGATCTTTCTTGTTAGTATTGTATTAACATCAAGCAAATTGAAATCAGGCACTTTCAGCCAATTTATTGGTCAAAACCACAATAATGATTCCCACCCTCGTCGAAAATCCCCATACATATGTAATTGACATTTAATTAATATCATGTGGTATAAATGACGATGTGCGAAACTTTTATCTTTAAAATACAGAAATATCACTCAAAGTTTGTCTGTCTTGAATGGAACATACATCACTGAGAATGGTGTTAGTAATTTTTACTTTCTTTATATACTATAATGTATAGGGAAAGTATGGTGACGGAGTCAAAAATTCGATTTCGAGTTTTCGACGGGAGAAGACGTTTCAAGCATCCCTGATCACGAATCGAACATTTTTGAAATGATGTCTGTGTGTGTCAGTGAGTCTGTGGAGACGATAACTGACAAACGAATGGACCGATTCGAACGAAATTTGGTACGAATATTACATTCTATAAACGCTGGAAGCCTATTGTTTTTATACGCAATCGAATGTTCAGATCCCCCCCCCCTAAATTTTCGAAAGAAATTTTGAAAAAATAGTCAAAAAAGCAAAACATCTAATAAAGTTACGCAAATAGATATTTCTTAGGTAATTTTTTATCAGAAAACGATCGACGCAAATTTTATAACGCTAAAATGAACCGTTCTTAAGATATTGCACATTTTTTTTAAAAAATATCAAAAAATCATATAAAATAAAAAGAAAATATTTCCTAATGAGAAACATGTACACTTTTCATATGCAATACCATGCGATAAGTTGGGTGACATCATTCTCGTCGATCTAGCTTGTTCCATTCATGAAAGAAGACACTTTGGGTAATACTTTTGTATTTAAACGCCAATAGTCATTTATCTGCTGTACGAATAACTTATTTCTCCGTCCATAACGCTTGGCGAGATTTTGGCGATGAATTTGTTAAATCAATGGGAATGAAAACTCATTGGCGAAAATTCAATATCTTGGAAAGAATATAAATGTCTACTATAAAAATATTCTATTTTTTACTGTAAAAGTAGTAAATTCATTGCATTATATAAGGAAAGTCATGTGTTGGCCACATCAGATTTTTTCAAAAATTTTGCAAATAAAAGTATAGACTTGACGATATATTATTATTTTTACTTTCCTTATATACATAATGTATAAGGAAAGTATTGTGACGGGGTCGAAAATTCGAATTCGAGTTTTCGACGGGAGAGCACGTTTCAAGCATCCCTGATCACGAATCAAACATTTTTGAAGTGATGTCTGTGTGTGTGTGTGTGTGTGTGAAAGTATGTGTGTGTGTATGTGTGTGTGTGTGTGTGTGTGTCAGTGGGTCTGTGGAGACGATAACTGACGAACGAATGGACCGATTCGAACCAAATTTGGTACAAAAATCACAATCTGTAAACACTGGAAACCTATTGTTTTTATACGCAATCGAATGTTCAGAACCCCCCTAAATTTTCGAATGAAATTTTGAAAAAATCGTCAAAAAATCAAAACCAATAATAAAGTTACGTAAATAGACATTCCTTATGTAATTTTTCATTAGAAAACGATTGACATAAATTTTAGAACGCTAACATGAACCGTTCTCGAGATATCGCACATTTTTCAAAAAAATTATCAAAAAGTCAAATAAAATAGAAAAAAAATATTTCCTATTGAGAAACATGTTCACTTTTCATATATAATATCATGCGATAAATTGGGTGACATCATTCTCGTGGATCTAGCTCGTTCCATTCATGAAAAAAGATACTTAATATAGATATAGAGTAATACTTTTGCATTTGAACGCCAATTTATCTGCTGTAAGAATAACTTATTTCTTCGTTCATAACGCTTGGCGAGATTTTGGCGACGAAATTGGCGGAATGTCGCCAACTTGGCGACTTTTTGAAATGTTGCCAAATTAACGAAAATCTCGCCAAATGGATAAAAATGACGCTAAATCAATGAAAATGACGACTAATTGTGGAAAATTCAATATCTAATAAGTTATATAATATATAAATATATAATAATAGTTATATAATATATGTCGAAAATTCAATATCTAATAAGTTATATATATATATATATATATATATATATATATAACTTATTTCTTTGTCCATAACGCTTGGCGAGATTTTGGCGACAAAATTGGCGGAATGTCGCCAACTTGGCGACTTTTTGAAATGTTGCCAAATTAACGAAAATCTCGCCAAATGGATAAAAATGACGCTAAATCAATGAAAATGACGACTAATTGTCGAAAAGTCAATATCTTGGAAAGGATATTAGTATCTACTAGAAGAAAAACCTATTTATTTTACTGTAAAAGTAATAAATTCATTTCATTATATAAGGAAAGTCATGTGTTGCCCACATCAGATTTTTTATTTTATGTATTTGTTGATGTCTTTTTTTGAAAAATGTGTAATATACCTAGAACGGTTGAAGCCAGAGTAAATAAGTAAGTGCCATTTGTTTTCAAATGATTTACATAAAACATTATTTATTTAACATTATTAAATTTTATTACATTTTTATTACTTAACAAATAAGCAAAATATCTCTACCCCGTTTAAAATCAATAGGCTTACATATCCTGTTATCTCATACCATCGATATTACTTTCCTTATATACATAACGTTAAAGGAAAGTATTGTGACGGGGTCGAAAATTCGAATTCGAGTTTTCGACGGGAGAGCACGTTTCAAGCATCCCTGATCAAGAATCAAACATTTTTGAAGTGATGTCTGTGTGTGTGAGTGTGTGAGTGTGTGTGAGTGTGTGTGAGTGCGTGTGTGTGTTTGTGTGTGTGTGTCAGTGAGCCTGTGGAGACGATAACTGACGAGCGAATGGACCGATTCGAACCAAATTTGGTACAAAAATCAAAATTCTTAAACACTGGAAGCCTATTGTTTTTATTCGCAATCGAATGTTCAGAATCCCCCTAAATTTTGGAATGAAATTTTGAAAAAATCGTCAAAAAATCTCAACCGCTAATAAAGTTAAGCAAAAAGACATTTCTTATGTAATTTTTCATTAGAAAACGATTGGCATAAATTTTAGAACGCTAACATGAACCGTTCTCGAGATATTGCATATTTTTCAAAAAAATTATCAAAAAGTCATATAAAATGAAAAAAAAATATTTCCTATTGAGAAACATGTTCACTTTTCATATGTAATACCATACGATAAATTTAGTGACATCATTCTCGTGGATCTAGCTCATTCTATTCATGAAAAAAGATACTTTGAGTAATACGTTTGTATTTGAACGCCGATAATCATTTGTCTGCTGTAAGAATAACATATTTCTTCGTCCATAACGCTTGGCGAAATTTTAGCGATGAAGGAATGTTGCCAACTTGGCGACTTTTAGACATGTTGCCAAATTAAAAATATAAGCAAAAATATATAAAATAAAAAAAAATATTTCCTATTGAGAAATCAAAGAAAGTCTTGCCAAATGGATAAAAATGACGTTAAATCAATCAAAATGACGACTAATTGTCGAAAACTCAATATCTTGGAAGGAATATTACTATCTACTATAAGAAAAACCTATTTTTTTACTGTAAAAGTGTAAATTCATTACATTATATAAGGAAAGTCATATGTTGCCCTCATCATATTTTTGATATATACGTTCACACACATACACGCATGCAGAGAGAGTAGGAATGGAGGGGGAGAGAGAGAGAGAGAGATTACCTCAAAATCGTTCGATTCGGATACATGAATGCTTGAAACGTGCTCTTTCGTTGATAACATTAATTCGAATTTTTGACCACGTCCATTGAGGGAGAGAGAGAAAAATCATCTCAAAATCGTTCAATTTGGATTCAGCAACGCTTAAAACGTTCTCTTCTGTTTAAAACCTTCTCTCCTGTTTAAAACATTCTCTTCTGTTTAAAACCTTAATTCAAATTTCCAACCGAAAGGAAAAATGAAGTTAATAAAAACTACAAATTTAGCGTAAATTCAAGTGTGTATCAATTCCATAAATAATTTTTCTTGATAAAGATAATAAAAATACCTATTTTTTAATATAAATTAAATAAAGATATATAATCTGTAGAGAAAACCATTCATTGGAATTCCTTTGTATTTGAGAAAGCCGTGGGTTCCGTTCAAAAATGAATGTTTACAGAAAGTGTTTCCAGAAAACCAGCTTATATGTGCTGAAAAAATTTATTTTCTTGCGCTTCGGTAAATGCAGTCGAACACATTTTTCTTGAGCTGCCCGAGGCCAAGCAAGTCGCAAATGCGACTTTTGTATGTGATCTGTCCTTGGAGACATGTGAAACAGCAATGGCAATCAAGAAAAAGTAATTTCTTTCTCGATCCAAGCCACAAAAATAAAGTGGATCTCACTTAGTAATTAACTTCTTCCAAATTTATTCAATGCAAGAACTTTTTCGAAATAGATAAAAATCCCATTTGGTAGTTATTTGGTTTACTTTGCTTCCCTTACATATATGCGAATTGTGTAACAGGGTATATTATTGTGACGGGTTGAAAATTCCATTCGAGTATACGACGGTACAGTACACTACTATTCTGTACGTTTTAGGTATCCCTTAACTAAAATGGCACGTTTTTGAGGTTATCTCAGCGAGTGTGTATATGAGTACATGTAAGTGTGTATGCAAGTGCATGTAAGTGTGAGTGTGCGTGTGTATGTGTGTGCATGTAAGTGTGAGTGCGTGTGTGTGTATTAGTGTGTTTGTCAAAAAGACTAAATATATATCTCACGAGCACACAGAACGTTTCGACTGTAATTTGGTACGATTATTACGATCAATAAATACTGAAATCGTGTGATTTTAAATGCAATCGAACATTTGGAAACCCCTTAAATTTTCAAACGAATGATTGAAAAAATTCATACAGAATCATGGATTTCAGTAGCGTTAACTAAATAATAATTCTGTATGTATTTTTGTATTCAAAAAACGAATGGCATAACACTTTAGAGCTCTAGCATGAACCTTAGAGCGCTTTAGAGGGACTCGACATACTATTTCATGGATTTTCCTCAAATTTGGTAGTTAAGTACCTTGACGTTCATCGTGAATCTGACTAAATTTTGGCAGGAATCGGAAAAAAATAAATGACACTGTTTTGCGACATGGCCCACAAAGATCATGAAAATTCGAAGAAAAGGGCAAATTGCTGAAATATATTAATTAATTATTTGTTCATCATGTAATTTTTGACAACAAAGTGAATAAGACGGACTCCATAACTATATGATGAAACATTCTCGACTTAAGATTCTAAAGAATTGAAATGCCAGAAATGAACTGAATTTGAAGTGGGGATCATTCTAAAGCTACCCACAAAATTTCATGAAATTCGGTGCAACAATTTTTCCGTGATGGTGAGGCAAACAGACACACAACATTTGCAATTTTATTTATATAGGTATATTTTAATTCACATTTTTGCCGATTTCACATAAGTAGGACATGAATTAATTAATAATTATACAATATTGATCACAATTATACATTGGCATAATAAATTAGACACATAGATATATCTGTATAATCATTCGATGCAGCTCAGATTATGTACTTAAATAATCAAATTGTTAAATTATCGTGCAACGCATGTTAAATATCGTAATTAAGATTTGAGCCATTGACTCAGAATAAAATTAGGCATAGAAGCGTGCACCATACCTAATTCATTAGCAGATTGATCTTAATGTCCATTCATTAAATATTACCAGCTATTTCATGGTTAACAATTCCAGAATTAAGCTTTACGGCGATTACTGTACGGCTAATGACAGTTTCTCGTTCGAAGAATGATTTCGGAAGTAATTTATTACGGCTGTTCTTATTTTTGTCGCAAAGTATATGGCCTTATTTTTCCAGTATACTTCGTTTAAAAGACTCAGCTTTTACTTTCACTGCAATACATGGTAATGTACAAGGAAAGTATTGGAATCGTGTTCAAAATAGCAACTCGAATTTTTGAAGAATACGAGAAAGCTATTTTAACTTGCCGTGTGTGTGTGTGTGTGAATGTGTGTGTCTGCAATGTATGTATCCACTGTAACTGAAAATTGATTTCATAAAATTTTATGGGTAAGTGTGGTGAAAAAACATTTAAGGAGTGTTTACATTTTTTAAATAAATGGTATTTTAGGGATTAAATTAATAATCTGGGATAAATTATTAATAAATTATTATGGATTAAATTATTAATCTTAAATTATTAAATTATTAAGTGGCCGTGAAAGGTAACATTAGTATATTGCAATCGTGGTCGAAAAATTCACTATAACTTCTTTACACTTGTTCCTTAACATAATTAAATCAAAACACTACACATTAAAATTCACATTTTTAACTTTTAAAATAAATTATAATTTATTCACAATTCTATATTATTACGATTAAAATGACATGAATTCATTAACAAAAGCTTAAGGAGGAGAAATGTACCAGATGAGACCAGGTCCTTTGATCCAGGTCCTTTCCACAGATAAAAACTTGAACTTTTCGGGAAAAAAGAACCTGCCAATTCTTTCGAAAAAAACGTCAAAATCTAAAATAAAAGACTACGCATGCTCAAATGTAGCAATTAAATGTATGCAATTGTTGTATACGTAATGCAATTGTTGTATACGTAATTTTTGGCGATGAAAAGAATGAGATCAATCCCGTTAGTCTAGGACTAGCCGTTTTTGAGATATTTTAGTTTCTTCGCAGTTTTGCGTCTCCGCCTTCTAAAAATGACCTGTTACCAAATGAAAACGAAAATTGAATTAAAATTGCAATTTCAGTGTAATTTTAAGTAACTATGCCTATTATTTTATGCAATAGAACTCAATTTAATGATTTCTTTACGAAATAAAGCGAAAATAAATTTAAGTATGTTGCGAAAGTCATATGCTGTCCAGATCGGATTTTATCCCCAATATATTTCGTTTAGAAGACCTACACTGCATATGCGAAGTGTAATCAGACAAATCTGTTTAATGTTATTCCTCTTTGATGGAATTTTTCTTTTTATATTGCACTGAAGTTTTAACTAAAATTTGAAGCTAAGAATCTTATTTGGACCGGACAGGATTTTCTCTACAGAATCAAATTTGCTTTCATTCTCCTAATCCAAAAAATTCAGTTTAATTGGACAATGTAACATAGGTAATTATTGGAAATTACATTGTATTTGTGGATTTATTTAAATTTCCCTTTCATTCAGCGATTGGACGCATTTTCGGATATGCGACATAATAAATGCAACAAAAAGTAAAATATCTTGAGAACGGTTGATCCTAGTGTTATGGAGATGATCTTGTTTTTTCTGTTGTCAAAAATTATGTATAAAACACGTATTTAATTGATACATTTTAGTATATGTAGTCTTCACCTAAATGCAATCACAACCTGAGTAAAACACAAGTAACTTATAAATCACATTTTGTGAAATTTAGTCAAACAGTTTTATAGCTTGAATGGGATCATGCGATTTTGCAGGCCATTTCGCCAAAACAAAGAGATTTACTACTTACTAATTGTTCAAAAATTTAATCAGCATAAATTTCGTAAAATTTAGGCCATTAGATTTTCAGCTGGAGTAGCAGCAGATTTTCAGCTGGAGTAGTGTCTGTCTGACCAATGTATAGTTTCAGCAAACATTGAACAGACAGACACACAGACGTCATGCTAAAGATATTTTGGGGATACTAGATAACTCGAAACTTGCGGATCCGAGAAAACTCAAGTTTCTTTTCTCCACCCGTTTTCAGTTATTCCGTGTACATTATCTTAAAGTGCAGGAGAATAAAAATAAATATCAGGGACATATTCATTTGAGATTTCATAAAATGATTGATTTCCAACAATTTTCGTTTCCACTGGCGATTCGGCTCACTTTAATGTAAAATTGCGACAAGAACTTTTCTATATCTCGAGGGTGGTTCATGCTATCCTAATGAGAGTGGTTGCATTATTTTGCAATTAAATATTGCGGATAAAATAAGGATTTAATTAATACGGTTAAGCATCGGCATTATCTTATATCAGTTTGCGTCGTGTCTGATTCTGCTAGTACTTTCAATGACAAGTAAAAGTAATAATCCAGTTTTTAAAAGTGCAACCTTTTATTATTAAAGTAAATGAAATATAAGGGAAATGTATGAAATAAAATGTATGTATTAAAATGTGTGAAAGAAAATGACATACCAATTTTGATTTCCTAGATGCTCTGGTTCTCTAATTGTTCCATAAAAATAATTACATTTTCATAGCAGGCCCTGCAGGTAAGTCTTAAAATCCATATAATTGAAATATATACCATAAAATACAATGACATATAAAATTTTACATTTTTAGATACTCCAGATCTTCAGTTATTCCCAAAAAACGATTGCATTCTTATGGCAGCCATTGCCGATAATTTTTAAAATCCGAAGAATACCATAAAACACAATGACATGTAAATAAAATGTATGTATTAAAATGTGTGAAAGAAAATGACATACCAATTTAGATTTCCTAGATTCCCTGGTTCTCTAATTGTTCCATAAAAATAAGTACATTTTCATAGCAGGCCCTGCAGGTAAGTTTTAAAATCCATATAATTGAAATATATACCATAAAATACAATGACATAAAATTTTACATTTTTAGATACTTCAGATCTTCAGTTATTCCCAAAAAACGATTGCATTCTTATGGCAGCCATTGCCGATAATTTTTAAAATCCAAAGAATACCATAAAACACAATGACATGTAAATAAAATGTATGTATTAAAATGTGTGAAAGAAAATGACATACCAATTTAGATTTCCTAGATGCTCTGGTTCTCTAATTGTTCCATAAAAATAATTACATTTTCATAGCAGGCCCTGCAGGTAAGTCTTAAAATCCATATAATTGAAATATATACCATAAAATACAATGACATATAAAATTTTACATTTTTAGATACTCCAGATCTTCAGTTATTCCCAAAAAACGATTGCATTCTTATGGCAGCCATTGCCGATAATTTTTAAAATCCGAAGAATACCATAAAACACAATGACATGTAAATAAAATGTATGTATTAAAATGTGTGAAAGAAAATGACATACCAATTTAGATTTCCTAGATTCCCTGGTTCTCTAATTGTTCCATAAAAATAAGTACATTTTCATAGCAGGCCCTGCAGGTAAGTTTTAAAATCCATATAATTGAAATATATACCATAAAATACAATGACATAAAATTTTACATTTTTAGATACTTCAGATCTTCAGTTATTCCCAAAAAACGATTGCATTCTTATGGCAGCCATTGCCGATAATTTTTAAAATCCAAAGAATACATAAAACACAATGACATGTAAATAAAATGTATGTATTAAAATGTGTGAAAGAAAATGACATACCAATTTAGATTTCCTAGATGCTCTGGTTCTCTAATTGTTCCATAAAAATAAGTACATTTTCATAGCAGGCCCTGCAGGTAAGTTTTAAAATCCATATAATTGAAATCTATACCATAAAATACAATGACACATAAAATTTTACATCTTTAGATACTTCAGATCTTCAGTTATTCCCAAAAAACGATTGCATTCTTATGGCAGACATTGCTGATAATTTTTAAAATCCAAAGAATACCATAAAACACATTGACATGCTAAATTTGGGATTTCCAGATACTCTGATTTCCATGCTTCCAAACAGGAAAGATTAATTATGAGTAAATAATTGATTATAAAAGACTTTCCAAATAAAATCCAATTTTATTTAAACATCTCTAAAATACGGTATATTCAGCGTTAATATCTGTTAAATTATCGCAGTACTACAAGAATGTATTTAAATTCAAAAATTATAACTTCATCAAAAAAGACAATGCTATAAAATCATCAGCTTCTCTATGTAAAGTCAATGAATGTTTCAGTCATATCACTTATATTTCAGACTCCAGAGATAAATAATTCTGCGTTAAATAATTAAGCAATTCTTATAAAACGCATCTTGCAATCGCTTGATTTGTTTACATTTTGCATGAAAAAAAATTAGGCCTCCATGTAGAAATAATCAAAGTTTACAGATCATTTAAAACAAGAAAGATCAATCATGCATAAGCATTGATTATGAAACACTTTCCAACTGAAATGCAATTTTATTTAAAAATTTCTAAAATGTGATACATTCAGTGGTGATATCTTTTACATTATCACAGTACTACAGTAATTTATTATACTTAAATATTTAAAGCTGTATCGAAATATAAATCATCTGATTCTCTATGCAAAATCAATGGATATTTCATTCATATAACTTGTATTCTAGACTCCAGAGCTAAATAATTTTGTGTGAAAAAATTCAGCAATTATTATGTAACTCACCTTACAATCGCTTGAGATATTTGCATTCTGCATAAGTTAAAATTAGGCTTCGTTGAAGAAATAATAAAAGTTTAGGGATCATTTAAACTCATAACTGTTGTAATTGCGTAGGCACAGAATTTAGATACGCAGATAGTACACAGATACACAGACAATATATATGTGTGTGTGTGTGTATGTATTCAAAGTATTGGAATCGTGCCGAAGATCGGAACTCGAATTTTCGAATGATCTACACGTTTTGAGACTTCTAGAACACGAAAAAACTATTTTTAGGTAGATGTCTGTGTGTGTAAGGGTATATATGTGTATGTTTCTGTGTGTCTGTGAGGATATTACATCCACTCTAATTGAAAAACTAATGGACCGAATTTTATAAAATTTGATAGGTATGTTTTTTGTAGGAAACCCTGATGTTCATTAGATTATAGTACGATTCGTAATAAAAGAATCTGCCTTCTTTGCGAAATGGCCGGCAGAAATTGCCTTTATCCACATAGCTAAAAACTAATGGAACAAATTTAACAATATTTGGTGTATAATATTACAATAACCTACAAGTGATTTATATACCAAATTGAACAAAATTTGGTATATAAATCATTTGTAGGTTATTCTAGTACGGTTCGGGAAAAGGAACGGGCTATTTTTGCAAAATAGTCCGCAAAAATCGTTAAATATAAAAATATAAGACTACTACGTGTGCTCAATTATATCAATTAAATTCCTATTTTATACGTGATTTTTGACAACAAAAAGAATGAGACTAACCCCATTACTCTAGGACTAGCCATTCTTGAGATATTCTATCTTTTTCGCGTTTTCGCTACGTCACCTTTGACAATAAGTCCAGCTATCAAATGAGAACCAAATTCAAGTTTAACGTGCAAATTCAATGTCATTTAAAATACTTATGGCTGTTATTTTGTGCAGATAAACTCAAATTATTATTGAAGAAATAAAGAGAACGTGAATATGAGTCTGCAGGGAAAGACATGTACTGCCCACATTATAATTTTTAACAATATTACAACAATGATTTATAGAAGTGAACGGGGATTATTTGCCGGTCATTTCGAAAAAAATGTTGGATCTATATTTAAAGATCCACCAAATTTTTGTAGAATAAAATGTTCAACAAATTTAAGCTCTGTACCAAATTTTAACTCTCTAGGAAAGTACATTAAAAACGCCATCAAATAAGTATGTCATGAAGAGTTATATAAAATTTAAAATAAAAAAATTTGAAAAATTTGTATCTATCAAATTTTAAAATGTGAAGCCTCTTTCATATACAAAATAATTAAACACTTGGAAATATATTTATTATATAATATATCTCTCTTTTCTTTCTGGAGGATATCCCAAAAGTCAGAATTTAATTGAATGTGTTTTTCTCCCTATATTAAATAATTTTTAATTAAAAAACTACCTAACATATTTTACTGAAAATTTTTTTATATATTTTCTGGGATAATGTAAATACTTCCTAAAAATTTCGAAGCAATTTGTGAATTTTAAATTTGCTTAAAATATGTTTGAAAAATTAAATCCTATAGGGTTCAATGTATTTCATTTTTTAATCCGTGTTCAATAAAAAATAATTGGAGCTATTATTTATTTATATTCCCATAGGTCCCACAGACCGTCTGAACAACATACTAAAATTTAATTTTGATAAAATCATTTTTACGGCAGTTATCGTGCTAACGGACAGACAGACAGACAGAATGAACAAAGTCATAAACACTTTTCAACTATGTTGTAAAGTGTTAATAAAAATAGTGTAACTGTGTAGGCATTTAGATACACGAATAATATGAAAAAAAACAGTTTTACGACAGATGCAACACTAAATATAAATATAACCATTCTTTAAAATTCACGATTCTCACAAAACGAGAAAAAGATGGATGCCATATTTTATTTTGCAATAAGTCGCGTGATCCATTCATATAATATGGTTGCACATAATCTTTTAATTTTTTTTCAACTACTTAACATATTTTTATGAATTTTTTTGACACATTTTACGTGATAATTTAAATACTTCCTAAAATTGTCAAAACAATTTGTGAATTTTAACTCCGCTTAAATGTTTGAAAAATTAGGTCCTATAGGGTTCAACGCATTCCATTATTTCATCCCGGGTTTAATCTAAATCAAATTGGGTGATATTATTCTTTTACATTCCCCAATGTCCTACACACCGTCTCAACAATATACTAAAATTTCATTTTGATAAAATCATTTTACAGCAGTTATTGTGCAAACGGACAGACACACAGAATGAACAGAATCATAAACACCGTGAAAGTGTTAAGAAGAAATATCAATCATACATTAAGCATTAATTATGAAAACCATTCCAACTGCAATTAAATTTTATTTAAACATCTCTAAAATGCGATGCATTCAACGGTAATATATATATAAAATTATCACAATACTACAGCAATTTATTATATTTTAAAACTTAAGACTTCATCGCAAAAAATTAACTTTATTCAAATAACATCATTGGAATATAAATCGCCTGGCCCTCAATATGAAAGCAGTAAATATTACATTCATACACTTTTATTCCATTCCTTACATTCCACACAATACTACAAACTTAAAACAATGGAGATAAAAATAATGTAACTCTATACTTAAAACTTCTTCGAAAAAGTCTGTTATAAAATCGTCTGCTTTTTTATGTAAAATTAATGAATGTTTCATTCATATAAGTTATATTATATCAGCTCCAGAACTAAATACTTTTGCGTTAAAGAAATTCAACAATTCTTATACAACTCATCTTACAGCTTGCTGGGTTTACATTAGTCGGATGGTCTGGGTTTTCGACATTCTCCATCAGTGAAAATTAGGCTTCGTTGTAGAAATAATCAAAGTTTGATGATCATTTAAACTCAAATAGATTCTAATTGCCTTGTTTCAGAATATAGATGCACAGAAATTAAGCAAAAATAAAGCGGGTTTAGAACGGATACAATACTAATATAAATTAAAAATAACTTTAAAAATCATGATTTTGACACAAGATAGATGACATATTTTATTTTAAAGTGAGTCACATGATCTCTTTATGTAATACGGGTGTCATTATTTTATTTTTTATCTCAAAACTACCGAATATATTTTGCTGACACTTTTTTCATATTTTTATGGGGTAATTTGAATATTTCCCAAAACTTTCAAAGCAATTTGTGAATTTTTAATTCGCTTATAAAATGTTTGCATAATTAGATACCATAGAGTTCAATGTATTTCATTTTTTCAACCCTGGTTCAATCCAAAACTAATTGAGTGATGTTATTCATTTATATTCCCGTATGTCCCATAGACAGTCTGAACAACATACTAAAATTTCATTTTGATAAAGTAATTCTTACGACAGTTAACGTGCGAACCAAGAGGCAGAGAGGCAGACAGAATAAATAAAGTCATAAAAACTTTTCAACTATGTTGTAAAGTGTTAAAAACGAGTATAATCCTGTATGTTCTTGGCCGTGCATGTTCAAAACCCCAAAAATCAAAATAAACAGCAAACTGGTTACGACATGCTGAATTTTAACTTTCTAACTGCTCCAGTTCTCGCCTTTTATCGGAAAAACGGGTATAAACCTAAGTCGGACAAGGGACAGACTAGCTCGATAATGCTTAAATTCAAAAGAATTAAAATATAATCCAGAAAACAACGACCTACTAAATTTCATGTCACTGTGATGAACGGAATCTGAATAGTTAGGGTCTCAAATATTTTAATCACATATTTGGGTCACACAAACAGACAAGCACCAGATCAAGTTAAACAGGAAATATCAATCATGCACAAAGCATTGATTATGAAAATTTTTCCAATTGCAATGTAATTTTATTGAAATACCTCTAAAATGTGATACATTCAGCGGTGATATTTTTTAAATTATCACCGTACTACAATAATTTATTTTACTTAAAAACTTAAAACCAATGATGCAAAAGTATTTTCTAACTCCATGATTAAAACTTCACCGAGAAAGGCAATGATATATAATATCGTCTGTTTCTCTAGTTAAAATCAATGAATATTTCATTCATTTTACCTATATTCCAAACTCCAGAGCTAAATAATTTTGCGTTAAAAAAATCAGCAATTCTTATACAAATCAGCTTACAGATTGATATTTTTACATTCTGCATACGTTAAAGTTAGGCTTCTTTCGCGAAAAAATCAAAGTTTGATGATCATTTAAACTCGCAAATATTGTAATTGAGTTGGCGCAGAATATAGACGCACATTTAACAAATTTATTTGTTGAAAATCCCAACACCGAATGCTACTCGTTAAACATCATATTGATATACAAATTTCAAATAACATAATAAAGTTAAAACTTGACGTAGGCGTGTTATTTACAGATCATAAATGTAATCATATATATATATATATATATATATATATATATATAAGTTGAATTAATAAATTGTGTATTTGAATCTGTCCTAAACGCAACTCCATGTTCATTTAGGCTATTTCATTCAACTAATCAAATAGTTGATATTTCATGCAACACATGTTAAACATTATATAATTAACTTTTGAACCATTACATATACAATGCAATTGAATTAAGCCTTGAAATGGGCACTATACGTAATTTATTCACCAGATTGGTCTGGCTATCCATTAATTACATATTAGCTAACATTTCATGGTTAACAATTCCAGAAATTAGCTTTTTGATCATTATTCATAGCTAATGACAATATCTCATTCATTTGGATGTAATTTATTATCAGCGCTGCCTTTTTCTGCTAAAATTTGAAAAATATTTCCAAACTAGTTGATGTTCACATAAATCATTTTAAAGTCCATTTAGAATATTTGAAGGTTAATTAAGCAAATGCATTTTAAATTATTGTTCTTGCTTTAAATTTTCTTGTTATATTATTTGGGAACTGGAACTAAACATTGGATTATTAATCACATGTTACAAACGTTGATAATTTAAATTTTACTTGAAAATATACACTGAGTATGCGAAAGATTCTGACTACTGCTCCATTTTATGCATAGTAACGATCGCGCGGATTTTGCTGACTTTAAATCACTGCATTAGTTTAAAAGGAAAAATCTACGCACAGGAAAAACAACTAATGAAATATTAAGGTGCCACTAGAAATCTAAAAATGTTTTTGTAAAACTCTCGTTATGCGCTAAACGTAAAATACAACATGCGGCTTCCGGGCTTGAAATGAACCTAATGCGCATCTCTGGGAACCGTAATTGAAATCAGCAACTCCTGCAACTCACATAACCATGGTTCTTTAACATAAGGTTGGGCCACGAGCCCGGTAACCAATCAAAAAGTTATCAGTATGAAGCCGACGAGCGTAGCATTTCGTCATTCGTCACTTCATGGCCCAGGAGAATTGTTGCCAAAACACGATGAGTTTTCTCATTATTATAATTAAAAATTGTTTGTTAATTTTGAAGCAGTAATATCCAGACGTAAACAACCTGCTTGCACAGTTTTAATTGCGCCGTGATGCACACCTTCCTCACTGACCTTATCATCGCGATTAACGATATGCTAAGCTTACCAACTTTTTTATTGGTCACCGGACTGATTAACTAAACTTATATTAAAGAACCTTGGTTCAACCATGAGGAGTTATAATGTTAGGTTTTGCAATTGAATAAAGCCTATAGAGAATAAATATAAGTTTACAGGACACGTATTTCCTTCTGTGTATGCCACAGCAGTAGTCGAATTAAAATATCTAGTGTATTTTATATATCTATTGTATTACTTAAAATATATATTGTATTTTAAGCATTCACTATATGTATTTTAAGCATTCATCTATACATGCAGCAGATATTGCAAGCGAGATAGACCAATAACTAATGCAATAGTTCTGAAATATCCTGCGAATTTCTGCGTACTGTGCTAAAGTATTTGAATTGCAAAAATAAACAAATAATTAAAAAAGATAAGACTAATGAAATATTATAAAATTAAAATATCCAGTCTCGGTTTATTTTGAATCTTACAAATACCCAGTGTAATTTCATTTATAAGACTTATGTGATAAATGCATGTGAGAAAAGGAAATTTAATTTTTTAAAACGACAAATTTCTTTTTATAAATATTTAAAACAAAAAATTGGCAGTGACGTGGTTAATTTGAATGTGTTATTTTTAGTATCGAATACCTCAGTGGAGTTATATATAAAAGTTTTCAAAATAAGCATCAAAGGAATAATCGTTTGAAACAATTTTGCCTAATTATCCTTAAAATATCTTAATGGGCTTTTATAAAGCAAATTACGTATAATTCAACAAGATTTAAAAAGGTTGTGTATTTCAGCGGAAGAAAAAACAGTAATAAATTACATGAAAAATGATTCTGTAAATGAAAATGTGCTATTAGCTATGAGTAATTACTTAGTAGTTAATTCCTGAATTTATTCACCCAGAAATATTCTGTAATAAGTAATTAATGGATAAAAAGATCAAATTTCAGAATGAATTACTGTTTTTACCGAATCCATGCCTTAATTGCCATCTATAAGTTAATTGTTCAAAATTTAATTTATACATTGTGTTGCAAATGGCGTGCACTGAATAAAATACCATTGCTAGATCATATTACATTTGTTAACTCAAATATACCAAACAATTATCTCGACCCAAAGGGATGTTTATATAATGGAATCTGAGAAATATCCATAATTTCTAAAAATAAATTATGACAGTGAGATAAAATTTAGCTATAAAGTACTCAACTTTATTATGTAGAAGGCCATACAGCTGTTTCGAGGATACATTGCATTCCCTTCGTCATTGTTATAATGTGACGTAAACTCGAAGTTAAAAACATGAAATGGGCAAAATAAAATAATGACAAGGGGATATATATTGTTACGAGCTTATGAAATGCATTAGGGTGTATTTCTCCCACTCTCATTTACATCACTTTTGAGGACGGAGACGGAAAAAACATCCTTACATGCATCCTTTCCAGATGCTAAAGTCTGGAAGAGGCTTGCCATATTTGGCTATTTATCGTCAACTTGGCGACATTTCGAAGTTTCGAGAAACACCTCGAAATAATTAATATTCTACGAGTTATGATATATTTCCTGAAGTTTCTATAGCGAGCCTATAAATGGAATCATCACTCCGTTGGGGAGAAGTTAATTAGATACGAGCTACATTGGACTGGGATATTCGTCAATGTTTTGAAAATAGTATCGGTTATTTTGTGAAATTAGTGGAGCATTTTGTTGCTGTTTTACTGTATAATGTTCCTGTTTACGCTGTGCTTGAGAATAAAAGTGTTAAGTATCCAGAAATTTGGACTGATTCTTGTATCTGGAGCACAAACCCACTATTCCAGAGGATGAGTCGAAACAATATCTTAGACTAGTATTTAAGCCTCATAATGACAGGGAATCTAACACTCCTAAACATTAAGTTGCAGCATTTTTATATATGTTTTCTTTTGTTTAATAATGTATAGTGCTTGGTGTCGAAAATAGTTGTTTAATTGAAAATTGTCCATAATAGGTTCTGGACTCTGATCGAGTGTCAGATTTTATATCCCCAGTTGGGACTTCGGAACAGTTATGGAAGACTTTATCACTTCTTTTCCTCCCACTTTGTCCACTCCGGGAGAAAAATAGAAAATCCGCCACCATTACGTTTAGTCTAGTGTTTGGTATTATAAGTATGCAAAAATTAAGCATTCTAATACACCAGAGAGAAGTGTCACCCAATTTAGACCGGAACCCAGTGGGGGAGGCATTCACAGGGACCGTACCCTCCTTCCCCTACCACCAACCCGTCCTTCCGAGAGGTTGGTGGTAGGTGGTGGTAGGTTGGTAGAGGTTGGTGGTGTTACCTTACACCTGTCTGGTAGGTCGGACGGTCTGGGTTTCAACAACAACAACACCAGAGAGTTGTTTCAGTGTCTGGAAATACCTTAAACATTAAACGGGTTGTATCTCAGCTAGACTTTCTCCTTCCTGAATTCATTTTTAGGTAGCTCGGGATTTTTATGTATTTACGTGACTTGGAAAAATGAAAGCAGCTTGGAAAAATATTTCGGTTGATACTAAGCTTGACAATATACCTCCGACGGAGATAGATCCTCCCATCCCCCCGAGAAGGCTAATCACGCCACGACTACAAAATTTATATAGTGGCTATTTTTCACTACAATAGCTAAACTGTCCCGTTTTATAATCAGTGAGCTGTAAATAACCTCTTTAATGCATAATTATGTCCAATTTTGGCCTATGCTGCCATGTTTAGAAAATATAAAATTTCAAATCCATTTCACAGTTTTCGCTCGAATTTCAAAAATATTATATCTAGTTTTCGATTTTTCGTTACCAAAGCCAGATACAAAATTTCGTAAAAATCCATTGCTATTTGTGGGACCGATCGTATACACAAGAAATTGATCATAGACAGACGGACATTACTTTACAGATATTCAAAACATTATCATAAGGTCCTAAAACGTACATTGTCTTCAGAATCTAGAAAGGGAAGATTTTAGTGAAAACAATACTTTCTTTATATTATATTCTGTAGTGTGGGAAAGTAATAACACCCACATATAATCAATAGCCCAGTGAGGTGAGACCAGAAATCAGACTATGTTAGGTTCTGTCTAATGATTGATGCTATAAGTATGCAACAGTTTAGCTTTGTAGATCACCTAAGAAACTTCAGATAGTCTGAAAATACTTTTAGAACCATCCCGCTTTCTCATACCCACATATAACCTCTACCCCCTGCAGGTGAACCTAAAATCCGACTACTTTCGGTTCTGTCCAATGATTGATACTATAAGTGTTGTTGAGACCCAGACCGTCCGACCTACCAGAAAGGTGTAAGGTAACTGTATGGACGGCCGGAAAGTGCCACCCAATTTAGACCGGAACCCAGTGGGGGAGGCATCCACAGGGACCGTACCCTCCTTCCCCTACCACCAACCTCTCGGAAGGACTTACGGACCCACATGTTTAACGTGATCGTACTCCGCATGAACACGGCGGCATTTGTGGCAGCGTGCAAATCTAGCGCGCAAACCACGGGGATACCGCACCCGAGATGGCCAACAGCACGCGGCGTTCCGAGGTGGACACCCACCAAGTACTAACCGCGCCCGATGCTGCTTCACTTCGGTGATCTAACGAGAACCGGTGTTTTCAGCACGGTACGGCCGTTGGCCCTGATACTATAAGTGTGTAACAGTTTAGCTTTCTAGATCACCGAGGAAACTTCAGATAATCTGAAAATACTTTTAGAACCATCCTATTTTCCCCGCCCAAAGGCTTGAGCAGTAAATCAAAAATACGGCTCCGTCAGGTTTCATTCCGTAGATGACACTATAAGTTTGCAAACATTCAGCCATCTGGATCATCTGAAGACTTCTGGACACCCCTATACCTCAATTGCACAAATAGTCCTCTGAGTTAACGTACTCGTGGTTTAATTTGATAAATCGAATTGTTGATATTTCGTGCAATGCAAGCCATTTCCATATCATTACATCAAGGAATGTTTGAACCATTAGCTTACGGTTCGCAATTAAGCCGTGGATTAGGTAACAAATGCAATTCATTCTGCAAATTAATCATATTATCCGTTAATTACTTATAACTAAATATTTCTTGGTGAATAATTTCAAAAATTAGTTCTTATAATAACAGATTTTCATCCAAAATATTATTTTGGGAATCATTTATTACTGTTTTTGCGTTTATGCAGGATATTTTTTATATATTGCTGAATTACTCACTATTCGTTTCATCTGAATCCATTAAGATATTTTAAGGGTAATTAGACAAAAATATTTCAAATAATTATTCTTTTGTAACATGTTTCTAATTTTTTTAAAATATGGCAACATGAAGATACTGAAGAATAATCGTAACATTCATATTAACCACTTTACTGCGTTTTATTCTACGTTAACATGAAATAATTATACATAAAATTAAATTTCCTTATTACACATGCACTTAATACATAAATCTAATAAATAAAATTTGAGTAGGTATTTATATGATTCAATATAGAACTAAGGCGGAGACTACAATTTCACAAACTAAAATATGTTTTATTGGTATAAAAAAATAATTTTAAAATTCGAACAATACGTTGAAATCTATGCATTTATTGCAGAAATAGTACAACTGTTACTGGCTCACATCTCTTGCAATATCTATTGAATATAAAGATAATGTGCGATGATCTACATTTTTTATTTCAGAAATATCAGTCAAGTTTCAAATGTGTTATCGTCCGACATTGCAGACAGGCAGATAACATTTTAACTGAGTTCAACTCATTATTTCAAAACTTAGTGAATTTTCCCTCAAGATTCGAAAGAACTGTGCTATACCAACCGAGTCTGTAACCACAGGTCTTTAAACTGCTCAGTCGACGTTCTCCCAGTTCAACTACTGGGACGAAATTGCAAGCTCTTATCGTTGAAGTGCACTCTGCATTCTACACTATTTAAAACTAACGTTCAACTACTACACTATTTAACACTAACGTTACACTAACGTTCAACTTGACAATCTGACTAATTACGTCCTGCTGTTTTTACCTCAGGTTAACTTGATGATGTGTTTACCCTTCATTTTGACTTGATGCGTGGTTGCTGAAATTGACTCTCAATATCCCAGAGTCCGCTGAATCCATGTTAATCGCACTATGGTAGCTTTCACACCCCAGACATCATTGTAGTAACCTGCAATGATGTCTTACTTGTTCGGACTCCAGAACAAATCAGATGTCTCACCCGACATTGCTGTTGATCATTGCTGTCTCACCCTCGACATAAACCATTGATCTTCGTACTGGCTACTTGACACTCTCTCAATTGAGCTACGTGGACGGAGTAGTAAGCGTTTGTCGTTGAAGTGGAAGCTGAAGTTTCTATAAATACGTTAAAATAACCACATCTGCAAGTTTAATAAAAATTAGTTATAATTATGAGTAGTTATCTTTAGACATTTATCTCCGCAATGGTTATTTCCTAATAGCTACTGCAATTGTAATTCGACAACTCTAGAAAGGATAGGGTAGAAAGGATGTGATCAGTCTAGAAAGGCGTAGGTAGAAATATTTACGGGAAAAAATCCATAGGTCTTATTATGCACTATATGATCAAAAGTGTCCGGACACTTTGGATGTTAGAATCTTTTTCGAATTTCTAAACAAATACTTGTCGAAGTCTTCTGTAACTATGGCGTTTGGCGAAGTGAAGAACATGTTTGAACGCACAATTTCCAGTACAGTTTCATTGACTTGTGAATTTAGAGGACCACCAAGATATTGAAAAAAGGGGGGAAATATATTTGATCAACCTGTATCATTAAAAGCTGGAAATTATTTGTAATTTTCACAAAATAGTTAACTCGCTTTGTTCAATGTGTATACGAATTTTCGTAAAACAAAAACGTATATTCACGAAAATATAAAGGTTTCTTCAAAAAAATCCAAATTCTGTTGTATGTCTTTTACTTACAATATCCATAGGTTTCAATCTAATTCCATGAAACTTACAGAACATTTGTCAACGTTCAAGGAAAATAGTATACTTCAATTGAAAATTAAATCATTGAATATACGATGAGATATAAGCATTTTAAGAAACTTAGTTTTTAATGCTCAGACGCGAAATATAGCAATAGTTTTCTTTCATGATGTTGTAGTGGATACTGCAGGGTAACTTCTATAAAAAATCCACTGGAATATCGTGAAAACTCATAAATATATCGACGATAGAGTGATCAGTTTTTCTCTGACTCTCTGAAATTACCTGGATGATAAGGAGCTTTTCACAAATTTACATTTTACAAATTCATCGGACATCCCTGTTCTGAAAATGAACTAATCCAATTTTTTGCAAATTATGATAAAAAGTCTCCGATGACCCCTATAGTGGATTCTATCAATGACGTCAAATTTCTAGCTCTCAGACAAGTATAAAAGAAGTCAGATGAGCTAACAAGTTAAATTTCTAAGCCAGAAAAGTAAAATAGGAGGAAAACGCGAGCTAAATAAGTTCGAACGTGGTCAAGTGATTGGTTGTCGCAGTTGTGGAAAATTTGTTCGTGAGTTTTTTGCCATATTACGAGTATTCCGTTCCACCGTAAATGATGTTATGGTGAAGTAGAAACATACAGGCGCTACAACTGTGCATGTCCGACCTGGTCGACCATTCCATCTAGTAGAAATCGAAAGCAAATTTCTGAAGAGAGTTGTGAATTTAGAGAGTTATGAACCAATATTAAATTTGAGTGATGAAATTCAAAATTCATTTGAAAACTTTCGTTTTCATAACATATTAACAAATCATCAACGTAACGTATGTAAATTATTTCATTGTTAATATGGGACATTTTTTCAAAATGATCAAGATAAATGTCTGCTAAAATTGGCGAGCATCCCCCACCCATGGGGATGCATTTGATTTGCTTATAGAAATTCAAACCCTTATATAGGTAGTTTTCTTCTATAACGATCATAATCAGAGATCTATATTTGTTGATTTCTATATATTTTTGCATTTCAAATTCCCCGTACAACAAGTTCAGTATTCGGTATAATACCTTGAGTTGAATATAGTTAAATAGCTCTTGAAAATCATAGGTTCTGAAAAAAAAAATTGTTTGATGATTCCTCAAGTTCTCTATGACCTCGTAGCTGTTCCCAACAATATAAGATACCCTATCTTTAATTTTCTTTAATATAGGTTTCAATATTGCGAGAAGCAATTTGTTAGCTTTAGTGAGGTAAGTTTTGAATCCAACTGTTACTTGTCTGAAGCTTTTTGGAGTTTTATGAAGCTTGGGTATATTTATTAAATATGGGTATTTTATTCTTTCTGTGTACTTAATTCCTGCCTTAAGGTATAAGGCTTTGATTCTGTTATTGTCATGGTTATCTTGCTGTATAAAGCATGATTTTCATAATTTGCCATAAGGGATTTTATATAAAGGTATTTGCAAGTAAATGCATAATTACCAGGTACTTTATCGGTGTAAGTTATTATATATTGTTCTTGCAATAACCTTAGAATCTTTATATGCAGTTTACATCCCGTTTGACAAGTATAATACTTTTTGTAATAATACTCAAAATCGTTCAATATTTTGGATCTCCATTTGTTGAATGTAAAATGTAGGATGCTGAATTTTATAGACATCTTATATATAAATGCCTCTATATTCTTTGTGAAAGTATCAAGAGGATTTCCTTAATGTGGTTTACGGTATTTTGTGCCTCATTGGAAAGCTCTTATTAAGGCATTATTATTGCATACTTCATGTTTACCTGTAACTACATGATCTATAATAGGATCTTTATAAGGATTGGTGTTACAATTACATATTACATTATTTCCCATCAAAAGGTTTTTACTTAAATAGTTATAATTGTAAATTTTTCTTCCTAAAGGAATTTCGTAACTGTAAGTTGTTCTAATATTTATACCAGTTATAGGAAGATGCTGTTGATGGGTTTTCAATATCTTTCCAAATGGGATACAATTGAAAGTTTTATTTTGAAATAGGATCGATAGATATACCACATCACTTTTTTCTTCGAGCTGATTTTCGAGTGAAATTTTTAAAAAACATCAAGGGATCAAATCCTTTAATAAAGTTACCCAAATAGACATTTGTTATGTAATTTTTTCTCAGAAAACGATTGACATAAACTTTAGAACGCAAGCATGAACCATTCTCGAGATATTACACATTTTTCAAATAAATGTATCAAAAAATCCCGTAAATTAAAAAAAATATATTTATTGTTGAGAAACATGTTCACTTTTCATATGTAATATCGTGCGATATATTTGGTGACATCATTCTCGTGGATCTCGCTCGTTTCATTTATGAGAAAATACACTTTGAGTAATACCTTTGTATTTGAACGCCAATAGTCATTTATCTGCTATAAGAATAACATATTTCTCCATCCATAATGTTTGGCGAGATTTTGGCGATGAATTTGACGGAATGCCGCCAACTTGGCGACTTTTATAATGTTGTCAAATTAACGGATAGCTCGCCAAATGAGTAAAAATGACGCTGAATCAATGAAAATGACGACTCATTGACGAAAATTCTAATATTTTGGAAGGAATATACGTATCTATTATAAGAATAACTTTTCTCTTTTACTGTAAAAGTAGGACATTAATTGGAGTATATAAGGAAAGTCATGTGCTGTCCACATCAGATTTTGTTTTAATGCAGCTGCGTAGGAAACCCTTATGGCGCTACATGGCAAGATAATTTTCGGGGGATAACCCTCTCTTTTACAGATATTGAAAAACGTCAATTGCAAAGTTTTAGAGCGTAAACTAGTATAGTAAAAATGTGTTTGTCCGACAAAAAAAGCTAAAATGAGCACTGAAACTGGGAAATACACTCTATATCCCCCTAAAAAAATAAACGTATTCAGGCGATGGGGATTATTTTCATTTGGAAATGCTATGAGTATAATTTTGGGGCTGAACTGGCATTCCGGTTACATTATCCACAAACAAGGTTCATTTTGCAATATTCTTCATTAAAAAACATAGTAGACATTGTGAGACCAGATTTAGTGATACAGTTTTATGTTTGTGTTTATGATGTCTGCAATGTCAGACAATGGCATCAGTCTGAATGGCGCCAGTTTTACAGCACCCTGACCCGAGAGGTCAAGTAGGCCATAAACTTAGGAGGCTAAAGTGAATCCATGAGATTGGATCAAAATATTAACCATTATGGAAGCTGTTTGGTCGCATGGCCCTGAGGTCGACCAATGATTGCGAGGCGGCGTGTTGGATCCGAGGCGGAAAAAGGCGGCAATCAAAAGGTTCTACTGATTCCATATAGACGCCGATGCAACGAAATGTCCTAAGATAGACTTGAGTATCAGCAGACAGACACTGAAGTAACAGTGCAACACACAGACTTAAACGAAATGTCCTGATATACACTCAACCGTGAGAGTCCAAAGAGACTTCAACGAAATGTCCTGAGATAAACTCTTAAACGACAGATGAGATGAGTACCAGATGTAGTAAGAGGGATTAAAGTACGAGCTGTGTGTCAAAGGCCAAAGACCAATTGGAGGTATGTACTTACCAAATGGTGTAGCAGGTCGTAGATCATTTTGGTAATTGCAATTTACTTGATCTCACATGTCCAATCTCCTCCGCTACATAATATGTGATATATTGTTGTAATTAATTTAATAATTAAGATAATGTTCGTAACAAATAAGGTTATTTTTATGTGAAAATGGTGCAGTTAATTGTGGTAGTATGTTAATATATATCCTATTACAGGAACTCGCACTGAAGATAATACGGTGGATTTTATTAGCTGCACAACGCAATGGGTTTCACGAATTACGATATTACGGCCGTGTTAATTATGAGTAATTTAATAAGTCTAAAATCCCACACAAACAGTTTTATTAAAATGTGCACCACAGACATGTATGATAAAATTGAAATAAAAAATAGGACAAAGTGGCAAACGCATAACATAAGGATGCAATACTGCAGATGGATTGTTCTTTCAACCTCAGATTAGTTAATATATTTTTCAGGCTTCTATTGCGATTATGTTTACAGACAAATTTTTGGTAAAATACAGTAGTTAACATTCACTCTAAATTTATTAAATCGTTTGTTATACAACTATCGCCAGGATTTTCAGTTTAAAGAATCGTAGATATATCAAAATATCTAATTGAATAATTATTTACAGCTTTTTCTGTCGGACAAACATATCTGTGCATTGATTTGGCAACGCTCCACAACATTGTAATTGACTATTTCTCTATTTCTAAACGGGAATGAGATAGCCCCGTTCCTCTTTAACAAGGAATTTGCCCCCTGAACGTTACCTCGTTGTGTAACGCCGTATGGGTTTCCTATGTAGCTGCATAAAAAAACAAAGATTATAAAATAATAAACATAATATAATTAAAATAAGATCTATATTAGTTTCTAATGATTAAAATCCTTTAATATATAGATATTACTGCTTTGCGAATGCTAGCAATATTATTACATGTCAAAATTAATTTACACGAAAGTTAATTGTGTACTTCGAAACAGTTTTATACGTTGTAATCCATAACAGCGACACATATTAATATGCAATTCAAAGCTATAAACAATGTGCCATTGATCTTGTACATCAGTATTTTGCTACTAAAGACTTCTAGTCATCAAATTATGCAGGAAATGCCATATGCTGCTTATATACATTTTTATTACTGTATCTGCAAATCACAGGCATGCCCGTATACACACACATGCGTACGCACATACCCTTCCTAAAGTGCTGAGAATGGGTTCAGGAGGTGTTAAAAGATGAATATTTAGCAAAAGAACTAACTCTAAATTTTCAGAAAAACATTACTTTATTCAATGGTATAAGGAATTAATTTTAAATGCAATCTGCGTTTAAATACATTAAATGTAAACGTACATCTGGTCGTTTCATTTGTTCAAATTTACTTAATACTCTCCTTCATTTTATCCCGCCCTTTTTTTCAAACTCCCATATTTAAAATACTTATCTTAATATACGCGCAATACGTTAAATATTCGTAAAAATTTTGAATTGAAATGGGCATCTTTCCTTAGAAAACTATATATTTAGAATTTTTCGATTTCCTTCACTTTACCTTTCCAAGTTTCGTAATTTCATTCTTCACAATCCAAATAAAGAGCTCGCGGATTAATAAAAATAAAGGAATGGGCTCTTTTCAAAATTCTCATATTATTAAACGTCAGAGCTTATATTGGGCTCAAAGAATAAATTCTCTGATTTTGTTAGTTTTATCCCAGAACTTTCGAATATTTTCCTTTTTTCAAATATCTTTTATTCTTCCGAGGGCTTTTGTTCTATCACTAAAGTTTCGCAAAGTGTCCTCGGCGATACGTACTCGGCCTTTGAAGCTGAAATAAGTTGTCATATAGCAGAGAATATAACGATGCATAGAAAGCAAAAGTTGAATACTTCTTTACATTTCTGTCTCACTAGTTAGAGTTTTGGAATTTGAAAAAAAAAGTTCTTGAATATTCAACAGAGGAGTTTTGAGTAAAATCTTAATAAATAGAATGTGAATCCTTGGTAAAAACTTTCTCAAGTTTTTATTGAAATGTGGTTATCAATTCCTTACAAAAATTATTCTAAATTATACGAACTGTGCATATTTTGTTTTAAAAGTGTGTATTCACATTTGTAATATTTTCCTTAAATACACTTGCAATATAAACAAAAATTGATCACTATATTTGTATGAGTTTCTTAAATAGCATAATTGCCACTAAAATACAAAGCTATGAATTATCTAAAATATATTTCAGAAATATTAGGCTGAAAAGAGGCTTTGTTTCACTTTTACTGCAGTAAAACCTATTAAAATGACAACATGTATGCTTGTGTTAAATACCATGTAGTTTGGTCACTGAAAATTTGCCATTCAACACTCTTACAAAAACAATTAACCCCCAAAAGTGTCCATTCAGGATGAAACTTTGTCCACGCAATGTAAAGATGAAGAAATTATTATATTTCCGTCAAGAAAAGATATTTTATTACAGAGTGGTATTTATATATTAGTTTGCATCCTCCTTTTTCGGCGATGCAATCCAATAAATAGTACGTATTGGAGTCGGATAATTATGTAATGTTGTAGCAAAGCATGGTAGATGTTTCGCAATTATTGGGCTAGGTTGCTCGCATTTCATGATGAGTGAAATAACCTTCACAGCATATTATAAACGTAGACGATTGATAAGTGCGGATACCTGCTTGATCATAGAAAAATATAAATCTCACAGTGCAAATTTTGAAACAGTTTTACCGTGTAAGGTCTGGCATTATCATATTGGTAAGTTATCCATGTAAGTTGTAATAGCACAGATAATACTATCGGCTGCAGAATGTTGTCAACTGCAGGACGTGTTGAAGTCCCAGACCACTCGACGGACCCATGGGTTTGCAGCAGTAGTTTGAGTGGCCGGGGATATGGCGTGTTGTCAAAGTACATCATAGCGAAACTAAAGGAGATCAGATGACATAGGATATAGATACTCTAATCCCAGATGCGATACCAGCGTGACGTTCGATCACTGCAACTATATGTAATCGATGGCCAGACCTATTCCCGACATAGAGATCATCTGAGCCAAGTGAGAAGCGTCAGAACACTATATAACTCCAATTGTGCACCGTCCAGGATTCTTAGGATGGAGACCCAGTAGTCCAGGCGATGTTGTCTATCCTGGATGTTCAGTTGTAAACTTTTTATGTAAATCCGTGAATAAAGTCCTGCTATTGACAGTTGTTTTTGAATAACGTCCCTCGATACAATATAATGAACGTAAGTGCATTTGAATGGAGGGCATGGATGTTACATGGAATCTTGACATTCCCTTGTAACATCCGCTTTTGTGGACCTTTCTGAACGATTATGGAGATAGCCCCCTGAAAATAAAAACACAGATTTTGCTATGTGCCCTCAAAACTCATCTGGCCGGATGCTAACAAAAGTAAAATATGTTTCATTTAAAGGCTTAGAAGAACGAAGTGTCGAGGCTAAAATTGGCCCAAGAGGTCGACAGTCCCAAATCAGATGTTCTGCAAATCCGTGGGTAAAACACGCAGTAGAAGACTTACGTATGCATTTCAATGCTCAAGCCGAGCGAATGAAATATGAAAGCGGAGTTTTAAATACCCAGTTTAACCATTGGAGAACCAGGGTCTACGATGGGGAGAGACTTCACTGAAAAGAGAGAAGGTTTTGAACTTTAATAAAAGTGGAAGAGAACTTGATAAAGATAGCTGAGTGGTTGTGCAATTTCCCACGAATTGAGCGAAGTGCGTGGTAGACGTGGTAGACGCTGGGACTGTCGGCCAGAGATATGACTGTCCGCTTATTTTTATGCGATTCTGATCCACTCTAAAGATCAAAGGTGTGCCCTTATTTTTGCCATGTATAGTTCGTCTTCTTTTCTCAGCTGCCGAAAGTTTATTTTCTAAAGTAAGATTGTTTTCGTTTGAGTAATTACTTGGCTAAGGCCAATAATTATGTTAAAGTCCTTGAACATTATTTACGACACAAAGCTACAAATATTATTTTAGGAAGTTAGTAGTGTTATTAATGCTTATAAGATTCTGTATGAAAGTACTGAAAAACACCAATGCTAGTTTAGAATCAATATCATTTTGTATTTATGTAATATAAGTTATTTTATATATTTAATAAAACCCTAATTCTTTGCGGGCTATTATGTATTTTGATATGTGCCGGTAGGTTAATACATGTTATTCGAGTGTATCTATTTAATATAAGTTATTTTATATAATTAATAAAAACTCTAATTCTTTGCGTGCTATTATGTATTTTGATATGCGCCGGCAGGTTAATAAATGTTATTCGATGTTCAATTTACAGTCCTCATTTCCAGACCTTGTTTATATTATATTGCATCATTAATGTTACACTATTTCGGGTTGTTACGGTTCTGACCGGGAGAGAGCGTCGGGGCCACGTAACAATGTGTTTCGTCAGTGTCGTTATGACGATTATACAACTTTACGATTATACTTTTCACGATTATATAACTTCCTAAAGGTTATGTTTAATGGGATTTCCGAATTCATTGTGATCTATCATATGCGCATTTTTTGACCTACTGCTATCATCATCGTCTTACTACGTCATTACTCCAAACAATATATCAAGATGTCAGCTGACACGCATTCATGACAACCCAGCTTATAAATTCCTATATCCAACAATAAATTTCAATAAATTAAATTGCGTATTGCTGAAGATATTTAACTTTAAAGTGTAATTAGGTATTTCCGTATTTTAAAAGCAGCACAGAATTAGACATATTTTTAGTAATAAATCCGTTTCTTTTTCATAAGCAAATGAGTGAAAAATATGCGTAAATCTGTTGAGACGTTCTTGAGATTTTAACTCAAAAAGCAGCCATGATAGATAAATAGACAGACAAAAAACCGATTTCATTTTTTTTATTCCGCTTCTTGCAGAAGGGTGATAAATCTTACATTATATTATTTCCTTAACTCAGATTTCATGGTCAGGTAAAAAAAATTACCGAAATTTATATGGTGTTTCAGGAGATAATTAGAATATAACCGTGTACTGAAATTTTCCCTTTTGTGTATTAGTTCACAAGAGCTACGCATTCTGCAATTTATAGTAAATAAGCTACCATAATTTGAAAATTCTTCCCTTTTTATACGTTCTTAAATTTAACAGCTAAAATTATCTTCTGATATATATGAATTAAATAATTTCATGTCAATTCTTAAGTTCATTAGAGCTCCATTTTATATATTACTTCTCAAGAACTAATAAATCTGTAATTTGTAGTAAATAAGCTATTATAATTTGTACGTTCTCTTCGTTATACGTCCATAAATTTACCATTTAAAGCTATCGTCTGATATATATGGATTAAATTAGTTTATATGATAGGTCTCAAATTGATTAATGTTCCTTTTTAACACTTTACAACAAAGTTGAAAAGTGTTTATGACTTTGTACATTCTGTCTGTTTGTCTGTCTGTCTGTCTGTCCGTTAGCACGATAACTGCCGTAAAATGACTTAATCAAAATGAAATTTTAGTATGTTGTTCAGACGGTCTGTAGAACCTATGGGAATACAAATGAATAATAACACCCAATTAGTTTTGGATTGAACCCGGGTCGAAAAAATGAAATACATTGAGCCCTATGGGACCTAATTTTTCAAACATTTTTTAAGCGGATTTCAAATTCACAAATTGCTTCGAAAATTTTAGGTAATATTAAAATTGTTCCATAAAATATATAAAAACAAATTCAGCGAAATATATTCAGCAGTTTTTTAAATAAAAATTAAAATAATAATTAAACTACTTATATGAAACGATCACGTAACCATGATATGAAACGATCACATGACCCACTTCAAAATGATATATGGCATCCATCTTGTTTCAAAATCGTGATTTTTTAAAGTTCTTTTTAATTCATATTGAGTGTTGTATCCGTCCTAAAACTACTTTATTTTTGCTTAAATTCTGTGCATCTACATACTGAAACAACGCAATGACAATATATTTGAGTTTAAATGCTAATCTAAATTTGATTATTTCTACAACTAAGCCTGTTTTTCACCTATGTAAAATGTAAACAGCAAAATATATAGAATGAGTTGTAGTAGAATTCCTGTATTTTTTTAACACAAAATAATTTAGTCCATGGAGTTTGCATGGCTGATATGAATGAAATATTAATTGATTTCATAAAGAGAAGGAATGGTTTTTTTCGATGAAGTTTCAAGCATAGAGTTTAATTTTTTGTAGCTCCATGGTCTTAAACAAAATGTTTAAATAAAATAAATTGTTATAGTATTGTGATGAATGACATGAATGGGGGAATTATTTATGAATGAAATGTTGCTTTTATAGAGAGATCCAGGCGTGTTATTCTTTCTATGACGTCATTTGAATTAATTTCAGTTGTTTTCGATAAAGTTTTCAAATATAATAAATTATCGTAGTATTATGATAATTCTAAAACTAATACCGAGGACTGTATAACATTTTAGAGATATTTAAACCAGGCAATTTATATTTCAATGCCGTCATTTGAATGAAGTTCATTTTTTTCGATGAAGGTTTAAGTTTTCAAATATAATAAATTAATGCAGTATTGTGATAAGTTTCAAAATATTACCGAGGATTGTATTGCATTCCAGACTTGTTTAAATGAAATTGCATTGAAGTTGGAAAGTGTTTCATAATCAATGTTTTAAGCATGATTGATCTTTCTTGTTATATACTAGTTCTCAAGAACTAAGCATTTTGTAATTTATTGTAAACTAGCAGCAATTACTCGGCGTTGAACGGGATTTAGGATGCAAAACTCTGATAAAAATGACAACGAAACATATAGGGCCGTGAATCTTATACAATGTTTTTTTACTGTGAAAGAAGTAGATTTATTGCATTATGTAAGAAAAGAGACTGGATCATACATGCATACTTTTCTTCTTTATATATATAGATATAGATATTTTTATATTCATTTATTTATTATTAAAATTTATAAAATTTGTTGAGCAAGCCTGGGAAAAAGAAACCATGGTGATTGATTTTCCATTAACTGTTTTTAAACAATTCATGATTTCAAAAAGTGACTATTTACAAATATCTGCCACCAAACTCAGAGATAAAATTTTAATTCATATTCACGTTGTAAACCAACGATTTCCAAGCTTTTTCGTTTGGAAGAACCAGGAAGTTAGAGAGTAGAACTCCTAGGAAAAAGGTTAGTTTTCCTTTAATACCGAGACAACCTGATGTTAGAAACTCGAAACATAGGCTAAATTTTAAGTAGGGCTATTTCAAGACTATCCACCAATTTTATCAAATTCGGTTTAGCCGTTCTCCCGTGATGTTGGATCATACATACATACATACATACATACTTTTTTTCTTTATATATATAGATAAGTTATCACAATTAACTTCTTATCTTCTTTAGACGTACTTAAATTTAACATTCAAAATTATCATCTGATATATATTATATATATATATATATATATATATATATATATATATGTATATATATGTATGTGTGCGTGTGTGTGTGTGTGTGTAATTTATATTAGTTCTCAAGAACTAAGCATTATCTAATTCATAGTAAATAAGCTATCATAATTTGAAAGTTCTTCTCTTCTTCATATGTCCTTAAATTTAACATTTAAAACTATCTTCTGATATATACGGATTATATTAGTTTATATATTAGTTCTCAAGTTCATTCATCATCATCATCACCCAAGTAGCACGATCTGGATTAAAAACGTTGCAAACTTGTTGCTATCGTTGGTTTTTCGTTTGGTTGCAAATATTGCGATTTAAAAATTATTTTAAAACGAATTATGTGTTACGTTGCAAAATGGATTATATATTTCGTTTTTAAATCATTTTACTTTTGTTGCATTTTTCTAAAATTTTTACACTTATTCATGATAAATATTTTCATATCTGCTCCTCAATCAACTATATTCCTCCAAAAAATAATCGGATGCTAAATTTCTTAATACGTAAATTTAACTCATTAGCGTAAAGACCCAATGTGCTATTAGAATTTATGATTTTTAATGGGTATTTTTAATATTAAATTTCTATTTTTTTGCATATTTTGTTATTTCTATTTTGTTTAAATTTGTTAAAATTGTAAATTTTAAATTTTCGACAGTTGATAAAATTTAAAAATTTATTTAAACCATTGATATTTGTAAGCATTAAAAGGAAATAGTTGTTTATTCTTATTTTAGTTTTTTTATGATTGAATAAAAATTGCATGAATTCTGCTAAAAATGGTCTCAGGGAGTGTGTGTATGTGTGTGATGATGGTGGTGTGTGTGTGTGTGGGGAGAAGGATACCAATTTATCCTATCCTGCACAACGCTCATAAGTAAAATTACTATGAAATATATAAATATAGAACTTTGGACTAGTTAACATCGGCGTAGCCGAAATGTCGTGAGTGAGGGAGGAGGTTGACGGTCAGATTTTATCGATAGTGACTAAATATGTTTAACTAATGGAGAGTAAATGACCTTGAATCAGTGCATGAGTGTTGAGATGGAGGAATTGGTACTCTTGCTTATACTTTTGTATAGTACACGAAAAGAATATTCAAAATAAATTTAATGACCGAAAATTTATCTGTACATAAACTTTAAGCATACATTCGATATTTCCTTGTGCAATTAGTCAAGTTACTTTTCTCCTGGATTTTAACATATTTATCTGATCTAAATTTAACAATCAATATTCATGTTTAGACATAGGCGTAGCCAGGATTTTGGAAAAATGGAAGGGGGTTGACGATCGAATGTGTTGAATTTAGTTATTCGGTATAGACCATATAAAGAACTAGTATATTTTTAGAGCATTCTGGCATTAACAGGGTAAGTGTAAGTTGCGTCACCCACGCATAGGCGTAGCCAGAATTTTGACAACCTAATAGGGAAGGGGCGCGGTAGCCCATTGGTTAGCGCGCTGGAGTTGCACTCGGTGGGCCCGGGTTCGATTCCAGCCACTGCCAAAACTGCCGCCGTGTTCATGCGGAGTACGATCACGTTAAACATGTGGGTCCGAAAGTCCTTCCGAGAGGTTGGTGGTAGGGGAAGGAGGGTACGGTCCCTGTGGATGCCTCCCCCACTGGGTTCCGGTCTAAATTGGGTGGCACTTCCCGACCGTCCAAACAGTTACCTTACACCTTTCTGGTAGGTCGGACGGTCTGGGTTTCAACAACAACAACCTAATAGGGAAGGTAGCAATCCTGAATTTCCTTTCCAAATATTGACTTTATGTATAACTAATGGTTCAGACAAGGAAGGGGGGTGCTTCCAATCAGTAGTTCTTTCAGGCATACCTCTGGGGCCGATGCGCCCCCCTCCACCTCAGAGAGGAGTATCGCCCCCCCCCCCCCCCGGAGACATTTTATATTACCTAGTTTCTATTTATGTGGCATAGCGTTTAGATATTTTCTGTCGAGAAAATAGAAAACTTGCCCCCCCCCCCCCCCACACACACACACAGACACATACACACCAGCCGAAAAGTCCTGAAAGAAATACTGCTTCTAAGTCCCATTCCACACAACTGCACCCTGCTTTAACGGAGGGGGGGGGGGGGGCGTTTCTTCGTTTTTTCATTTGCTAACCTAACCACGTCATCAGCAAATTCCATTAAACAAATTATTTCACCTTATAGCAATATATGGATAACTTCAATTTCAATACATTCTCTAGCCCCCCCCCCCCCCCCCCACCTATAAACTTTTATAGAATTATTGAATTATTTAATTTAATCACGTTATTTAAGGTATATATTTAAAAATTATTATTAATATTATAAATTTATATTAATATTACAATATTATTAATATTTCAAGCAATAATAAAATTGACTGAATAGATTTCTAGAAAATGTGGAAGTTTATTAGACAGAATATTTCCTCGCTAGACTGCACGAAATTTGTGCCAAATCAGCGATAAGTATCCTTTTTCCTTTAATGTATGGTAACTCTCTACAGCAGCGTTTCCTAGCTTGTGACACGTGCTCACATCAACATTGGCGCAAAAGTGTTTGGCAACTTGGCGTGGAACTGTTGAGACACCTCGTGTTTGTTGTCTTCTTTTGTCTAGTTAGGAGTCAAGGTAAGTAAATTGTTTTTACATTTTAAAACTGATTGTTGTATTGTTGATTTTATTGTTTTTTATATTCCATGCATTGTAGATAAAGTAAATTAAGTAGTGCTAGTGCTATTAAAATTATAAGACGTTTCAATGTGCATTTGAAATTGCACATAAAACAAAATCCTCAATTAGTGGATAAAAATATCCTTGCCCCGTACTAAGTAATAACAGTTTGTTCTATGAAGAATGCATATGGGTAAATTAGAATCGGATACAAAAATAATTATAATTCCAGATAAGAAATTTAAGGCTTATTTATTTGACGACATTTCAAAGTTCAAATAAAACATTGTTCTTCACAACATTCAAGTTGTTACAGTAACAGAACAAAAAATGTATTTTCGCCTGGATTGCAGCAAGATAAATATACGACGCCCATGTACCAGATGTCATATTTCAGACAGAAGAAATTGAACATCATGTGATCTGTGAATTTAATAGAGAAGAATACATTTTAAATTTATTTTTGAGGAAATGATCATTCAGTTATCATTGATCAAGTGCGAGTTGCAATTTGTTATTTTTAAATTTATTGCAAAAAAGTTGAATTACTTTTGCACTATGATTGCTTGATTGATTGTGAAAATTTGAAATTCAATGGGTACTGTTTACTTTAGAATTTAATAATGATATTTTATTTTCAATTTCTCCTGTGGTTTTAATTTCAATTAGGTAGATTCTGAATGTTTCTAAATTATCAAAATTAAATGAATTTTAATAATAAATTAAAATCCAATTTCACCGGTTTCTTTCCGATAACAAATACTTAATGAAAATTTATTTGAGCAAACTGTTATAATTTAAAATTAATATATGATTATACAAAGGAACTTTTTATTTATTTAATTTTTTTTTGGGGGGGGGGGGGCAATGAACCTCAACCCTCTCCTTTAAATAGATCCCTGGTATGCTTAATTTGTTGCATGGATCCTAATGTACAAAAAATGATTAGTTTCTGAAATTTGCTTCAAATTTTAAGTCAACATATATGTTTGCAGATACTTTTCACTTTTCATTTTTATTTTCCTCTGTGTAAATATTTGAACATTGAGCACAAAACTAATAATAATAATTTACATATATACAAAATAATTCGGTCACTATCTGCTATCTTACCTTTTGTTCCCAGAAAAGTAATTTGATATGTAGTTTGCAGAAGTGGGTCAAAAACGATCCAATTTTAATGATCACATTCCCATTGAAAATTTTTTTTTATTAAAATACAATATATTTATTTTAACATTTTAAAATGCTTTTCAGTTGATAAATTTTAACTTACCAGTTTTATCTGAGCACGAAAACAAACTCCATCATATGCCAAGTACAGGTCGCCACCATAATTTCACATTTTACACTAATAATTCATTCATTAATTTTATTTATATTTTACAACATTTACACAATTCTAAAACTTTATTACGATGCACATAAGTTTGTAATGTACGAAAGTATTATTAATATTGTATCCATGAGAAAATATAGTATAAATTATAGGTATGCTTTTAAAATGAGTAAAACAAGAGCATTAACTTTATATAAAATGGGTGGAAGTTGATTACTTCATACAAATTACATGAATAGGAAAGAAATCGGATGGACTACAGGAAAGGGATAGAACATATAGAATAATTATGTGGAACGTAAGATTACAAGATCAGGAAGATGTCACATAACAGAGCACAGTATCAAGCAGGGTTGTGGCGTCAGTACTTCAAACCTTCGACTCTGACTCTTGTATTCTAATGTCAAGTATGATACCAATATAAATAGCAATTAATATTTAATGTTTTATATTAATAGATTTTTTATTGGTGTCTTTTTCTTAAATTTATTTCCAAAAAACTATTAAAAAATTAAATATTCCAATATAAAATTATTTTTAAATAGTTTTATTTAGCATTCTGTATATTTTTACTGACTCTGAATCAAGCAAAATATGATAATAGAACGTGAAGCATAAAGCTGTTTCGAGGAAATGTTGGATCTTCTTCATCAGTGCCAGCAAATCTAAAGTCTAAAAGATCAAAGATCAAATTGACAGAAATAGAAGAGCCAGAGAGGTATCCTATAATTAAAAGATGCGTTCACAATTATAAAACAGAAAACTAAAGAAGGATTCTGGATACTAGAAAGTCAGTCAAGCAACATAGAACTAACACACAAGCTGGATTTTTCAAAGACATTACAAAAATGTCCCAACAAGATGAGACAAGACACAACCTGGTGAAAACAATTCCAAATGTCATTGAAGAGTTCCTTAAGGTATAAAACAAATATAAAGAAAAATGGTACAATTACAAGGCATCTAACAGGACAGTAAAAGGAAAAGTTACTGAACAAATCATTAGCTAAAATACTTAACTATTTCTGAATATGAAAGGTATAGAAAAGTCAAGATTATAAATTAACAAACATTTTTGTATAATACTAGTGGAAGAAAACTTAAAACGATAGACAGAATTTCTACAATGTTGAGCAGTCAGATATTTATTTTCCCATTTTATGATATAGTTTTCATATTCCTTAATACATAAGTTAAGAGCATATTTAGTTTTGTCAATATATATCAAAGGTCATTCTTGGAAGAAATACTGCAAATACTCTAACTTGGAGACAGCAGTGCGGACCTAGCCTGCCTCTCGGTTTACAGGTTTAGTTCCGCACCCCTGTGGACTTATGTTTAACATGATCGTACTCCACGTGAACACAGCAGCAGTTTTTTTAGCAGCGGAAGGAATCGAACCCGGGTCTACCGAATGCAATTCCCGTGCGCTAACCAATGGGCTACCACGCCTGCAAATACCCTAACTATTTAAAATATCTGTAGGATTATTCAGATTGAAAAACTTGGGCATACTAGATTGAGAAAATGCTTGTGTTTACTAACAGACATGTAAGAAGAAAAAAAATTTGTGTGGAAGATCCACAATTTCTGGATGAAAACATAGCACATTTTTTAAAATAAAATGCATTTATAATTGATCAATATATTTTTGAGATATGTATACATCTCACAATACATTTAAAAATATATTAATTGAAAAAAGCCTGTTCTTTCAAGAAGTGGCTTAAAAAATATATATATAAAGAACCTACATTATTTTTTTAGTGCGGAGGGGGGGGGGGGGTCTTCTGAACTATATCGCTGGGTATAAGCACAATATTGCTGCAATTAAATTTTCTGTGGATTTTAGTAATCTGCCAGCTCAACTTGAAAAACGATAGTAAAATATTTTTCAGAAACATGTTCATATAAAGATTTAGAAAAATTTTGATTAACTTAAACAACAATTGTAGGAGAGAAACTGTTTTAATAGTAACAGCATTTAGATACTAAGATTGAGCAAATCCATTGTAGAACAAATGTTTAAAATGCAATGTGAAAACATATCAAGAGCCGACAATTTTAGTTTGGCAGAATGGCAGAAATTTTTATTTACAACGGTAATTGATACAAGTTTATGAAAAACCATAGGAAATTATTTTTGCATATAAATTTAAAGATCTTGAGTAGAATATTTATATTTCCTAGCTCAAACGTCTCAATACATTGTTTTCTTCATCATTCTAGGAAAATACTGGAACCATTGTGGGGTTGAACCCCACTTTTGGAGTCAATTTTGTCTTCCTGCATTAATCTACCAAGTATATTGTACCGTGTCAATTAACAAGTCTTGAATTAATTCACTTTTGACAGTCTATGAGGTAAGTCTGTTCCTTATCGTATCAAAAATAAGCTGTTGGGAGTTCTTGAAATATCAGCTTTCCTAGCTGATGTCCTTTGTCTTAGAAACGATAAAACAATAAAATATTTTTAATTAAAACTCATCCGACCATGTTAGTTATACATATGAATAGGTACATTAATTTAAAACCCTAATTCTGGACTGGATAGGAAGTCATGTTTTATACTCCATATTTTTATTACTCGTTATTGACTTAATTCAAATGGCAATGGCTTAAAGGTAGGCTACTCTAAATTCAATTTAAATTGTAAAAGCTATACTCACACTAAATAAAAAAATTTAAGTAATTCAATATTGGTATACCATAGTTACCCCTTTTCTATGGTTTCAGTCAATCACAATCAAAAAATCATAAATGGAAAATTTCGGAAATAAGCAATTCATAAAATGTAAATTACACACCAGTGATTGGAAATCATCAGTATTGTTGACACAATAACATTTACTAAAACTGCAGTGAATGAATTAAAACTAGTAACATTAAATGCCTGCAGGAAGACCTTATGATTTTAAAGGTTTCCCAGGGATCAGTGGAAAAGTTGAGAAAATCATTTATGTAGTCACAAGTTGGTAGAAAAGGTTTTTCTAACATTCTTGATTAAGAAGTGAAAGAATATATTGAAGACCATCAAGATGTGGTAACAAATGCAGAATTGAAAGAACTTGTTAAGTCAAAAGTATCCTGTCTATGAAGGTAAAGAAATTGAAGCATAACTAGCAGTGTCAACATCACTAAAATCAACTATCGAGAATCCTCAACCATTGACAAGGTCTGTTCCTTACATCCAATCACCAACATTGTCATGTCTTGATAATTCAGGATCTCCCAAAGCAAATGATTCTCAATAATAGTCTAACCTTGCATCACAATGCCTACATTATTTTTCTCATTCCATCAAATATGCATTGTATCATTATCACCAGAACAAGGATTAGTCTAAAACTGTACAATAAGCTATATTGGGAAGGGGAGATCACATTCACAACTTTTATTACAGTATATTATTATACTTGTTCTTTTTTATTATTAGTTATTGTTGTTTATCTTATACAGTGTCTAATTTATAAATTTAACTTTCTCATAGAAAATAGAACGGTTTGTCATATTAAACTTTCTCATATGTGAAGGAAAAAATATAGTATAATATTGGGTTTGGTACTATCCATGGTTTCAAGCATCCACTAGGGATCTTGAAACATATTTTCCTGCTGGGGAAACCTACTGTAATTTCGTTTAAAACTTTTAACTATAATTTTTTGTGAAATTGCACATTCTTGTCCCCAAGAATGGGCGACAATATTCGAAGAATAATCTTTTTCTTCCACTCGATTGTGACAGCAGCCACATTAAATTCTAGAATAATATCACAAAGAATTTTGTTTAAAATTTTACCACTTTACAATAGTTAAGGAAAGTGAAAAACACAATTTTGTTCATTTTTGATGCCTATATTTATTATCCCTCAACTGTGTCATGCATTTAATTATTGTTAATATGGATGAAAATTCAAAAGTAATATGTCTTGTGTTAGCATAAGCGTGTTTTGCATGTACATTTTATTTTCAAATGTTTCGATTTCTGTGCAGAATAAAAATATACACAAACATCAACTGTTTCTTGCGGAATGACACACAGCCAATTCGCGGTTACCTTACACCTTTCTGGTAGGTTGGACAGTCTGGGAAGTAATATGGCAACACTGCTTGCTGTTTGGTCTTGCATTTAGTTTCAGTTAGGCATACAAACCCCCTAATGGCAGATTGCCTTTACTTCGCTGACCATTGGGTGAGGGTGAAGCATCATCGTCATAGTTTCAGTTCTATTTAATTAGTTTAGTTAGTTTTTATTTTAAATTAACAATAATTATTTTTGGATAAAGTTAGTGATGCTCCAAATATTATGAAGAGTAGACGTCCTCCAACCTGGGGCTTCTAAAACAATTCAGATTATTATGTAAAAAAAAATCAGTTGTGCTGATAGCAGTGGTTGTGAGAGCATCCTACATTTTTTTTTCCATAAAGCAAGTTCCAAGCAGATTAGAAAAGTAATACTTCCACAATTACAACCAAATTTTCTACAAATCGGAATGCTGATAAAGTAGTAGAGAGCGCATCTGAAACGACAAATTTCATTCAGAAAAGTGACGCCAAATATTATGTAAAGAGGAATGCAGAAAACGGTGCAACTGAATTATCGAATGAAGATGAGGTTGAATTTTTCTATAGGAGAAAATGCAGTGAATTTGAAAAAGAATGCTGAAATTGAAAACGATGTAAAAAGAATGCTGAAAATGATGTAGAAAAGAATACTTAAAATGAAAACGATATAAAAGAAAATATTGACGTTGGACTTGAATTTTCTGATGATGAGGTGATGATAAGGTTCTGATAATGAGGTGATGAAGAAAATATAGATAAGAAAATATCTATATATTTCTGATGAAGAAAATATAGATGATATGTTGTTAACTACAGAAAACAGTAAAAAAAGAAAAGCTTATTTCATAAAAACATATTATGAAAGACAGTATAACTGGTTTTACTAGTCTAGCAGCTTCAGGCTTTTTATGTAAAATATGTTCCATTGGGTACAGTGGTAATAACAAGTGTTGGTGTGAGTTTGAAGGGAGGTCATCCTACCAGAACTATAAAGAACTTGAAAATAGTAATAGACATAAACAATCTATTGCCTTTCCAAAGGATGCCGACAAACAAGAAATTGCTAAAAAAATACTGAAGGCACAGAGGCTGTGAAACAATCAAAAACAAATTTCAATAGAAGGTTATTTATTAAGCAAATGTGTCGAAATCTTATACTTCATGGTTAAAAAACAGTGGGCGGTATTTGAAAACTTTGGGTCAGTTGTAAGATTTTTAGGTGAAAATTTAGAGGATAAAGAAATTGCACAGTATTTAAATACATATGGGTAAAATGCAACTCATTTATTAAGCATATCTGTTGACAATATCTTATATTCCATTTCTACTTACATTGAACAAAAAACCTTAACTGAATTATCATGTTCAGAATTTTATGCAATTTTGGCTGACGAGTCGATTGATGAATCTCAACGTGATCAGCTAGGTATAATAGTACGTTACCAAATGTAGGGTGATGAGAATGTTAAAGAAAAGTACCTTGGACTTGTACACTTAACTACTACCACAACGACCCTACCGTGCAGAAAACACCAGTTCTCGTTAGATCACCGATGTCAAATAGCATCGGGCACGGTTCGTAATTGGGTGGGTGACCACCTGGGAACACCTTGTGCTGTTGGCACATTTCGGGCGCTGTAGCCCAGTGGTTTGCATGCTGCCACAACTGCCTCCGTGTTCATGCGGAGTACGATCACGTTAAACATGTGGGTCCGTAAGTCCTTCCGAGAGGTTGGTGGTAGGGAAGGAGGGTACAGTCCCTGTGGATGCCTCCCCACTGGGTTCCGGTCTAAATTGGGTGGCACTCCCCGGCCGTCCAAACAGTCACCTTACACCTTTCTGGTAGGTCGGACGGTCTGGGTCTCAACAACAACAACTTAACTACTATCAATGCTGAAGAAATTATGAGTGCTATTGAGAAAACAACTGTAGCAAAAAATGTTAAGCTGTTCAATTGTTTATTTATAGTTTTAGAGGGAACCAATGTAATGAGCGGAGAGCTTTCAGGTGTTCAACGTCGAATTAAACTGTTGGAAAAAATCAATATATCGCAATTCACGTTCCCGTGAACGGGCGTTTATGCAAATTTAATATGAACGACTCTTTCCGTTCACTGGCGTGAACCGTGACGTTTTTCAACATGAGGTTTCATGCAAATCAGTTCTCAATGCGTACCCATCTGATTTGCATATCCGGGGGCGTTTCCGGAAGTGTCCATTCTCGGATATATAGGGCAGAGGTTTCTTGAAGCAATCAGACGACTTCAGACGACTCAATCAGAAGACTTAATCCGATCACGACGATCGATTAGACACATATGCTGATAGTCTGATGCAGGCAGACAGAAATGCTTTAGGCAGAAGCACTGCGGGATATCGTTTGACGACGGTTTTTAGTTGAGACGGATGCAGATGTGGTCAGTTTAGACCAGCATGTATTGAACGTTAAATTTACTTACAAACGTTCGGAAGTCACTTTAAATATTTTTCTGATGTCTTATCCTTTGGTTTTCCTTTGCCAAGTGTGATACCTTCGATGGTGGCTGGAAATACACACAAGTGATAGAGGTAGTATAGTTACTTACTACCAATGCTTCAAGGAATCTCTGTCTGATTATTTACAACTGCAAACTTTTTGTACATAGTATATTTTGAAGTTTTGTGGCATGGAAAATTACCTGGAATGTGTAATTTGCCTAGTTATGTTTCTCACGAAATAAAGAGAACAATGTTTTTCTTTGAAACTGGATCTGTGTACTTTTATGACCCAGCCAACACTTATTGACTCTATGCCAGTGCGTACTTTGCTGTTCATCTTCAAATTTTTAAATTTTCCAACAAGAAACAACATTTACTTCATTGTATCTACGTAAATTGTAGAAACCACAGATTAGCTTTAGTATTCGTTCACTTATTAAAGAAATATGACAATCAATCTTCAATCAGTTGACTCACTTTTAGTTTTGTGGGAAATGTTCCATTATAGCCCAAAGAAGGGTGAAATTTTTAAAGAAATTCAAGGAAACGTATACAATTTAAACATGCTGAAAATCATTAAAGTGTCCACCTCTTGCTGGCTTTCACATGGACGGACTTGTGAAAGAATCTCCTCACGATATGAACAACTAGTTGAAACGTTAGATTCTTTGTTTGTTGAAACAAGGGAACCTGAACTTAGAGGGTTATGCCAAATTCTAATCACTTGCATATCTCCTCAAATAATACCTTCATGCCGAGTTTCACGGCTGTAGCTCAATTTCTTATGGGTGCATATATTTTTTGCAACAAAGTGTATTTGTTTATGCAATAATAAAGTAATAAGCATTCACTCTTACATAGTTAGGCATAATTTATAACCTTTAAGCTGCACATGTTGAGATTGTGACATCACATTCATCATTCAATGCTAGCATGTGGTTGGATGTTTCTGGAGGATGGAGGCCTAACTTGAGCGTTCTTTTCCAAATAAGTTTGTGGAATACATGTTACAGCTCGATATGTTATTTTTCTTATTGATCATATTCTGTTGTCTCTTTTTAATGAATTTTATATAATCTTTTTTTTACATAAATTTTGAATTTCGATTTCCAAATAACAAACTCGGTAAAAACTAGGCGAGCCATTATATTGTTGGATTGCGTGGCAAAAATATCATAAGTTGAAAAGCTGAAAATTTTGGAACTGGTAATTTCAAAAGTGAAGAACAATTTAATAAAAATATTATCTCATACTTACTACAGCACAATGAAACCATTGTTTTGTGGGTGCTATTTTCACAAGTAAATCAGAGGCAATCATATACCAGAACATCTACTGACACAACCTACTGGACGATCTCACACAGCAACCTGAGCCTGTCATTATCTTTCATTATCAACAATGCCCTCATAACTATGTGATTTGGTTGGCTGTGATAGTTCGTCGTTCACACATTTGCCGATGCTTCTTATTCTTTTTTTTTTTATTATTATTCGACTTATATACAAGTTTACAGTTTTAATCAAATTTCTTACATTACAATTACATATTTGACTTGGCTTATATACTGATTGGATTATATTCAGAAATATACAGTAGTTACTTGGGATACAACAAATAGCTATTTGCCAAATACTGAATTTATTATCTGAAAGAGAACCATAATCAGCAAATCATATGCATTTCTTTTGCATGTCCCATTAAAATATGTATTAATTACTTTTAAAAGCCCAGCATTAATAAATTTTAATTTGTTTTTAACATATGTTTATACTGAACAAAAGTATTCAGTCTAAGAAATAGTCAAATACCTTATTAGAAAGTACTCAGTAGTAAAGCTTTTAAGAATATAATTTATTTCATAAGACATTTTTGTAATTAAAGCTTAATTTTTTTTTCTTTAGTAAATTTAACTTTTTAAAAAAAAATTGTATAAATGTGTGCATCTTTACTGAGGATATTAAAAGAAATAAATGTTATTATAAATGTAATACTACACGAATACAATAACATCAAGATGTAAAAAATAAATACATTTGATCTACACAAAGAAAATAAAAATATAAGCAGAAATTTTTTTTAAAGTAAACATGTAATAATTTCTATATATGTCTTACTTCAACTGTCTAAGAAAGAATTAAAATTGTTTTTCTATTCTACCAAACAAAATTTGAACTTATTTTCAAGCTAAAATACTTTGTCTGACAACTGCGTTATTTTTTTTAAGCTCTACATATGTCTTGAGAAAAATCCTTGATGTTTAAACAAACAATACTCAAACCTATCTGTAACATAAATTAATTGTTTAATAATCTTTAACAAATATAATTGCTTCATTTTTAAAGATATTTATGTCTCTTGTTTTCTTAGAAACACCGTGAAAGTAACATAAAAAGGATAATGGTGGAGCTATGGAACTGATAGAATTATCATATGGAGCCTAGGATACAGCAAAGTGCGCTGATGGTGGATCCTGTGAGCTGTCAGTAGTAATCAGAGGCCCTACTGTATAGCAGTTTGTCTGCAACACTTGCTGAGTTTCAACATGGAAAGCAACACAGTCTTGGAGTTCATTGTAGCTGGTGATGAAATCTGGTGCATAGTATGGTTACAAATCCATAGCATGGTTACAAATCATGCAATGACAGCATTTGACCTCTCCATGTCCAAAGAAATTCAATAGGCTATGATAGCATATATTCAATATGGTGGCAGTTTGACCACAATGGTGTTGTAAAGAACATGTGTTGAACACCCACTTCTTGTGCAGAACAGATTGCAAGCCTTTAAAACTGAGACTGAAGCAACCGTAGATCTCTCTTCAGAACTCTCTCCTTGCAATTTTTACTTCTTCAGTCTATTGAAAAAGACATGAAAAGGACATTGCTTCTAGTTGAATAATGATATGAAGCATGCTGTATTGGATTTTTGTATACAGCAAATTTCTACCGCAATGACGTCTCCAACCTTGCTCGTCAATAAAACAATTGTCTTAAAATCTATGGAAATTACTTCTAAATATCTTTAACCGATATCAACTTACAGATTCCAAACAGAAGCTCATTGATCATGCTTTAAAAATAAAAAATATATGGTTTGCTATTCATCTTAAAGTATATTTTTGAATAAAAGTTATTTCTCTTTTTTAAGCATATTTTAGATGTTTTTCAATTTTAGTATAAAGTTTTGTGATATTTTTAAATAAAATATCTGTTTCAGAGTCTTGTGTGCAGTTCGAAACCTTATTATTATTTTTAACTTAAACCTTAAATCTTGCTATAATTTTCATGTACACTGCATGTATACAAGAGTGAAAAATTACAGTCATTAATGTCTGAAGAATTACTTTAATAAAAATTTTAATTTTGTTTATTCCAAGAAACATTATTTGTTTTTGTTGAAGCTGTTTCGTGATGGAAATAGAATACATAAATTGCTTCTTAAATTAGGGTAGTCTTTTAATATATCTATGTCTCATATACAAACATTGTTCTTTAATTATTGAGAATAATATGTTCTTACAAAATATCACAAAAATATGAGCCTAACAATTTATGGTTCCCAAAATGGTAGCAGTACAGTTAAGGTGTTTGAATAAAAAAAAGTTGGGAATATCTTATGATGTTGACTTCTCCAAAAGCTCCATTGAGCTAACACACTCAACAAAAATGGCATCATTCCAAAATACAATTTATATATGGAAAATAAATCCCCAAATCCAAAATTGGTTTTATGCAATTATCACCTTATGTCATTTTGAATAAACTTTCCACAAGTACGCACTTTAAGCAGAGAACGAATGTTTAATTTTATTTCAGAGTATATTGTTTTTTCTCATTTTATATTCAAAGTAAATATAACAAGAGATTTGATTTTGTGTTACTCTATTATAAACTGAAAAATTAAAGTAAATTAATTTCTTATAAAACTTGTTCCATTTAAATGGTGTCGAAAGCCCAGAACTATCGACTCGTCTGAAGTCATGAGCAGCAGAATGGTAGTTCGGGCCATTTAAATGGTGTATAAAGTGTATGTGCGATAACAGGATTCTTAGTTGAGTCTTGTTAGTGGACAAATCTAAATATACTGTATTGTTTAAAATAGACAATTAACAGTTATCAAAAATTTCAGTTACATGTAAATAAAGAATATATATATAATTTGTAAAATATTTTTAAAACTACTACTCTCATTTCTTTTTAAAAAGCTGTTATAATGTCTTTATTTGTTAATTACTCAAAATTTTATGAAATACAACTTAAAATTATTTTATTTACAAAGTTAAAATGAAACTGATATTTTTTTATTTAGCCTTCTGTTGTCAGGATTATAAAATCTATGTCTGATCACATGGCTAAATACAGATCAAACATTGAAATAAATTTTCAATAGCATCGATAGCTAAAACATCTCGCCTCAATCTATCTAGTTCAGAAGTAGATTTTAAAATGGAACTAGAGAAAGAAGAAAAACATTTAAATACTGTTGCAGGTTTTTTTTGTTTTTTTTTTGTGGAGGAGGGGGGGGGGATCAAGTCTTTACACCTGTGCTTAAGAAAAATGTAGACAACAAAGAGGAATGATTATTTAACTTTTAAAGTTTTCCATTTTACCTGAAGTGATTTTATTTAGGTAAATGCAATCTAATAAGATTGGAAGGTCCACACTCTTAAAGGTATACACTTTTAAAATCTTAAATTTGGAAAAAAAAGATATGTTAATTTTTCTTTATATGAAAAAGTCAACAGTGTTAACACTAGTATATTAATTAAATTGCATGTGAATAATGTTCTAATTTGAAACTTGGAACATATGCTCCTACAAGGTAAAGCTTGAAATCACCAGGAAGCAAATCAACGAAACTGGAAAATAATGTGCAGAATTCAGTAACAAACATGTAATAGAATATGTAAATATTTTCCAACGAAAAAACACAAGATGTGTTTCGTAAATAACATTTAAAATGTAATTTTTAGTGGATTTTTCTTCTAGAATTTGAAATGCTATTTAACAGAGCATAAAAGTTATTTAAAATGGTTTGTTTTGCATAAAAATATTTGCTTATTCGTTACATTACTCAGTTTAGCATGCTACTCGTACATTAAGAGGATAGTTTCCTTTCAACTGTTGGTTTCAGTTTTTCCATGGTAACATATGGAATATAGTACTAAATATCATTTAGTTTTTAGGATATGTCCTGTTGTTTTTTGCAAGGCATAAATTCTAAAAAGAGGAAAATTTGTGCTTTATTAAAACATTGATAAAATAATTAGAGAAGTGTTTCTAAAATTTTTGTAAAATTAATGCTGCTCAGAAATATTAGAAATACATCTAGTTACTCTATCGAATTTCTCAACATCTGTCCTTGCAAATAATAGCAGCGAAAAATCCCCAAAACTGACATAGCCCGAGGTTTAATCCCCCCCGCCCCCCCATATTCTAGCATGGAAAAACTGAAACAAAAGATTGAAGGAAATATATCCTTTTAATGCATTCTCTATGTTACGATTCATAATCGTTTCTTTTGAGTTATATTTCGTTACATATTCGCTTTATTTTCGTTAGCATTCGTTACATACTCGTTTTTTTTGCGTAAACTTTCGATACATTTTCGTTTGTTTTGCGTCCATTTCGTTATATTTTCGTTTGTTTTGCGTCCATTTCGTTATATTTTCGTTTGTTTTGCGTCCGTTTCGTTACATTTCCGTTTCTATATTTCGTTACATATTCGCTCTATTTGCGTTAACTTTCGTTATATTTTCGTTTTTTTTCCGTCCGCTCCGTTACATTTTCGTTTCTTTTGCGATACATATCGTTATCATATAAATCTCCATGCAAAAGTAATGTGTGAAAAACGAAAAAGTAACGTTTTAAAAATTGGTTGCAAAATAGTGGAAGCGCCGAGACATCTTTTCGTTTTTATTTCGTTACATATTCAACGAAATAAAAACGAAACTGGGTTCCGATTTTTCAACGAATTAAAAACGGAAGTGTGCTAGTTGGGCACTCATCGTGCCCAGTGGCACATACGGCCTTTAGCTTGCGGCGCAAACCTAATCGATCGTGTTCCGCATCCTTGCTCCTGACCAGCTCAGCCATTTCATTTGATTTCTTTCTTGTTCCATTAGTCTCCTCCAAGTAAGCTTGGGTCGACCGCGTGATCTTTTTCCCTTGGTCGCAGAAGTAAGTGCCACAGCAGTGATGTTATGCTGTGGCATTCTCACAACACGTCCAGTCCAGCTCTATCTTTCTGTTTTTATTTCCATTTCGATTGCGTTATGTCTAATACTCTTGTTCGTTCGTTACTAATTACCTCGTGGTGAAGGAGCGCCTACGCACCATGTCCACAAGATCCCCCTAGAGTATCCCATGGCGAAGGGGAGGAGAATTGCAGCTTCACTTTTACAGAGGCTCTCCGAAGGGCGGAAGTCTGACTTGGCCTCCACATGACAACATCCAAGCCCGCTGGCGAAACTCGAACCCGCAACCCGGCAATCCAGCTATCAGACGGAAATGCATGCCACTGACCGCTCGACCACCGGATTGGCCGTACTCTTGTAAAGTTCGGTATTAGTAATAATATAAGCACATAAGTTTTCTCAGACATTTAGTCTGAGAAATTGCATCAGTGCTCCTGTTACATATTAGTTTCCAAGAACTAAGCATTCTGTAATTTATAGTAAATAAACTACCATAATTTGGAAGTTATTCTCTTCTTTATACGTCCTATAATTTAACATTTAAAACTACAGTATGAATATCCAAATATATGTAAATTCAGATCCCTTAAACACAGAGGAATCTGAATTTTATTGTGATAGAAAAACATAACCACATCGCCATAGCAGGCCATAGATCTAGAATGAATAAGAGTTCAAGTGAATTCTTTAGATGCGTGTGGAAAACAATAATCCATCTCCAGTTCTTCCGCCGTAAAGACTCTACCGGGAATTCTCTCTTATCCCTTGACATTAATAATCCCAGAATCTCTACTTTGGAAAACTAACGTTGTTGGGAGTGAAACATGCAGGATTTGCAAAATGAAGACTTATGTTTGCAATTTGCGGTAAACGTGCTAGAATCCAACTAGGAATAAGATTTTCTGTTAATTGTTACCACTTGTTTATTAAAAGTTTCTTTTTTTTTCTTAGGACGTAGGATAATTTAAAATATTTGGGGAAACAAATAAGATTGAAGATACACTCACATTTTTGAAGTTTTTCTGATCTTCTAAAGTATAACCCTTTTGAGGGACATACTGGTATCTGAGTCAGTTTTAAAATACCTAATCTTAAAGTTTTTTTTATATCTGTGTATTTGCCACTTCGAATAAAGGACAATTTTTTCGGTTTATAAAGTTTATATAGGGTTATAAAGTTAAATTTATCCTATATTCAAGAGGGAAGCGAAGGGTACTTTTTCCAAACCTGGGTTAAAAAAAGGTTCTTATAAAACATCTGTGATTCTGGCGTTTAACAAATTCATGAAGGAGTTATCATATGGAGGAATGCCAATTAAGGAATTAACACTTGCAATTAACACTCCTTTGGATGAATGTATACCTGAAATTTTTGGACTACTTCTGTATACAAAGGAGTATGAGCTTTATAGTATCTACTATTGTGGTCACTTGCTGCCAGGAATGCTGCTGAACCGAGTTTTGTCCCAAAAATAGAGCCGGTAGTAAAGTTGTTTGCTGTCCGATGTATATCTGAGAGGCATGCGCATCATGTGCAAATGAATTCTAAATTTTGTGATGAATTTACCGCTTGGCAAACATGAACCGAAAATAGTATTAAATATAGTTAACTCTAAAGACTTAAATATATTCTGTAACATATTATGTGATGGTGAGAATGAAAATTTAGAAACGTTGAGATTTTGATGATGTGGATGATGTGGAAGATGAAATTGAAAATAACAGAAGCACATACATTATGCACGAAACATATGAAACTGGCTCATAGTAATATTTTATAAAATTTAAAATATAGCGGCATGAAATTAGAAAACCAAAGTAAGTAAAAAATATATGGTGAATATTTAAAAACACTGTTTCGAAAACTTATTGCTGATGCAGTTTCAAGGTTTAGTTGAAACATGCACAAATTGTTTGTAAAACATGATTTTGCGATAAAGATGCACGTTCCGAATCAGGTATAATGAAGATTAATTGTATGTGATATATGACTGTAATTGCATTATTGTAATCCATTTCTTCCACGTGATTACTTGGAAAGACTGGAATTGTCAGTTTCCATGGAAGCTCACTAAAATTGCGGTTTATAGCAAGTTTCTTACTGGTATTAAAGCTTATTTCATGCTGACGAGTGCATACTAAGCGCTAAACTGGTCCATTGATGCTAGTGTCTGCAATGGTAGTGGTTTTAAATATTTTTAGGGCGCCCTTTATTGGCGGATTTTGTGTTTTATGTGGACATGTTTTATAAACATGCTTTATGACATTGAAGCGACATAGGTAATTTAAATACATTGTATTATAATTCAATGCATGTCTTATATTTTGTCAGTGATTACTAACAAAGTTTCATTAAATTTCTACGATTATTACAGGTAAATATACATAATGTAATGCTTAAATCGCAAACACTTTTTTTCGAAGTAGTTTTTTATTATATTTTCAAATGTTGTACAAATCCTTAAAACATTATGCTCAATATTTATTTTGTGTAAAGTTAAGATAACGTGACAAAAAATATCAGTTGAATCTTTATTTCAGAAAAATGCAGGCGCAAGAACGGATGCTTTAATCCCCACTTATTTTTTTAACATTTCACAGTGTTCGACAGATTACAGAAATAAAAAAAATGAAATGTATTATACTCGTCTGTTTTAAATATTTAATAATCCCGCAAAAGTAGAAGGAAAATAATTTTAAAGAAAACTCGTACTTTAAATTTTATGTAAAGTTAAAGCTCCTGACAGGTATCGGACAGGTTAATCCGCTTAAGAATACATTGCATATACGAAAACAATAAAAGGTCTTGAAAGAACTAGCATAAATAACTAAAAAAATAAGATTAAAAGCAAAAAGGTTCATTTGCAATATTTTACATCTTTAGTTGATTTTTTAATAACTAAATGCGTTGAATCACTTTATATTCAGTATTTTTACATTTTAATACAAGGTCGTGTGACAGATACATGTAACTGGTATAATGTATAATGGGAAAATATTTTAAAAAATATTCAGAATTTTTTTTTGGAAAATTTTCGAAATACTTTAAAAATTAAAAAAGATATAAAATTAATCAATTGGGTTTTTTTAAGAGAGTCGCTATTGTTTCCGAATCAAAGCCCTATGTTAATTTTGTATTTGTCCCTTCTTCTTTTTTTTTTTTTTTTTTTTTTTGAAATCACTGGTTCAATTTTCCATTTCATTCTGCGTCATTTGTTTGAGGTATTTGTTTTCCATTTACCAGATTTTGTTTCCGCAGGTTTATTTAAAGAAGTAAGCTTATATACTCGTAGCTACCAAAACCAGTTGTTTCCATCATATTTGCTTTACACTTTCATTTTTACTTTCCATATACACATAGTACAATGTATAGGGAAATAATTGTGATTGTGTTGAAATTTCGCATTCGAATTTTCGGCAGCAGAGCACGTTTCAAGCATCCCTGATCACGAATCGAATATTTTTGAGGTGATGTCTGTGTGTGTGTGCGTGTGTGTCAGTGAGTCTGTGGAGACGATATCTCACGAACGAATAATAAATTTCCCCGGCCATAACGCTCGGCGAGATTTTGGCGATGAATTTGGCGGAATGTCGCCAATTTGGCAGCTTTTTTAAATGTTGCCAAATTAACGAAAATCTCTCCAAATGGATAAAAATGACGCTAAATCAATGAAAATGACGACTAATTAACGAAAATTCAATATCTTGGAGAGAATATAAGTGTCTACTATAATATTAAGCTATTTTTCATTGTAAAAGTTGTAAATTCATTGCATTGTAAAGTCATATGCTGCCCACATCAGATTTTTGTAATTGTTTCGCCGCTTTTTTTAATTTATTAAAATTATTTTTCTTGCTTGAATTTCTTACAGCAATCTTAAACGTCACATCCTCTTCAGTCGTCGTTTTAGTACGTTTACTCACTTTTAAGTTGCTTCTATTCACTTTTTATCTGTTCTCTCACTGGCGTGTTTCATTTCCGTTCATTTTTTTTATTATTATTTATTTTTCCTGTGTTTTTTACTGTCCATTCATAGAGTCTTTCCACTCGTTTTCCTGGCTTTTTGGTTTTGATCATTTCATTCTTTCATTCCAGTACGTGTGCTTACTATTCAGTTGTTTCTATTCGCTTGCTATCTGTTCCCCTACTACCGTGTTTTCTTTCCGTTCATTTTTTTTGTAGTTTTTTTCTGTGTTTTTTAATGTCCATTCGTAGAATCTTATCACTCGATTTCCTGCCTTCTTGGTTTAATCCTCTCATTCTAGTACGTTTACTTACTATCCAGTTGTTTCTATTCACTTCCTGCCGTGTTTCCTTTATGTCCATTTTTTTTGTATTTTTCACTGTCCATTCGTAGAATTTTCCCACTTGTTTTACCTGCCTCCTTGATTTAACCCTTTCATTCTTCCTTGGGGCGATAGAAAGAAAAATTTCTCGTATATTCAGCCATGTATGCTATTCGACCGCAGATACCAAACTTGTTTGAATAAGCGAGATCGTATTTCTTGCTTGTGCTGAAGAAAAGTGTAGTTTACCTTCGAAAACGGTTGATCTCTAAATTTTTGTATGTACTGTAAAGTGTAAATTTTAGTGTATACTGTAAAGTGTACACTAAAATTTCAGTGTATACCGTTGCTTTAATTTACAAGAACGTAATCTGACATTTAAATAGTAGAACAGGTAAATGTTGTGTCAAATTATTAGTTGTGTTTTACAACTGCACACAAGGTCAACAGCAGTTAAAATGATCTTATCATTTATGAGTTTCATTCCTGTGTTTTGCCATAGCTTTATCGTTTTCAAGACTCAACTGCCTTGTATCCCTGGAAAGAATAGCTGGTTATTGCGTAGTTTGACAAGATAAATTTTTAAGAACTGTTCTGGGTAAGCGAGTTCAATGTTCATTCTTATAACCCCAAAATTCTGCACTTAATAGTAATGACTCGACTGAGGTTTCTTAATCTTACACATCTTTCTTATCTCAAGAGATATACAATACCTGTTACGAACTGTGGTATATGATAAATTATTAGTTAAAATCGACACTGTCCGCTTGCCAACCGGCCTTGGATTCAAAATCGTTGTTGGCTGTTTCAAGACTTCCTAACTTTAAATACTGAGAAAACTAAGTATGTTTCTTTCGATAGGAAAAAATTTGCTTGTGATGGAAATTGTATTTATATAAATGGGTCTCGTATACTTTTTACTCTGACGTTAATTTCTTGGCCGTCATTTTACAAAATGAAATAAAATGGAACAAGTATGTTGACCATACTTGTAACAAAGTAAGAAAAACTTTGGATTAGTTAGAACAAAATTATCTTTTTACCTACGACTGCTTTAATTATGCTCTATTACAGATTAATTTTCCATCATCTGTCTTATTATAATCGTGTTTGGGGAAACACTACTACCATAAATATAAACAGGCGTTGCATTCTACAAAATAAGCATATCTCGCTTCTTAAATATTCCTTTGATTCGAATATTCATCACCATGATATTTGTTCTCATTATAAAATTTTGCCAGTCACTAAGATTTTTCTATATCATTTGACATTGTTAATGTTTCTGTATAATCATCATAATAAACATAGTAGTGCATTTGTCTCTGTATTTTATGATCATAATTACAATATTCGAAATAGAACTCAACTTTGACACCCGTTTTCTCGTACATATAGCTTATACCTAAATCTACCGGTTCAAGATTCTTTTCCACCTTTCTGAAAATCACTGAACAATTAAAATAGTTGTAAGCAGAACTTAAGTTAATTTTCTTGCAAGTGCGATTGGTTCGATGATCTATTGTGTATATTTGTTGCTTGTATTCCTACTTGTTTCAGGTCAATTTTGTTATGACTTTTGTTCTGCCACTGACTGTTGATTTTTTGCTAGCGTGTTACACGTTTGGCTGGGAGCTGCGAAATCATCAGTCCTAACTAAAGCGACATTTTCACAGTTCCTTGCCCCACTGTTATACATTCATTGATAAGATGAAATTCTACCTATTGTATTGCAAAATAGGGTTTATTTATTTATATATTCATTATGAGTGCTTCCCGCGCCTAGAAATAGAACGAAAGAAATCGAACACCCAAGCATATGTAGCCTTGGATAACATTGTGTAACCTCAACGAAAAAACTGATAACTAGCACCACCCCTTCTACCAATTATTTGGTAGAACTGTCAGCAAAAGCATCTGTATCAAATAGGCATCATTGGACTTCCACTGCATGTCAGGTACACTGTAACAGATATACACACAGCTATATTGCTGAAATCAAGAATCCAATCCCCCAAATCGTTTCTTTCTCACATAAAGAATTTAACAAGTAATCATCCTTTAAGCAATGTTCCCAGTTCTGGGATTTGATTTAATTGTATTATTTTGGGTTTCACTCTTTTTTCCACGCAAAGCAGGGACTACTTTAATACCGACCAAGATTTTAAAGTAGATTCCGTACAAATAGGGTACAAATACACAATAATAACATTATTTCATGTAGTTATATATATCCGCTTGGCACAAAATTATATAAACTGTTTCCAGAAAAGACTTTAATTATTTCAATAACATTTAAGGGACAAGTCAATAAGAGCACAGTATATACTTTAGGTCAATCTATAATAAACGAATCATATAAGATCAAATAAAAGTGATTACCGTGCCGCTAGCGGTAAACTTAAAATAGTGAAGGTAATGAACTCTGCAACAAATTGAGATAAATGAAAATAAAAGCCGAAAATAAAAAGAGTTGACAATAAAAATGTCATAAGAAATTATTTATTTGACATAATGTGCATATTGGCACATTTCTGTGATATTCAAGAATGTTAAAATAATCAATAATAATATATGAACATGAATGTTAAAATAATAATATATGAATTTAATGTACATCCTATACCAAATGCCCTTCGCCAGCAAGAATACTTATTTGAATTCAAGAAAGACGATCACTGGTAATTTCGACAAGCGTTACAGGTGTCATTATGTTACAAGCAGACCGTCCTAATACCATAGGTTTGTGGTGAGCTTTTGCTTTTGGCAAGTATTACGTTCGATTCTGGGATATAAAGACAAGAGTGGAAGATGCTTTATTTTATAACATTAAATATTACTGGTGGACCTATTTATACATATTTATTACATAAATTCCAATTTTTTATTTTTCTAACACATTGACATTCTCGTGGAAATTGGAGTTTTTCTCATATTTGAAGTTGTTATTTCTCATTTTTGAAGAAAACTTTCTAAAATACAACAAAAGTTTATATCTGTGTAACTAGATGGCAGCATTATCACATATCAGTAAGCAATTGACAGATTGTGTTTATCTATAATGTAGCAGAAGAAAAATTAAACCTATGACTAATCAACCAACAATGATTAGGAATGAAGAGAACAAATGATTAGAAATGGTTAGAACAAATGATTAGAAATGATTAGAACAAATGAAAAGAAAATTAACAGAAGACAAGAAATAAGTTGACAGGAATGTAAATTTTTCGAAGATATTTCCAAGCAAAAGGAAAGAAAGAACAATGAACATTTGTTTGTCCTGAAGATGAAATCAGTTTCATTCCAATTTTTGAGCAGGCTGTATTTACTAGGCGTTTATAATTTTTTTTTAATTTTAAACTCATATTTATTTCGTCGAAAAGTCCTCAAAAATGGTGGATTAAGCGTTTACTCGTCGCTGCGGTAACAATTACGATAAGTTATTTCCTTGGCTTTAAGTGCGACTACCGTACTTTAGGACCATATTTCTTCATTTTACAAATCCCACCTGTTTCAATCTCTGTAACTTGGATTTCTGCAGGGATGTGCTTGGATTATTAATGTTTTAGGCTTAACAGTATTTTCTGTAGACTGTTTAAGTTTGTAAACGTGGAGATTGATACACCTTTTTGCGGATTTCGAGTGAAACCATTTGTTCAGAATTTATGATGTGAGTAAGTGAGAGCTACAGTACATTATACAACAAGAAAAGCTTTATGCATTGTTTTCAAAACTTTAGAATCACCAGTAATTTACTTTTTTACTCAAGTCTTGTATAGGAATACTTTACAGGTGAAAATAAGATATATTTTTTGTTTAAAAGTAAAATAAATTTTTATTATTGTTTGAAATATAATGTGTTTGTTGTGTAAATCGGTAAAAGCGTCAATCCTGCCTTCACTTTACAGCGACACACCACTCCCGCAACTGGTGTAATGGTATGGGGTGCGTCGCATACGACACCCGGTCACCTCTAATATTATCCATGGAACCATGACAGTCCAGCGGTACAATCGTGACATCCTTCAGCCACATGTGTTGCCACTCATGATAGGGCTCCCAGGAGGCATTTTTCAACAGGATAATGCTCGGCCACACTCAGTAAGTGTGTCACAGGAATGCCTCCGCCACATTACCACTGTTCCATGGCTTGCCCGATCCCCAGATTTGTCACTGATCGAGCATGTCTGGGATCACTTGGGAAGGCAAGTTGGACAGCTTACTAGTTTGGTCGAACTACAACCGCCCTTTCAACAACTGTGGAATGACACCATACCTGACCTGTATGTCTTAATGCCCGCCCGTATCGTATCGTGTATTCACGCTAGAGATGGTCCAACAGGATACTAGAACCTCTATTTATTTGTAGATTTTCCTGTAATAAATGATCCTTTTGCTTTGATTTTGTATCACTTACTTATATCAACGTTGCACTCACATACATAAAAAATTTCCTTCTATCCTGACAACTCTTTCGTTGTGAGCAAATTTTTATGACGATGAGTGCAAATGCCAAATACTTTTACTTAAAATTTAACTGGAATTTATATGCCCCTATATGCCGTACTGCGAAAATCTGTTAAAACCACTTCAACAGATTCTTCTGTTTGAAACCGCTCTGTATACGACTATTGAGTTATATTATAATTATATACTGACTACTAAGCTGATTTTCACAAAATCATCTCCCATTCACCATTCCCTTCGTTAGAAATTTATGTAGCAAGATGATTTCTACCATAAAAATTAAAAATAATATATATATTATTTTTATGTATTTTCAAAGGAAAATGCATATTAACATGCAAAAACACACACCATAAAATTATATTACTGCAATATTAGCTAATGATTATAGCTGCCAGTTTGTGAGCAAGAAGCAACATGATCAACAGGAAACTAACATCTCCCCTTCCACCAATTATGTTGCAGACCCAGACCGTCCGACTCATCCTGAGAATTTGTGCAACTATTTGGACGGCCGGTCTACCAATTACGTGTAGAACTTTCAGCAAAAGCATCTGTATCAAATAGGCATTATTGTTCTGCTACTACATGTCCACTACCCTGTAAAAGATATGTACACAGCTGTGCTGCTAAAATCGGGAATCCATCTGACCAAAAAGTTTCTTCGTTAAAGAATTTAACAAGTGAACATCCTTCAGGCAATGCACCCATTTCTGTGATTTGATTTAATTGTATTAGTTTGGACGTTACTCGTCTAACCCTGCAAACCAGGACAACTTTAACACCGCCCAAGATTTTGAAGTAGATTCCATACAAATAGGGGTATAAATACACAATAATCACATTATTTCATACAATTATCTATATCCGTTTGCCACAAAATTATATACACGGTTTCCAGAAAAGTCTTTAAGTATTCCAATGACAATGAGTGCACAGTGTGTACTTTAGGTCAACCTACAGTAAACGAACCATATGCTATCAAATAAAAGTGATTGCAGTGCAGCTAGCGAAGAATTTAATATGGTGAATATAATGAACTCTGCAGCAAAGTGAGATAAATGAAAAATTTTAAATAAAAAAATTATAATTAAAATTCCAATGATAATGTTGTAATTAAAATCCAATTATAATGCTGTTGGAAAATGCATAATGAGTAAGACTTGGTAATAAAAGTGTTATACGAAATTATTTCTTTGACATAATGTGTTTATTTGCACATTTCTGTCATATACAAGAATGTTGAAATAATCAATAATAATATATGAACATGAATTCAATGCACATCCTATCCCAAATGTCCTTCACCAGCAAGAATATTTATTTGATTTCGAGAAAGACTATCAATGCCTACTTTGGCAAGCGTTGCAGGTGTTATTATTTTATTGGCAGGCCTTCCTATACCAAACGTTGGTGGTGAGATTTTACTTCAGACAAGCGCTACATCCAATTCAGGGATAAAAAGACAAAAGGGGAAGATGCATTATTTTATAATATTAAATACTACTGTTGAACCTATTTGTACATATTCGTTACATAAATTCTATTATATTTAGTTTTTTATTGTAAACACATTAATGACATTTTAGTGGAAATTAGAGTTTTTGTCATATTTGAAAGAAAGTCTTACTTTTCATATGTGAAGAAAACTGTCTAAGATACAACAGAAATTTGTATTTATGGTACTAAATGGCAGCATTATCACAGATCAATAAGCAATTGATGGATTGTTTCTCTGGTCGTACTAATTAGACTTAAAAATTTTAAATAAGCGCTAATTATGAATTTATTCAATGCCTTATTTCACTTACTAACAGATTTACATGAGAAAACACGAATTTTCTGATGATAAAAATGGGAGAACGGTGTATTTTTTATGGCGTCGTTACCATACATTTAAACAGCAGTCTAACAGCAATGCATATTTAACTTCTGTTTCTGCAGCCACTGATATGATAGGCACACCAAGCTGCACAAGTATTGGAAAGGTAAATTTGAGCTTGGCCACCAATGATCTGTCATTCATCGCAGTTTCAGGAATACAAATTCTGATGAGATTTCATAGTAAAGTTAACTAGGGTATATCTCCACTCGACTTTCTCATACCAGAATCCATTTTTAGTGTTTTCTTTTTTAAATTTGACAAGAAAAACACTTGAAAAAGCTCTATTATGGGTCCAAAAGATTACAATTATAGCGCTTTACTCTTTACTTTAAAGGGCTTGAAAATGTATTTTGAGTGATACTATACTTAATAATGTACCCCCGGAGAAAAGGTAACGTGCCCTCTAAGAGGGGGGGTTATGATACCATGAGCAAAAATTGTGTATCTCGACTATTTTTCACAACAATGATTCAAAGTATAAAGTTTTGAGAACATTAAGCAGTAAATAAACTTTTTTATGCATGAGTATATAAAATATTGTCCTACGCTATCATCATAAAAAAAATAAAATTTCAAATAAAAAAATTTCGAAGTTTTCGCTTGAATTTAAAATAGTTCTATCTAGTTATAGATTATTTGATATTTAAGTCGGATATAAAGTTTCGAGAAAATCCATTAATATTTATCTCCGCTAACGTGTGCATCGTCTATAGACATACAAATAGACAGAAGATCATTACTCTAAAAACAGTCAAAACGTGTTCAGGAGGTCTTAAAACATATATTGGCATAATAATCTCGAAATCAAAAAATGTCTTAAAAACGATATTTTCTCAGTACTACTCATGCGAAAGTAAAAACAATATTTAAAACATTTCAATTATTTTTAAACTGATGTTAGGCAAGCTGTGCTTGCATTTATTTTACAGACCGCACTTCGCTGCCTAATACAGCTTTTTGAAAAAAATATTAACTACCATGTCTGCGTTTCGTTTATTCCTGGTGTAGATATCTATTAATTAAACAAAGCTCTACATAATTTTAATAGACTTTTGTTCGTTTATCTCGCTTTTTTTCTATCTATCGTGCTTTTTTTCGTCTATCTCGCATTTTTTCGTCTATCTCGCTTTTTTTCGTCTATCTCGCTTTTTTTCCGAGGCGGTTACCTTAACATGTCCTATTCTTCACTAGGTACTCTTTTTGTAACTTTTATAACAATTGGGAATGGTCACTTTGCTATAAATAGTCATAACGTGTCATGAATCTTTCCCTACAAATTCATTGGCGTGCTTAAGGCTTTTCATAATATGTGCTCCAAGTATGTAACTCAAGTGGTAGATGAGTAATATAAATGTTACAGTTTTAGTCACAACTTCTATAAATAATTCGATAACTGAAAACATTATTTTTTAAACCCATGAATCTAAGTTTTTTAATTATATTGTATATACTTGCAGTTTATATTTTCTGTGCTGATTTGCTTTATTTTGGTACTTACTTTCAATTTTAATGGGTGAATATAAATTTGAATAATTTTATGTTGCAATTATACTAAGGAAAGCAAAGTAAATACAAACAAACATGATTGTACAAGACGCATTCAATGCATTTGAATTTATTTTGTGTAAGTTGAAATAATATTTCATGCCGTATTCATAAGGAAATTCTCTGAAAAGAAAATAATAAAATGAATTAATTTTGAAGTATGATTTAATTCATCAAGCTTAACAGTGCTAATTTGATAGAAATAAATAATAAATTCAGTTTAAATACATATTAATTGACACACACTAGCAAACATTTGCTGATTAAAAACAATCAGATTTGATAAAGTGATGAAAAAGTGAGAACAATGAAGTTTAATTATACAACCGAAAACAAAATAATGTACATTTCAAGTAAAATTAAGAAGCTAGGTGATTCAAGAAGGAAAAAAATGAAATTTAAACAAAGTTCCATAAATATATATTCATGCAAGTTAATATAAAGTGGGTAAATAATTAATTAATAAAATGTAAAATAAAGAATAAATCGGAAAAATGAGAACTTTGGATCAGATTTTACAATAAACTTTATAAAACTAAATAATCTATGATTAATTGTGATTTCATCGATTTGCGCTTTCATCGTAACAGGCTGTGTGCGATGTCAGTGTATTAAAGTAATTTAAACTTATTCTTTTAAGTAAAATATTTAAAAATGTCGGTAGTTGCGATATATAAATGCATTCATATATTAAGCAGTTCCTGTTGCGGAATTTAATTATATCCTTTCCGTTTCCAGGTATTAATATGTTTTCCGTATTATAGAATGAGTTAAATACTTAAAACTACTAAAGTACATAATAAAGTAATGGAATAGTATTTGTATTTGAAGAAATATCAATTGAAGGTTAAAACAAATTAAGCCGATTACTTATAAAAACTCCATTTCTTGGTCCACAAAAAGCATAGTTACCAGTTATTGCTTTCTCCTATGTAGTATTGAAAAAGTATTGTTTTCACAAAAATTTTCGATTTCGACATTTTGATGCCAATATATGTTTTAAGACATCCCGAACACACTTTGACTATTTCTGGAGTGATGTCCATCTGTCTGATGTCTGTGGTTGACTTCTTGTGTTCACGATAGCAGCCACAAATAATAATTGATTTTCGTAAAACTTCATATCCTGTTTTGTTATTAAAAACTGTAGAGCTAGATAGACTTTTTTTTTATAAATTCGATCGAAAACTTCGAAATTTTATATTTTTTGATACGATAAAATTTGACATAATCATGCCAGCAAGTGTTTAATTATAACCTAGTGATCAGGAGACTTAATAGTTTCTTTCATTGTTATGAAAAATAGACGTGATACAATTTTTTATTCGTTACGTCTTAAGTCCCCCATTGGGAGCATGTTACACCCCAAGGGGTGGGGTACATTATCAAGTATGGTACGAATTAAAATGTTTTCTCAAGCCCTTTAAAGTGAAGAGTATCACGCCATAGTTATAATAATTTGGACCCACCATACCGATTTTTCAAAATTTTCTTGTAAATTTAGAATATATAAATGAATTCTCGACGAGAAAGACGAGTTGAGCCACACACCAGTAAATTAATTTTTTTTAGAGATACCTGACTTGCTAGACTTCCGCGGTTTGGCAAACTATAATAGTTGGACAATGTCATGTCCTACACTCGTCCACGAATTTAAAAAATCTGATGTGGACGGTATATGACTTTTACTATAGAATCACATTCATTTTCATTTTGTTTCATAATTCATTAAATAAAGTTTAATTGCTCAAAATAAAACGATTACTAATTTAAAATTACATTGATTTTGCGGTTTTAATTCAATTTTTACTGTCATTGGCTGATTGGACGTATTGTCAAACGCGACGTTACAAAAATGCGAAGAAACTGAAATATCTCGTCAACGGTTAGTTGCAGGGTAATTTAATTGGTCTTATCTTACTTTTTCGTTGTTAGAAAATACTTATAGAATAGTAAATAATTTTATACATTTGACCATATGTAGACTTTTATTTCAGATTTTGACACTTTTGTGGGCCATTTCGCAAAACAATGTAGGTTCTTTCTTTCTTCGAAGCCTAACAAAATTTAACCAGCACCAGGGTCAACCACAAGGGATCAGCGAAATGTTGTGAAATTTAGATAATTAGTTTTCAACTAGAGAGGGTAGTTATTATTTAGTTAGTGTTTGCGAGTCATTTCAGAAAAAGCAGGTTCTTTTTTCCCGAATCATCAAAAAATCCCGAATCAACAAAATCTAATCAACGCCAGGGTAGTCGACAAATTATTTACCTATCAAATTTTATAAAATTTGATTAATAAGTTTTGGAGTTAGAGTCGATACATTCATTGCACAGTTAGACAGACATATATAGATACATAGAAATACAGATACATACACAGACGTTACGCTAAAAATAATTTGTAGTCTTCTAGGGTGTTTAAAACGCGTAGATTTGTCGAAAATTCGAGTTCTAATTTTCGACACAATTCCAATATTTTCCCTATGCACTACTATGTAATGTAGGTTGTCTAATTATGCAGTTTGTCTAGTTATACAGTTTCGATAGATTAATCGTATGTAGTTTATTTCGTTCACACGAGTTTCGTTCACGAAGTTGTCGACGATAAAAAGTTTGTAATTAACGTTTGCAGGCACTGCTACCGATAAGCACGTACTGACGTAGAGCGCAGATGTTGGTGCACAAATACTGCAGATTTAAAATTTAAAAATTTTCTATCAGTATTGTTTTACAATACAGTCTTAATGGTTTATATGATCAGAAGGAAATTATGCAATATGTTCTATATTGCATTCGGAAGATTTCTTTTGTATCACGTCGAAAACCTATTTGAACGATGGTGATATAGACAGACTTCAAAAAGTTAAGCAAATTTTCATTTTCCAAAGCGTATTTGAATTTAAGTGGCTGAAAGTCGCTGCGGATGTAGATGACATAATGTAAATATCGTATGTTACAGCCAGTCACGATTGACTGTCTGGATATATGTTGATTAGGTAGTCGTTAAAACGCCAGCAATCTGAAGGGTTTGAGGAAGTGCATTTCAATGCTGATACAAATTGTTTATAACTTTAGTAGGATTATTTTTGCAAATATTCGTGTTTTTATGCCTGAAAGAAGACGAATGGTTGATAGTGAGTGCTGGCGTGCAGTCGGACATATTGAAGCAGGGCAGTCAATAAAAGATGCCGCTATTGTCTTTGGTTTTGATCATTCGGTAGATTCCTGATTTTGAATACAATTCCAAACAAGTCAAACAGTTGTCTGAAGACCTGCGTCCGGTCGTCCAAGGGTTGCCACCCCTTCTGATGATCGGTATAGTAACCAAGCGGAATCGACGAGCGACCTCCACAACTGTGACATCCATGGTTGCAGAGGCACTTGGTAAGACGATAGCTGCCAGTCCTGTGCGCCGAGGGCCACACGTGAAGGAACTGTATTCCCGAGTGCCACGTGTTTAACCGAGTACCACGTTCCACTAACGCTCCAAGCCAGAGCGACAAGATTAAAATGGTGTCGTCAAAATGTCAATTGGACTGCCTCGGAATGTTGCAGCGTTCTGTTAATGGGCGAATCCAGATTTGCCTTGGAATCAGATGGTACACGTGTAAGGATCTGGAGAGAACGAAGCACACGCAATCAGGCCAAGGACATTATCGGAAATCACGCATTCAGATGTGGCAGCATCATGGTGTGGGTTGGAATTTCAATGGGATATCGCACAGAGATTCACATCTTTAAATGCGGATCTGTGACGGCTGCACGGTATAGGGATGAAACCCTAGACCCCATTACAAGGTTCTACGCTGCAACATGTGGTCCTGATTCCCTCCTTATGTACGATAATACCCGTCCTCATCGAGCTAACATCGTTGACGAATACTTGGAAAGTGAGGGAATTTCTCGTATGGAGTGGCCAGTGCATTCCGCAGACTTTAATCCTATTGAAAACCTTTGGGATGCCCTCGGGTTTGCTGTCTCTGCACGTTTACCTCATTCAACCAGTCTCAGAGAGTTGGAAACTAACCTATTGGAGGAATGGCAATTGCTCGCATCTGCGATGGTTGATCACCTCATTGACAGCATGGAAAATTGTTGCAAAGTTTGTGTGAATGTCCGGGATGGTTACATACCATATTAATGTAAGATTTGTTTGCCTTTAAACATCAATTTGTTAATGACCCAAATGACGCCATCGTATAATTTTAGAAAAGTAAATATTTTTTTTCATCTCTGTACATAATTCTTGTTTTCTTTCATGTATAAAAACATTTCCTGCCTTCATGTAAGCACGTTTGAGGTAATCAAAGCTTTACTTTTCCATTTTTGTTGATACTGCGTTTTAATATTTTCTGTATAATACTGTGAAAAGTTCTGGAGATAACACGTAACTTGTGAATTTCTTATCCAAGCTATAAATTTCGAAAAGTTTCTATATCTCGCCAAAATACTCAACTCAAATTTGTAAGCAAAGTCAGGCGACCCAAACCTTCAAATTATTACAATGATTTTCAGTTACGTATTGGCAACAATATGATGTTACTTCCGTTACACACTTACTTTCCGTCTAAGTAACATCTTTCAAGATTTACTCTACTAACAACAAACAAGAAGCGAAATTTCATTTTCAAATAAGGAGTCTAAAAGGCGGTAAAATAGGATATGCAGCTAAAAGTATGAAACTAGTTGTCATCGTCACGAAAAGAAATGCAAGATATAAGAGGACAGGATACAAAGGATGAAATGTGCAAATCCCAAAGGAAATAAATAATAGCAGAAAATAAAGAATGAATGGTAAAACAAGGTTTAAATGAATACTAGAGCGGATAAAAACAACCATATCTATATCATAAAAGGCAATGTCTGTCTGTGTGTCTGTCTTATACACTATACGTTCAGCGACCACGTGTCGGAGAGCAGCGAAATTTGGCAATTGGAGACCCGGGGGGGAGGGGACACGGGAAAACCGATTTTTAAAATTTTAATTATTTTTTTGTAACTTAATATTTTATGCGATTTCGACCATTTTTTGCCTTTTTTGCACTTTCTTCTCCACGATCTAGACGTCGTAGAAAAAAACAAATCACACCACCAGAAAGAGCAGACAATTGCGAGTAAAAATATATCAATTTCAAATCTCAATTTTGATTTTTAATACTTTTTAAAGATTTTAAAACAAAAGTAACTTTCGGTTAAAAAAAACAACTTTCGTTTTTAAATCCTCTCATCGTAAAAACTACTCATCATTTCGACTAATAATTTACATTTTTTGAAAGCCCAAACATCTTGCTTTCTTACAAGCCCAATCTGGTCAAGAAATAATTATAAATATCAACAGGATCGCGATTTTAATGAACTAAGGATTTTCAATTTCTCACCAATCCGCTATAGAAGTTCTTCGCCGGCATCCCCCCCCGCAGAAGTTTTTTCCCCGTTTCTACGGAGACCGCGTTTCCGGTTTTAAATGAATTAAGAGCTTAGCTTATGTGTTGTATACATCGGGATATTTTAAATGGATATTTTAATTATATATATATATTTTTATTGAATTATGGCGGATTGAATTGTGGTGATTCATTTGAAATTATTATTTGGTGGAACGATATGGACGATTGATGGAATGATATGGATGTTCTAAATGGATAATTTAGTTTTATGGATATTTTAATTTTATGGATATTTTAAATGATGGAACGATGACTTTTTTTCAAATGGCCAGGCACTTTGACCTTCGTCATTCGCCTTTATTACAGCGGCCAGAGTGTGAACCATTTAGCCGTCAATTGACGTTGCCCCAGGCGCACCAGAGGGGGGAAACGGGATATACAGTTTCATAAAAACGTATATCCCGTTGTACGTGACTCTGTGCACAATCAATTATGAAATGGTTTACAACGTAAAATATCTGCCAGTTTGGAAAACATAGCTTTTATCGTTTTTGATCCTTCAGGTACAGACTTTTTGCACTAAAGAAGAAAATCCAGTTGGTTTCCAAAAACGTACTTATGTTATTTTATCTTGATTTATGCTACATTTTACGTTGTAAACTAGGTCGTTATTGTATGAAATGTTCTTTATCCTGTGCAGTACCCATTACATGAATATGTGCATGATATTTGTAATGCCAGAAATGTAAAGTATTAAATATTTGGAAGGATTAAAATGATAGAACCAGGATTGCGGGCGGATTATCCCCACGCTAAGCAGGTGGGCGATAGTATACAGGTGGCCCCATATCTTACATACCACGCCCCATGTTTACATACCACTCTAAGCCGATTGGCGGCAACCGAGACGGCGACCCCATGACTACGGATTAGCCCCCAGCTCTACATTCCAGCACGAGACCGCCGACCGAAAAAGGGATATAAGTGAGAGTTGCTCAAAGTTGAAGGGCAGAATTGGTCAAGGCATTCTGTTGGAGTTGGACTAGTAAGGAGTAAGCGGCTGTAGCAGTGTTAAGAGTTGTGTGTGCGTCTCTGATATAGGAATTCGAAGGAGAGCTCATGTTCATCTGGTATTGCAAGTGTAAAGTGTGACAAAGCATCGGTGTTACCCAAGTTATATGAAAGAAGATCAGGTACCGTACAATTAACTATATGAGGATAACCTTTTTGTCTAAATTTGTGTTTTTAAGGAAAAGCTAATTAATGCATCCCACCACGTGCTCCAACCAAATATCAATTCATCTGGCATTACACCCCCCGAACTACCCTTGAGATGTATTCCACTATTGTGATACTATTTTAATTTGTAAACTAAAGAGTGTAAATTAAGTATGTGATAAATAAATGTTTGTTCCTGTACTATTAACCTTATTTTTTAGTTTTGTTAACTTAGTATCCCGTTAAGCACAAAAATGGGTGGGTTTTGTGGCCACCAACGCAATGTACACAGCAGTAAGTTTTAGAACAGATTACATGTATAATTTAATAAACAAAATTAATAATCGGCACAATATTTACCATATAAATACAAATAATTATAAAAAGAATTGATGTAAATACTCGCTTCATTTTAGCTTGAATCAAAAGTTGAATGAAACATCATACAAATGATGTCCATAAAATGAATGTTCCAAAGTAGAAATAATATATTTTCATCAATTTCAACATTATATAAAATTTTTATACATTTACACGCACAAGTAAAAAAACCTGACGTGGGCAGTACATGCCTTTCTCTGCAAACTGATATTCCCTTTCTCTTTAGTTCTTCAATAAACTTAAATATTGCACAAAATCACAGCCATAATTTCTTAAGTTAGACTGAATTTACACTTTTATTTCAGTTTTCGTTTTCATTTGGTAACTGAACTTATTTACAAAGGTGGCGTAGCAAAAATGCAAAAAAACTAAAATATCTCGAGATCGTCTAGACCTAGAGTAATGGAGTTGATCTTAATATTTTATAAAAAAAGAATTATGTATGCAAGAAACATTTAATTGATATATTTGAGCATACGTAGTCATTTATTTTTAGGTTTAACGATTTTGGCGGGTCATTTTGCAAATAAAGGCAGGTTCTTTTTTTCCGAATCTTACTAAAATATAATCAGCACAAAAGTAACCTACAGGCGATTTATCTATCAAATGTTATGAAATTTGGTCTATTATATTTTCAACTAGAGTGAATAAAGTACATTTTTAAGAGCCATTTTGCAAAAAAAGAATTCTTTTATCTAAAACAGTACAAAAATCTAATCCGCACCAGTGTTACTTACAAGTGACTCACTGACCAAATTTTATGAAATTTAGTCAATTAGCTTTACATTTAAAGTGGATACAATATCTGCACAGACAGACAGACACACGCACAGATGTCACGCTAAAAATAATTTTTCATGTTCTAAAAGTCCCAAAACGTGTGAATCCTCCGAAAGCTCGAGTTGCTATTTTCGGCACGATTCCAATACTTTCCCGATACATTACCATGTATTGCAGAGAAAGTAAAAATGTCATATGAAACAGAAAGGCCAGAGTATACATTTTATATAAATAATCAAAGTTTTCAGCTACAAGCAACGGAAACAGGGTTCAGTGAAAATCTGAAGAATATCCCTTATTCCAAGTTTCCCACGGTAGAAAGGGATCTTGCAGGGAAGAATGTATCTTACCGCTCATTTATGACTTCAAGAGAATAATGACACCCATCTTACTTTGCGGCTAATGGCAAAAAGTGTAGGAATGCGAGCGAATCTTCCCGTTCTGAGAGAGTTCAGATTTTTCGACCCCGCAAACTAAAGGTTAACTTTATCATAATATATTATATTTACAAATGAACAGCAGTTACCAAAATTATTGTTGCCGGTAATCATTTTACCTACAGCCGCATATTGTGATACAATGGGCGAATTTTACTCTCTTAGTAAACTAGCTACTAACTTAATATCAGTCTTCAATTATGTCCTCAAATATTTCATATAAAGTGTTATTTGGTTCGTCTTTGATACACCTCATTGGGCATGGACTCTTTGTACAGTCGTATTGGAACTTTCTACTGAAACCTTCACACGACACATTTTAGGAGCACTTGCTCTCACAAGTTAACGTGACTGCACACTTGAAGTCTTAGAAGAATTCAATTCACGACATCACATTGTCAGGCCACCTCTAAAGTCGAAGTCTAGAAGCACATTTCAACTTCCAAGTCTACAGTCCATGTCGTGGAAGATACTTGAAGTCATCAAGCATACTTGAAATCAGTGCAGCATAATGAACTTTTGCAAGTGTGTTGTACGGGGGGGGGTACTCTGTGGGTCCCCTCTTGTTATCATTGGCTTTCCGTGATCAGTTTTTCCATTTGCTCCAGTCATGTGGGTGCAGCTTATGTCGAAAAAATCCAAATCGAAATCTGATGAGCACTTTTGAATAATGGAGCAGAAAAAAACACGATACCGGTGACTAATCATCTAACAATAATTAAAAATGAAAAGAACAATTGATTAGAAATAATTAGAACAAATGAAAAGAAATTTGGACCAATAAATAAGTAGACCGGAATGTATATTTTTCGAAGCAATTTCCAAGCAAAGGGAAAGAAGAAACAGTGACTCTTTGTTTGATCTGAAGAAGACATCAGTTTTATGCCTTTGAAACTTGTTAACCTAAATCTTTGAGCACTCTTTTTCTGGGCGCTTTTAATTCTTTTTTTAATTTCAGCAGTTTTCGAGCGTTTGTAACAATTATATGTTGCGTACATATGCACTGAATCTTCTTGCGTTCCATAATCTATAATGTTCACTGTCATATTTATTTCATCAAAAAGTGCTCAAAAATGGTGGGTCAAGTGTTTACTCGTCGCTGCGGTAACAATTACGAAAAGTTATTTCCTAGGCTTTATACGCGACTACCATGCCTTAGGATCATATCTCTTCATTTTACAAATCCCACCTGTTTCAATCTCTGTAACTTGGATTTCTACAGGGATGCGCTTGGATTATTAATGTTGTAGACTTAACAGTATTCCCTGTGGACTGTTTAAGGTTGTAAACGCGGAGATTGATACGCCTTTCTACGATTTTCGAGTGAAACCATTTGTTCAGAATTTATGATGTAGGTAAGTGAGTGCTGCTGTACATTTTACAACAATGAAAGCTTTATGTATTGTTTTCAAAACTTTAGAAGAGCTAGTAATTTACCTTTTTATTCAGGTCTTATGTAAGAATATTTTATAGTTGTGAAATATGATATATTATTGTTTAAAAGTATAAATATGTTTAATTATTGTTTGAAATACAAGGTGTTTTGTTTAAAAGTATTAATATGTTTAAAATTATTGTTTGAAATACAGGGTGTTTCAAAATGATTGACCCGAATTCAAATGTCTTTAATTTTGAAACTTTCATACCTACATTGAAAAGTTATACATGAAATTTAAGGGAAGATATCTAAGTTTTATCTACAACTGTTTAATATGATCTCTTTAAGTTGCACGAACGTCGTCAAGGCGGTAATCAAATTCTCGCCACTCTTGATCCAGCATATCCTGTGTTACTATCGCCACAGCTGCAGCAATGCGCTTTTTGAGATCATGCAGGTTTATGGGTGAAGGTTGTATGAACACAGTATCCTTTATGTATTCCCCCCACCCCAAAAAATTAAAATCACTTGGCGTCAGATTCGGGGATCTGGGAGGCTAATTTGTTAATGTCAAATCTGTAGGTCCACCACGCCCAATCCAACGATGAGGAAGAACTTTGGTAAGGTGACGACGAAAGTTCAAATTCATGTGAGGCGGCGCGCCATCTTGTTGAAAAATGTAATCAATGGAATCTTCGTTCAATTACGGAAATAACCAAATCTGTAGCATCTCCAGGTAGGTGTCTCCAGTTACTGTGCTTTCGAAAAAAAAAGAAAGGCCCATAAATCTTTATTCGAGACATGGAACAGAAAACGCTAACTTTGGGTGAATCGCGTATATGTTCAATTACTGTATGCGGGTTTACAGTGCCCCATACTCTAAGATTGTGATGGTTTACTTTGCAACTTACATGAAAAGTCGCTTCGTCACTAATATCAATCGAGCAAAAATGCCCTCATCTTTCTTAATCTCTAGAATGAAATGGCAGAAGTTTAGTATTTTCAGCTTATCGTCTGGCGTTATAGCTTGTAAGGAACTGGGTCTCGCACGGCTTCATAAACAATTTTTGCCTCAAATTACGTCAAATAGTCGACGCAGAAATTCTTAGTTCTAGACTGGGGCGCCCTAATGACTTCGTTGGGCTATACTTATGAAAAATTCTTTGATCCTTTCCACATTTTCTTCAAATAGACACCGACGTCCTGTGCTATAGCCTTTGCACACACTTCCTGTTTGCTCGAATTGCTGATATCATCTACGCATCTTCTTAACACCTGACTGTTCAATTATGTAACGTCTACGGAACTGACGTTGAACGGGAAGCACCGATTTATATTTCGAAAACTGCAACGCGAAAAAAACTTTCTACTGCGCAGTCAACATTTTCGAAAATAACTGTTTATTGTCTATTGCTAAGCCACAAACGTACCAGAACGTAACATTATAGAACTTGGAAATTTCTTCTTTCAAGTGATATATATTATTTTAATACACGATTAATTGTTACAAAATTACAGCCATTTGAAATCGGGTCAACCATTTTGAAACACCCTGTATAATGTGTTTGTTGTGTAAAATGCATGAACTTAATATTTCTATATATATATTGAAATTTTATAATTTTTATTTTGTTTGAAGTGTATTTTTGTTTATCTACTGTTTGAATTATATGCTGGGTTCTTTATGATATTTTTGTTCAACAACCGTTTGAATTATTATGTTGGGTTCTTAAAAACGTCCTTAAAAACCGCAATGATTTTGGAATTATTCGTCCGTGAGTGTACACTTTATATATATAGTAGACGGATTTTTCGTGTTCAAATAAAAACGATTGCAGCATTCTTTGTAGAGACTTGAAGAATTTAGAAAAACCGACTTGGCAACAGAACAAAATATAAGAAAAATAAAAATTAAGTTGAAGACAATTGTCTATTTAACAAGAATTGGCACCGGGTTGTTCATATGTGGTATTTATTTGACATAATATTGTTGTAGGCGATTTAATTCCACATTCATGAATGATGCAGTTTGTAACTTTTAGATCTGCAGATATATAGTATAGAATCTGCTCAAAGGTCTTCTCGTTAGTGACAATATACATTTAAATTTGAAAAAAATTATTATTTTGTACTTTGAGAAGCATTTATAGGTGTCGCCGCGTTTCAGCATCGAGCAACTCAATTCAGCATGGCGGGTATTTATTACCTACCATATAAGCATATTTTGTTACTGACGCCGATTCTTACTAATTAGATATTGCTCTACAACTCTGTATTTGACATTTTCTGCTATCCCATTTTGTCGTCGAGTTCTTGTTACTAACTCCTTTAACTTTCCTCTATGGGCGCTTATCATGATGATCTATTTTTCTTCGATAGTACCTATACCTCTATCGCAGTGTTTTTTAAGTCTTTAAAACTCGGAACACTTTTGAAATTCGATTTAATCACGGATCCTCAAAGTAAGGTAAGTCCAGTTTGGACCAAATTTGCATTTAAAACTTTACAGTTTCTTTCTTATTTTTATTTTTAAAAAAAATTGCACGAAGCAACCATGTTGCAGAAACCCTAAAATAATGTCACACGGCCCCAGGGTTAAGAGGAATTCACATTGAAAAGCACTGCTCTAGCAGCGAGAACGGTACGTTGAGGGGACGATGATCAGAAACCTAAATAAAGGTCACAATTATACTTAATTCCCATTGTTTTGTGAATAAGAAATTCCCTGTAACTACGGTAAGGTATGTTCGCGATGTGTTGTGTTCAGTAATAAATTGTGTCTTTATGAAAACTTTGGGACCTTTGAGTTACAGTTATGTAGGTTCTTAAGGACGTTGTAAATAACCCAGTATAGTTATATAGTACGACATTTTATTGCTTTTAATTTTATTTACTCTAATCTTTACTAGCAATTATCTCTTATATACATACATTGAAACATGGTTCAGTTTACGTACTGCAATCCGTAATATGAACGCTTATATTTATTTAGTCGAAAAGTCCAGAAAAATAAAAGATTAAGCATTTACTCGTCATTACAGTAACACCTAAGAAAAGTTTATTTCCATATCTGGCTTAAAGTACGTATACCACGCTCTAATTAGTAGGAATCGACACGAAATTGCTCATATATGGTGTTTGTTTGTCATAATATTATTTCAAGCGATTTGATGTCACATTCCTGAATGATGCAGTAAACAACACCTAGCTGAGGATGTATTTCTTATCATTACTAACTTATTCTTATTTTTACTAGCAACTTTCTCTTGCTTATATCCAATTAGGGTTATGTTTATGTACAGTAAACCATAATATGAACGTTTATATTTATTTCGTTAAAAAGTCTAGAAAAATGGCGGATTAAGCATTTACTCGTCGCTGCAGTAAAAATTAAAATGATTTTATTTTCATAGGTGGCTTGAAGAACAAATACCACGCTCTCGGATGAGTCTTCATTTTACAAATCCAACCTGTTTCAATCTCTCTAACTTGGATTTCTGCGGCGATGTGCTTGGATTATTAATGTTGTGGACTTGGCAGTATTCCCTATAGAATGTTTAAGGTTGCAAACCCGGAGCTTGATACACATTTCTGCAGAAGTTGTATGGAATCATTCGTTTTGATTTTATGATGTGGATAAGTGAGTGCTATGAAACATTATACTGTAAAGGAAGCTTTATGTATTGTTTCAAAAACTCCAGAAGTGCCAGAATTTTATGTTTTTATTCAGTTCTCATGTAGGGTTAATTATTTTTCTTGAAATAAATATATATATTTTTTAAAGTAATTATATTTTTACTTTCCCTGCAATACATGGTAATGTATAGGGAAAGTATTGGAATCATGTTGAAAATCGCAACTCGAGTTTTCGACGGATCTACACATTTCAAGACCCCTAGAATACGAAAAAAACATTTTTAGCGTAACGTCTGTGTGTGTGTGTGTCTGTGTGTCTGTCTGTCTGTGTGTCTGTCTGTCTGTCTGTGTGTCTGTCTGTCTGTGCAGATTTTGTATCCACTCTAACTAAAAAACTAATTGACCGAATTTCATAAAATTTGGTAGGTAAGTCACTTGAGCACGAATCTGGTGCTGGTTAGTTTTGGGTATGACTCGGGTTAAAAGAACCCGGCTTTTTTTGCGAAATGGCCCGCAAAAGCTTGTATCCAATCTAACTAAAAAACTAATGGACCGAATTTCACAAAATTTGGTAGTTAAGTCGCTTGTAGGCCAATCTGGTGCTAATTAGATTTTGGTATAATTCGGAAAAAAATAACCTGCCTTTTTTTGCAAAATGGCCCGCAAAAATCATCAAAATCTAAACTAAAGAACTACGTATGCTCATATATAGCCATTAAATGCTTGTTTGATACGTAATTTTTAGCGAAGAAAAGAATAAGATCAACCCCATTACACTAGGACTAGTCGTTCTCGAGATATTTTAGTTTTTCGTAATTTTCCTACACCATTTTTAAAAATAAGTCCAGTTTTCAAATGAGAACGAAAATTGAATTAAAAGTGAATTAAATTTAATTTAAATAAATAGAACGTGAATATAAGTCTGCAGAGAAAGTCATGTGCTGCCCACATCAGATTTTTAATTATTGTTTGAAATACAATATATTTGTTGTGTAAAATGTATACAATTTTTGTTTATGTATATTCTGAAATTTTTATACTTTATATATTATTTGAAGTTTATGGTAGTTTTAATTATTTATTAGCAGCATACCCGTTCTTCTTACGGAGTATATAATATAAAGAAATTTATAATTCGCAATCATGTGCAAATTCTGTTAAACTATTAAATTTATTGCTCATAAAGAGAAGTTTAAGAATATCTGTTTTCCCTATGCAAAATTATATTCACGGGCAGATCTGAAGAATAAAACATCCTGGCCACTTTTGTAAGTAAATTTACAAAGTAAAAGAGGAATTGAATCAATATATGCAACCCCGTACTACTTATATTGTCGCAGATCAGAAAATATGCCAGTGTGTTAGTAGAAGCTTACCCGTATTGCAATATGAGTCTCAAAAATATTTGCCAAAATAAAAAAGATGACGTAATAAATTGAAAGTATCAAAAATCCCCGTAATCTTAATACCAGAAGGTCGTAATTGATTCCAATATATGCCAATATATATCAAAATATATGCCAATATACCTGTACAACTTATATTCTCGTAGATTAGAAGATATATCCATGCATTTGTAGAAGATTACTCGTTACAACGTACTATATATGAGTTTCAACAATTTTCGTCATAATAAAACAATTCCATAATAATTTGAAAATATCAATAATCCCTGAATCAACAGTCCCCGAAAATACCAATAATAATGATGTTTAAATCTGATGACCGTAATTGATATTATCCAGACAAAAATGCAATGTCAATGAAATTTATTTTATATACATCTTTTTAACACTTCACAACAAAGTTGAAAAGTGTTTATGACTTTGTTCATTCTGTCTGTCTGTCTGTCTGTCTGTCTGTCTGTCTGTCCGTTAGCACGATAACTGCCGTAAAAATGACTTAATCAAAACAAAATTTTAGTATGTTGTTCAGACGGTCTATAGGACCTATGGGAATATAAATGAATAATATCACCCAATTAGTTTTGGATTGAGCCCGGGTTGAAAAAATGGAATACATTGAGCCCTATGGGACCTAATTTTTCAAGCATTTTTAAGCGGATTTAAAATTCACAAATTGCTTTGAAAATTTTAGGCAATATTCAAATTGTTCCATAAAATATATAAAAAAAAAGTCAGCGAAATATATTCAGTTGTTTTTTAAATAAAAATTAAAATAACAATAACACACCTTATATTAAGCGATCACGTGTCCATGATATGAAACGATCACATGACCCACTTCAAAATGATATATGGCATCCATCTTGTGTCAAAATCGTGATTTTTAAAGTTCTTTTTAATTCATATTGAGTGTTGTATCCGTCCTAAAATTACTTTATTTTTGCCTAAATTATGTGCATCTACATACTGATACAACACAATGACAATATATTTCAGTTTAAATGCTCTTCCAAATTTGATTATTTCTACTATTAAGCCTATTTTTCACCTATGTAAAATGTAAACAGCAAAATATGTTGAATGAGTTGTATTAGAATCGCTGTAATTCTTTAACACAAAATCATTTAGTCCATGGAGTCTGCTTAGCTGATATGAATGAAATATTCATTGATTTTAGAAAGAGAAGGACGATATTTTTCGATGAAGTTTTACGCATAGAGTTTACTTACTTGCAGCTCAATGGTCTTAATTTTTAAATAAAATAAATTATTATAGTATTGTGATGAAAGACATGAATGGGGAATTATTTATGAATGAAATGTTGCTTTTATAGAGAGAGCCAGGCGTGTTATTTTTTATGACGTCATTTGAATGGATTTCAGTTGTTTTCGATGAAGTTTTCAAATATAATAAATTATCGTAGTATTATGATAATTCTAAAATTATTACCGAGGAATGTATAACATTTAAGACATGTTTAAACCAGGCAATTTATACTTTAATGCCGTCATTTGAATGAAGTTAATTTTTTTCGATGAAGGTTTAAGGTTTCAAATATAATAAATTAATGTAGTATTGTGATAAGTTTTAAAATATTACCGAGGAATGTATTGCATTTTAGACATGTTTTAATAAAATTGCATTGAAGTTGGAAAGTGTTTCATAATCAATGCTTTAAGCATGATTGATCTTTCTTTTTATTATTCAAATCGGAAAAGATTTAATAAAAATCGTATGCCGCATAATATATTGGGTCCGTTGCTAAGCGACATGATATCATTTGCTTCAAATAAATTGATAGAAATCATATCATCTGAATAATGCAATCACCATGGAAGGTTTGGCGACATTTTCGTCAATTTAGCGATAACTTAAAAAATCGCCAAATTTTTCGCCAAGTGGAACTGTAGAACTGAGAGTCCCATTTTGCGACAAATTGACGAAACATCATCAATCATGATATCAATCGCTAAGCGACATGATATCATTTGCTTCAAATAAATTGATAGAAATCATATCATCTGAATAATGCAATCACCATGGAAGGTTTGGCGACATTTTCGTCAATTTAGCGATAACTTAAAAAATCGCCAAATTTTTCGCCAAGTGGAACTGTAGAACTGATAGTCCCATTTTGCGACAAATTGACGAAACATCATCACAATACTATCCCCTAACAAAACACAATTAATTTCATTTATTAAGCCCGGGTTCGATTCCAGCCACTGCCAAAACAGCCGCCGTGTTCATGCGGAGTACGATCACGTTAAACATGTGGGTCCGAAAGTCCTTCCGAGAGGTTGGTGGTAGTGGAAAGAGGGTACGGTCCCTGAGGATGCCTCCCCCACTGGCTTCCGGTCTAAATTGGGTGGCACTTCCCGACCGTCCAAACAGTTACCTTACACCTTTCTGGTAGGTCGGACGGTCTGGGTTTCAACAACAACAATACTATCCTCTAACAAAACACAATTTGTTTCATTTATTAAGCGCGATTTTTTAATTTCATGATATTTTTATGGATTTAAAAATATTTTTACCAATTTGGTGATATTAAAAAAATTCTTTAAATGTGTTACTAAGTAGGATGGAGGGACTGACCGACAAATGCTCAGAAACATCATTTCAGTACTCTATTCTAAAAAACAAATTTAATTTCATTGATTTGGGCCATTTTTATCAATTTGGAGACATTTCCACTAATTTGATAAAGTTTAAGAAAAGTTACCAAGTTATTTAGAGATGTTCCGCTAAATTCGTAGCTCTGAATTTGCAGATCTGAAGAATAAAATATCCTGATCCCGTTTGTATATACTAAATGAAAACACTAAAATTGTATTAGAAGATACATACACCCGTTCTACGCTTTTTCTGCTTCAACAGTCGGCTAAATGAATTTATTGGGTAAACACAATATATGAGTTTATTAGCTAAACACAATATATGAGCTTGAAACCTCTTTGCTTAAATAAATGAAAGTGATGTACGCAGTCCGCAATATATATAATTAAAATAACAATCAAACCGTTCATTTATAAAATATATTTTTACATCCATTTATTTATTATACAAATAGAAAAAATAATAATAAATATTACCAACACATTTAATTTCATTCCATTGCCGAACAACATGATATAAGATAGAATCTTCCTCATAAAATGTGAAATTAAATAGAAATTTTGATTTCTTTATACTTTTCATCGTTGAGTAAAAATTTGTGAAAGATGAACCATGGAGGTAGATTTTTCCATTTAAATTCATGTTTCAAACAATTCATGCTTTCTTAAAGTGACTAATTAATGCAGAAATCTTGCACCAAACTCGGAAATAAAGTTTTATTTCATTTTGGCGTTTTAAACAGACGATTGTCATCCTTTCCGTTTGGATAAACCACGGAGTTGGAGAGTAGATCTCCTAAGAAAAAGTTCCGTTTTTCATTAATATCTCGACAACCCCTGGTCTTAGAAACTCGAAACTTGGACAAAATTTATGGGGGGCTATTTCAAGGCTATCTACAGAATTTCATTAAAATCGATTCAGCCGTTTTCCCGTGATGATGAGACAAACGAAAATTTCGTTTTTTGCTAATATATCGAGAACCACTGGTCGTAAAAACTCAAAACACGGACTAAATTTTTAGTGGGGCTATTTCTAGGCTACCCACCAAATTTCATCAAATTCGGTTCAGCCGTTCTCTCGTGATGATGGGACAAACAGACAGACAGACAGACAGACAGATTTTCATTTTTATTTATATAGATTTTCGAATTAACATGTTGGGTTCTTAATAAAGTCCTTAAGAACCCCAATATTTTTTTAATTAATCGTCCCTGAGTGTACATGTTAGATATATGGTAAAAGGATCGTACCTGTTCGGATAAAAACGATTAGAGTGCCTTTGGTGGAGACATGAATAAATTAGTAACACCGACTTGGCAACAGACCCAAACAGAAGAAATATAACAATTGCAAAGCTGAAGATTACTAATTAGTAGGAATCGACACAAAATTGCTTATATATGGTATTTATTTGATATAATATTATTGCAAGCGATTTGATGTCACATTCCTGAATGATGCAGTAATCAACACCTGCATGAGGATGTGTTTCTTATCATTACTAACTTATTCTTATCGTTACTAAAATTTTCTCTTGCGTACATCCAAATATGGTTATGTTTATGTTCTGAAAACGATAATATGAACGTTTATATTAATTTCGTTGAAAAGTCCAGAAAAATGGTGGATTAAGTGTTTACTCGTCACTGCAAAAACAATTAAAATTGAGTTTATCTCCATAGGTGGCTTGTAGAAGGAATAAAACGATCATAGGTCTTCGTATTACAAATCCCACCTGTTTAAATCTCTGTAATTTAAATTTCTGTGAAGATGTGTTTGGATTATTAATGCTGTGGACTCAGCGGAGACTGGAGACTGTTTCAGGTTGCAAACTCGAAGACTGATACACCTTTCAACAAAATTCGTGTGAAACCATTCGTTCTGAATTTATGATGTGGATACGTGAGTGTTGGGGAACAATATACAATGCAGAAGGCTTTATGTATTGTTTTTAAAACTTTCGTTATAAATTCAATTTTTATTCAGGTCTTAAGTAGGATTATTTTATGGCTGAAAATCAAATATACGAGTACTTTCTGGTTTACAAGTAATGGTGCTTTTAATTATTGCGTTATGTTATGTGCAACATAAAGCAATAAAAAAAATGAAAAATGTGTAAAATGTATTACATTTTTATGTATGTATATTTTAAAATTTTTAAAATGGATATATTGAAGTTTATGATAATTTTGTTTATCTACTTTTTGAATTATTATGTTGGGCTCCCTAGAAAACCTTAAACACCGCAATAATTTCGGAAGAATTCGTCCCTGAGTGTATACGTTAGATATATGTAGTAAAGAGACTGTTCTTCGTGTTTGGATAAAAACGATCGCAGAGTCCTTGGGTCAGGGAAACAACAGAACCCGGTTGAAGAAAAACGCCAATTGCAAAAATAAAAATGATTGTATAATTGGTGAGAAGCGACATTAATTTGTTCACATATGACATCTATTTGACATACTATGACTGTAGACGATTTAATGTCACATGCTGGGACTGATGCTGTAAGAAACAGTTACATGCGATGGTATCTTCTGTAGAACCTGATCAAATGTCCTTCCGTCAGTGACAATACACTTTTTAATTTGAGAAAAAAAATTGTCGCTTACTTTGGGGGAGCATTGCTTATATCACCGTATTAGAGCATCTAGCAAATGGTGCAGCATGTAGGGTATTTATTACCTCCCATGTGAGCGTTTTGTAGTCATAGTGCCGATTCTTAATAATTAGACTTTACATTACACCTCTGTAATTAACATTTCCTTCTATTTCGATTTATTGCCGATTTCCTGTTCTTAATTTCTTTAATTTTCCTCTTTGATTGCTTGTCAAGATCCGGCATTCATTCACTGCGTCCATAACGATGTCTCTAAAGGCGAGAACGGTAGGATGAGTTACCGATGATCTAATACCTAAAAAAATAAAGTACTTTTCCATAATTTCAGTTCCTCAGTGTATAATTAATTATCTGTAACTTAGCGAATGTTTGTGCTGCGTTGTGTTTAGAAATACATTGTATTGATTCGAAACTTCGCTCTTTAATCCAATGACGGAAATACACGATTAACGGTACTTACAGTGCTACAATCATATTTTATTCGATGGAATACAGCCATTTTATCATAGATAGGCCGAACATGTACACTTAGGGCAGTGGCTGCGGTACTGCTTGCATGGCGCCGTCAAGCCATTAGAGTTGGAGGATTAAAATAAAATATTCTGCATTCAATAAAAAATATCACACATTGCTTAAAATGTTGAATTTTTACATGTATCTAAAAGCTAAAGAAACAGTTTATCAGAGGCTTCAATCATGCCTTTTTAACCCTTTGTCCCTTTCAACCCCCTATCAGCATCTGTATCGCAATCCATATTAATTATACATTCTCAGATTTATTTCGCCAAAAATTCCCGATAAATGAAGGATTAAGCGTTTACTAGTCGTTGCAGTAACTATTAAAAGAAGTTTATTTGTATAAATAGCTTGAAGTATATGTACTATGACCTCGAATTATAAGTCTTCATTTTGCAAATCCCACCTGCTTCAATATTTGTAACTTGGATTTCTGCAGAGATGTGCTTGGATTATTTATGTTGCTGACTTAAAGGAATTACACGTAGACTGCTTAAGATTGCAAACGCCGAGATTGATATACCTTTATACGAAATTTATGCAGAACCATTCCATCTGAATTTATGATGGGGACAAGTGAGTACTGTAGTACGTTATACTACAAAGAAGGCTTTATGTAATATTCACATAACTTTTGGAGCACCAGAAATTGTTTTATTTTCATGTCTCATAAAAAGGTTTATTTATTGTTAAAAATCTGATATGATTTCTTGTTTAACTATATGGTGTTTTTACTTGTTGTTTGAAATATTTCGTATACATTTTGATGTAGATCATTTCTACGGTATAGATATCTTCAACTGGAATGGAGGAGCGTTACAAAAAATATAAACACTTTGGACACTTATATCTCCAAAGGTAATACACAGGAGTAATACACAGGAATAGAAGCAATTTTTACTTGTTTTGTTGGAAATAAGTTCAAATTCATGAATATCAAAAAATAATTTTAATATTTTAATGTATTGACATTTTTTTCCGAAGTTCGAAGTTTTTTTGTTCACCGGAGTTTGCCTCACGTTGCTTATTTGCATTCGATATATACTTTAAACTATAAGATGGACATAAGTGACTATTCAAATACTTTCAACTTTTACACCCTTTTCAACTTTCTGAACTTTAAAAATGGAATATTATGTAAACACGTCAAAATAATTAATACTTTAAAAACAAGAAAGATCAATCATGCTTAAAGCATTGATTATGAAACACTTTCCAACTTCAATGCAATTTTATTTAAACATGTCTAAAATGCAATACATTCCTCGGTAATATTTTAAAACTTATCACAATACTACATTAATTTATTATATTTGAAAACTTAAACCTTCATTGAAAAAAATGAACTTCATTCAAATGACGGCATTGAAATATAACTTGCCTGGTTTAAATATCTCTAAAATGCAATACATTCCACGGTAATATTTTTAAAACTATCATAATACTACGATAATTTATTATATTTGAAAACTTCATCGAAAACAACTGAAATAAATTCAAATGACGTCATAGAAAAAATAACTGGCCTGGATCTCTCTATAAAAGCAGGATTTCATTAATTTCATTCATCACAATACTATAATAATTTATTTTATTTAAAAATTAAGACCATGGAGCTACAATGTATAAACTCTATGCTTAAAACTTCATCGAAAAAAATCGTCCTTCTGTTTATAAAATCAATTAATATTTCATTCATATCAGCCATGCAGACTCCATGGACTGAATTATTTTGTGTTAAAGAAATACAGTAATTCTAATACAACTCATTCTACATATTTTGCTGTTTACATTTTACATAGGTGAAAAATAGGCTTAGTTGTAGAAATAATCAAATTATAATGAGAATTTAAACTCAAATATATTGTCATTGTGTTGTTTTAGTATGTAGATGCACAGAATTTAAGCAAAAATAAAGTAGTTTTAGGACGGATACAACACTCAATATGAATTAAAAAGAACTTTAAAAAATCACGATTTCGAAACAAGATGGATGCCATATACATTTTGAAGTGGGTCATGCGATCGTTTCATATCATGGTCACGTGTTTGTTTCATATAAGATATATAATTATTATTTTAATTTTTATTTTAAAAACTACTGAATATATTTCGCTGATTTTTTTTATATATTTTATGGAACAATTTGACTATTACCTAAAATTTTCGAAGCAATTTGTGAATTTTAAATCCGCTTAAACAATGTTTGAAAAAGTAGGTCCCATAGGACTCAATGTATTTCATTTTTTCATCCCGGGTTCAATCCAAAACTAATTGGGTGATATTATTCATTTATATTCCCATAGGTCCTACAGACCGTCTGAACAACATACTAAAATTTCATTTTGATTAAGTCATTTTTACGGCAGTTATCGTGCTAACGGAGAGACAGACAGACAGACAGACAGACAGAATGAACAAAGTCATAAACACTTTTCAACTTTGTTGTAAAGTGTTAATAAAGGCAACCAAAAAAATTGACCATAATTAAAATTCTCATTTTTATGACATACTAAAATCACACGACGTACTAAAATCACGCTCTTTCGGGCTTCAACCCAGACTCCACGGTTCTAGCCCAGTATGTTATTAACAATAATTTTCATCCTATGTCAGATAAAACTTTTCTTTTAATTAGCTGCACTGACCTCCGTAATATTTTAGTTTATGAATCCTTTTTATTTATCCTTACGGTGAATCCATTTGCAATTTTGATCCTATTCAAACCCTTAGTTATTTTTGACGTCTCGTTCTCAACTCACTGCGTGGCAAACCTTTATAAGATTTTCTGAAAATTATTAGATGCTTTATTTCGTTTTCTAACGACATTCCTACTGGTTACCATTTAATTTATGAACCTTTTTCCTGCTGTTGTATTTTGTATTTCATAATTACATTAAATTTTAAATGCCTCCTATTTAAAAATATAAAAATGTAAAAATATTAATATGTAAATCTTTCTCTGGAGATTATGGCCTATATTTAAGCGCATGTTCGTCACTGATGAAGGGCATAGTTATTCTCTAAAGCGCTATGACCGTGTGATTTTAGTACGTCGTAAAAAGAAGATTTTAATAAAGTAATTTTAATTGTGACCAATTGTTTTGGTTGTCTCTATTTACAAAGTAATTCTTTTTTTGTTTGCATAATCATTTGATTTAGAGCATTTGCATAATGTTTAAGTCATGTCTGTTGTCAATGCCAATTATTTGCTTGGTGACGTCAGACATGTGATATTATTTAATAGCGGGATCTGTTCCCGTCCACTGCTCCATTCGATTACAGGACACGACGCACTTGCACCAAGCTCGTCGTGTCGTGTTTAGAGATAGAACGTCTAGAGATAGAGCAAGTGCGTCGCGTTAAGTAATCGCGTGGGGCCATGCCCTGTCTCGCTGCTATGTCTATTGTGAATGTGGGAACGTATCCAGCTAGTTGGTAAGTACGTCACACCGCGTATTATGCAATGCTTAGCAGGGGCTCCATTTATTACTTTCCTTATATACAATAATGTATAAGGAAAATATTGTGACGGGGTCGAAAATTCGAATTCTAGTTTTCGACGGGAGAGCACGTTTCAAGCATACCTGATCACGAATCGAACATTTCTGAAGTGATGTCTGTCTGTGTGTGTGTGTGTGTGTCAGTGAGTCTGTGGAGACGATAACTGACGAACGAATGGATCTATTTGAACGAAATTTTGTACAAAAATTACACAAAACGGCCGTACCGTTCTGAAAACACCGGTTCCCGTTAGATCACCGAAGTCAGGCAGCATCGGGCGCGGTTAGTACTTGGGTGGGTGACGATCTGGGAACACCGCGTGCTGTTGGCACATTTCGGGCGCGGTAGCCCGGTGGTTTGCGCGCGGGATTTGCACGCTGCCACAACTGCCGCGGTGTTCATGCGGAGTACGATCACGTTAAACATGTGGGTTCGTAAGTCCTTCCGAGAGGTTGGTGGTAGGGGAATGAGGGTACGGTCCCAGTGGATGCCTCCCCCACTGGGTTCCGGTCTAAATTGGGTGGCACTTCCCGGCGTCCAAACAGTTACCTTACACCTTTCTGGTAGTTACCTTACACCTTTACTGTTACCTTACAGTTTCCTTACAGTTACCTTACAGGTACCTTACAGTTACCTTACACCTTTCTGGTAACCGGTCGTCCACTTTGTTACTCAAGTCCTCTAGACGAGTCGGACGGCCTGGGGTTTCCACAACAACAACAATCAGTGAGTACTGGAAGCTTATTGTTTTTAAACGTAATCGAATATTCAGAACCCCCCTAAATTTTCGAGTGAAATTAAAAAAAAATCGTCAAAAAATCAAAACCTCTAATAAAGTTGCGCAAATAGACATTTCTTATGTAATTTTTCATTAGAAAACGGTTGACATAAATTTTAGAACGCTAGCATGAACCGTTCTCGAGATATAGCACATTTAAAAAAAATAGCAAAAAATACTATAAAATAAAAAAAAAAGTATTTCCTATTGAGAAACATGTTCACTTTTCATATGTAATACCAAACGATAAATTTGGTGACATAATTCTCGTGGATCTAGCTCGTTCCATTCATGACAAAAGATACTTTGAGTAATACATTTTGTATTTGAACGCCAATAGTCATTTATCTGCTGTAAGGAAAACTTATTTCTCTGTACACAACGCTTAGCGAGATTTTGGCGATGAATTTGGTGGAATGTCCCCAAGTAGGCGAATTTTTCAAACGTTGATAAATTAACGAAAAACCCTCCAAATGGATAAAAGGGACGCTAAGTCTATGAAAATGACGATTAATTGACGAAAATTCAATATCTTGGAAAGAATATAAATATGTACTATAAAAATAATTTATTTTTTTACTGTAAAAGTAGTAAATTCATTGCATTACATAACGAAATTCATGTGCTGCACACATCAAATTTTTTTAATCAAGTTAATGTATAATTTTAAGTGTCCTATATTTGTATATGAAAGTTTCGTTCTCAAATATCTCTTTTATTTTGCAGAAGTACGAGAATTCGGTAGGTGAGCTCGACTACAGAGTGATTTAGGGCAATATGAAGCCACAAGAAGAGTGCCAGCAGACGATCACTGACAAATGTATAACGTATCTGGTTTTAGTAGATATTTTTAGCTAAATAACCTTCACAATCTAACATAATTGTCTATTCCAAAAATTATGGAAAGGCTAAATACATGTGGAGTCATGTCTGCTACAAATATATAACATAGATGACACGGGAGTATCTTAAGAACTCCAATTTCTATATAAATAATTTGTTTTTACAAAGATCTAATAGTTTCCAAGAAATCATCCTGTCAAGTTCAAGAAGACTGGAACTTTTCCTGTTTTCAAGTCCCGAAATTCTCTAAATCTCAAAAACCAATAGTCAACCTACGGTAACGGAAAAAGTATTTAACCCCACCAATTTTAAGCTAGGCAATGAATAATTATTTAGCCTAAAATAATATTTAGCCAAAATCTTTAGCCATATATTTAGCCTAATAAATTAAGCACCGCATTACGTACAAGTGAAAGTGTTTATTTACCGCAATCCATAATTTGCATCTTTATATTTATGTTATCAAAAAGTCCAGACAATTTGTGGGTTAAGCTTTTACTCTTCGCTGCAGTAACTATTAAGCGAACTTTGTTTCCATAGCAGGCTTGAAATGCGAATACCAACCACGATCTCATATCATAAGTCTTCATTTTGCAAATCGCGCCTCTTTCTATTTCTGTAACTTAGATTTCTGAGGGTGTGTGCTTGGATTATTAATGTTGTGGACTTAGCAGAATCCCCAGCAGACTATTTAAGGTTGCAGACGCGGAGATTGATACACCTTTCTGCGAAATTCGTATGAAACAATTCGTTCTGAATTTATGGTGTGGATAAGTACAAACGTTATATTCCAAAGAAGGCTTTATGTGTCGTTTTCAAAAACATTAGAGGTACCAGAATTTTATCTGATTTTTTTATTGTTGAAATTCGAACAGCATAATGTTGAATGTGAAAAATTATCTCACATTATTATCGTTGGCCGACTGACAACATACCTGCGCTATGTTTGATCATTTGGATTTGTTTGCGGTATTCGCTTTTAATAAAGATAGATATCATGTTATTTTAAAATACCTTTTTGATATACGAGTAATAACAATTTATACACAATATTACTTTCCTTATATACATAATGTATAAGGAAAGTATTGTGACGGGGTCGAAAATTCGAATTCGAGTTTTCGACGGGAGAGCACGTTTCAAGCATCCCTGATCACGAATCAAACATTTTTGAGGTGATGTCTGTGTGTGTGTGTGTGTGAAAGTATGTGGGTGGGCGAGTGTGTCAGTGAGTCTATGGAGACGATATCTCACGAACGAATGGAGCGATTTGAATGAAATTTGGTACAAAAATCACAATCCTAGAATACTGGAAGCCTATTGTTTTAAAACACAATCGAATGTTCAGAACTCCCCTAAATTTTGAGTGAAATATTTAGAAAAAGATCAAAAAATGAATACCTTTAATACAGTACGCAAATAAACAGTTCTTACTTAATCTGTCCTTAGGAAACGATTGACATAAAATTTAGATCAGATCGCTAGAATAAACCGTTCTCGAGATATTGCACATTTTTAAAATAAATTTATTATAAATCCCATAAATTAACTAAAATCTATTAACTGTTGACAAACATGTTCACTTTTCATATGTAATATCATGCTATATATTGAGTGACATCATTCTCGTGGATCTAGCTCGTTCCATTCATGAGAAAAGGTACTTTGAGTAATATTTTTGCTTTTGAACGCCAATAATCATTTATATGCTATAAGAATTACCTATTTCTCCTTCCATAACGCTTGGAGAGATTTTGGCGACGAATTTGGCAAAGTGTCGCCAACTTGGCGACTTTTTAAAATGTTGCCAAATTAACGAAAATCCTGCCAAATAAATAAAAATGAGGCTAAATCAATGAAAATGACAACTGATTGACGACAATTCAATATCTCGGAAAGAATAAAAGTATCTACTAGAAGAGAAACCTATTTCTTTTACTGTAAACGTAGTAAATTCATTGCATTATATAAGGAAAGTCATATATTGCCCACATCAGATTTTCTTGTCTTATTTTATAACTTTCATCCGATTAAGTTAATCTTGACCGGAGTAAAATACGTTCTTCAAAGCTTCCATATAAACATACGGGTAGACCTAACCGACATTTTGCGTCTCTCGGCTGTTATTATTTGGTCAATTAAGGAGATAATATAACAACTGAATCAATGAGATAATTTTGAGTCGTTTTAATAAAGTAAATAATACTATATAAAGTTTTAACAAAAAATATTCTTTATAAGGATATTTTTGAAAAAATATCAAACTTAAAGATATTTTACTATTTTCCAACATTGTTGAAAAGTGTTTATGACTTTGTTCATTTTGTCTATCCGTCTGTCCGTTCGCACGTTAACTACTGTAAAAATGACTTTATCAAAATGAAATTTTAGTATGTTGTTGAGACGGTCTGTGGGACATATGGGAATGTAAGTGAATAATATCGCCGACTTAGTTTTGGATTGAACCCAAGTTGAGAAAATGAAATGAATTGAACTCAACGGGATCTAATTTTTCTAAAATATTTTAAGCGAAGTTAAAATTTACAAATTACTTTAAAAATTTAAAAAAGTATTTAAATTATCCCATAAAATATATAAAAAAATTCAGCAAAATATGTTCGATATATCTTTAAATAAAAATTAAAATCATAATTACACCCATATTATATAAAGATGAACTGACCCTCTTTAAAATAAACTATAGCATCCATCTGTTTTTTTCCCAGTGTAAAAATCGTGATTTTTAAAATTCTTTTATTTTTATGTTTAGTGTCGCATCCATCCAAAAACCGCTTTATTTTGGCCTATTTTCTGTGGATCTCTATATGTCAACTCAATTAAAATGAAATAATTAGTTTAAATGATCATCAGACAGATTAATTCTACAACAAAGCCGAATTTTAATGGATGCACAATCTTAACAAGTGATTGTAAGATGAGTTGTATAAGAATTTTTGAATTGTTTTCATGTAAAATTATTTAGCTCTAGAGTCTGGAATAAAAATGGTACGAATTCACTGCTTTTACATAGAGAGCCAGGCGATAGAAATTTAAATGACGTCATTTGAATAAAGTTAATTTTTTCCATGAAGTTTTAAGTTTTCAAATATAATAAATTATTGTAGTACAGTGATACTTTAAAAGTTATCAGCACTGAATGTATCGCACTTTAGAGATGCTTAAATAAAATTGCATTTTATTTGGAAAGTGTTTCATAATCAATGCTTTATGCATGATTGTTCTTTCTTGTTAACATTCAGTTAAAAAAAAAATCCCTGATTTTTCACGGGTACCCACACGTTTAATATATTTTCATTTTTAAAATCACCGATACTTTAATTTACAGCTTGAAATATAATTTATTTATTACCTAAAATTTATGATATATTTATTAATTTTATGTTTTGAAATTTTAATTGTATTAGTTTTCATATTGCTTAAATTTATTGTTAGTAATATTTATTGTTTGTTTGAGTTTATAGAGTTCCAGAAAAGGAGATATAATTTCTATGCTTGAAAATCTTGGAAATAAGATTACACTTGAATTTATCAGACAGATTTGCCCGTTTCGAGAATCCCTAAAATCGAATTCAAAGTTTTTGAGATAGTGATTGTGTGTTTGTGCGAATCTGTGTGCACGATATCTAAAGAAATAAGTAAACGGTTTGAATGAAGTATATAGTACAATCTGAAAACAGGTTCCTCATTGCTTATTAATGTATTCTAATTAATTGATAAATGTGGTTGTAAAAATAATTTTTGATAGTTTTTAACTGACTTTAAACTTATTCCGGAACTCACAGGGAAATCACGCAAACTAACTAACACTTTAACAATACGGCCATTTCGAGCAGAAGTATTAAAATATGATATTGTGACATCAAAATTCCGAGAATGTATTGTCCCTTCATTTTGAAACACGTAGCAGCGTACACGACTCCAATTGTTTTCGTCTGGAAGCAGCAATCTGTTTTCCGCTCGCTTTCGTCAATCGAATTTCTTCGCTTTCCCCAAGTGTGAAATCGCAACTGTTTAGACCTACTTAATTCAAAAATATTTTAGAAATAAAGTAATTATTTTTTTGTATTAGAGTGCGATAATATCACTCTATATTCCTGCCAAAAATTATAATCTTGTGAATATTTATTTCTCTCATGTAATAATATAATAATGAATTGCATTAAATACATTTATTTCGATATATTTTCAAACATATTTCAATATTAAAGAATTATTCTAGGGTTCGGTTGAAACTTCGACAGAAAGAGCGGATTCATCAATCTTTCCGATGACTTGACGACGTTGCAGACACTACTACTTCGACAATAAGTGGTTGCAACTTTGTCCCAGTAGCTCAACTGTAGAGCGCCGGCCGGCCAGTTCGGAGATCCAGGGTTCGATTCCCGGTTGAGCCATCAAGGTTCTTTTCAATGGCGTCCTAGCAAATCAACCGTGTAGGTTAGTGCAAAGATGTTGGAGGTCTGAAGGTGACCGTCGTATGACATGCACGGATTCAGAGGTCTCAGGAAGATTTGAGAGCTAATTTGAAATTGAGAGGATAACGACCTCACAGGATGCTAACCTGGGTAAAAATAGTAATATAAGGAAGTTAACCTGAGGTAAAAATAGCAGGACGTGGCCCGTTAGAGCGTCCGTTGCCCACGAATTTGACGTCAGAGGATGGAAAATGCAGAGTCCACTTCGAAGATAAGAGGTTGGAATTGTCACAGTAGTTCAACTGTAGAGCGTGGGCTGGTCAGTTCGGATATCCAGAGTTCGATTCCCGGTTAAGGCAGCAATGCTCTTTACGACTCCAAGGCGGAGCTCTAGCTATAATATTTTTAATACATAAGAAACCGATTTGCTTGAAAATTGCGCTTCACCATTTAATAACTAAAAAACTAATTCCATTGTTAAAAATATCACTCCGAGATGACTTGTTGACGTGATCTGTAATATCACTGTACGAATTTCTTGGCTGTGAGTTACATAGATGGTCCGCTACATGACCAACAGACAAACAGACGAACAAAAGGACATCTCTTTCTGTTTATTAAAATTTTGCGTTATGGCATTTGCTGACCTCTCAGGTCAGGGTGCAATACATTGGCGTATTGCAGTCTGATGCCATCGTCTACCCTGCTAGATATCAGAAATACATATATAAAACTGTCTACGTGAATCCTGGTGTCACACTATGTATTATGCTATGTTAAGAAATATAAAATACCTATCTCGTTCTAGATTTTCCCTAGAATAAAGTCGTATATAAAGTTTCGCAAAAATACATTAGCATTTATGGCAGCTATCGTGTATATAAGACATCGACCCGAGATGGACAGTCATACGGACATCATTCCACAAACAGTCTAAACGTGTTCAATAGGTCTTAAAAAATATATTAGCTTCAAAATCCGAAATTTTCGTGAAAACAATACTTCCTCTATGCTTCGTATGTATAGTAAAAATATCGTCAACTGTTATAGAACACATCATGTGCACATCGGGCTTTTCTTTAAATAATTATTTATTGCAATACCTTCTAACTTATTTAAACAATATAAAACCTACGATAAATCAAACCTTTACTTTCGTGACATTTATTATTTTCCTACGAAGATAGGCGTTCACATAGATCATTTCGAAACAACCATCAATCACTTTTAATGTCAGTTTGAGACGTCTAAACACAACACTTACCGTCCTATACAGGAAACAACATCCATTTGTTCGACTGTTCTTCACCGAAAACCAAAGTGACCACTATTTAAGACAAGAGCATTGTGTGAAGAAACAAAGAGGGCAGATCCTCGGTCTGTCTGTAAAAAATTGTGAGTCAACATAAAAAAGACATTGATTTTGCCCCAAAAGAAATCTGGGTCAAAGACGCAATTCATCATTTCTGCATTTATCACCGCTTTAAGCAAACATGTGGATTGGCACAGTATTGTTGTACTCGTGATTTACGATTTACTTTAAATTCAGAATGCTATATGTGCTTGGGTGGGTGTGGCCTATTTACGTTCAATATATATATATATATATATATATATATATATATATATATAATATTAAAATGGTATATCCAATGGTAGAATGGAAGAAGTAACTCATAATACACTATCTTAAAAATTTTGCCTACAAAATACAATGAAATAAAATGGAATATATATATATATATATGCACTACGTGACAGTAAAAATGGACACCAAGAAGGAGTGGGCAGAAAAATATGCAAATTGCAGGATAGACGCATCTCACCGAGTTATGTAAATGATGCAAAATGCGCAGTTGACCCATGCACGTTGAATCAGATATAAAAGAAGGAACCTGCAGCATCGGTAATAGTCGCGTCGCTCTGTCTGCCAAAGAACTAATTTGGAATTTTTTTTGTATTCAAGGAAAAGTGTAGTACCACAGAATACCAAGCCGCCGCCAACCGAGGCATTTCCAGCAAACTGACGATTTCACGAGGTGTATCGTGATCGGACTCAGAAGGGCAGGTTAGTTCATACGTCAAATCTCAGCGGACAGCCACCTACACGAGTCCGCGGTGCAACGGCTATGGCGAAGATTGTTAGAACGAGGGAATATGGCACGTTTGAGTGGTGCCGGTACGGTCAGTGCCACGTTAGCACATGCAGACCGAAGTATCCGCCGGCAAGCTTTGGCGGCCCCGCGGGTTACTTCAGTCGCCCTTTTGCATCATGTGCTGGACACCCTCGATGTTCCCATATTATTCGCCGATTGGTAGCAGGCGATCTGCCCTCATGGCACCTGTTAAAAAGACTGCCATTGACACCCACAGCACAGACGCCGCCGTTTGCAATGGTGTCGGGATAGAGCCACGTGGACGGTGGAATGGCACGGTTTGTGTTCTCAGACGAGTCACGCTTCTGTTATAGTAATGACAGTCGCCGTGGCGAGTTTGGCACCGAAGTGCTGACAGGTCCAATCCAGCCGCATCTGTGGAACGCCGCACCTCGCGACAACACGGCATTATGGTTTGAGGCGCCATCGCCTACGATAGCAGGTCACCTCTGGTCCGTATTGAGGGGCACTACGACGGCCCAACGACACGTGGATAATTTGCTGCGGCTGGTGACACTACCATTCCATCAATAATAAACCCGTCTAACAGTAATGAACAGATTCGTAAACACGATATTTCGATTGTTGTTGGCAATATAGATAACTGGGATTGTGAACAAAGAAAGACAAGAGGAGGTAGAAGGAAGAAAATGAATTACAACGATACCATTGTTGCTTTATTGGATTTTGTAATGGATTTTATTGATGCTTTATACATGGAAGGTTGAGTAATTTATCTGGGATGCAATGATAATGATATGTCAGTTGGTTTGATGCATGGAATGGACTGTATGAGCATGGAATGGACTGTAGCCTAAATTATTTTAATTGTATTAGTCCATGACTTGTACTTTTCTCTATTTTCCTTTCTCTTTTTAATTTATAATGGATTTTAATATTTTTATGTTTGTATTGAGTATTTTAATTATTAGTAACCATTATAATCTCTGTCGGTATGGATATTTATCTTTGCAAGTCTCTTGAATTTGGATTTAGAAACGTATGTATTCTTTTTAGCTAAATACCGGCTACCGAGTGTGTCGTCGCGACATAAACTTGCTTAACCGGGAAGCGGGTTGTTGTTGTTGAGACCCAGACCGTCCGACCTACTAGAAAGGTGTAAGATAACTGTTTGGACAGCCGGGAAGTGCCAACGAATGTAGACCGGAATGAGGGAGGCATTCTCAGGGACCGTACCCTCCTTCCCCTACCACCAACCTCTCGGAAGGACTTACGGACCCACATGTTTAACGTGATCGTACTCCGCATGAACATGGCGGCAGTTGTGGCCGCGTGCAAATCCAACGCGCAAACCACCGGGCTACCGCGCCTGAAATGTGATAACATCACGCGGTGTTCCCAGGTGGTCACCCACCAAAGTACTAACCACGCCCGATACTGCCTGACTTCGTTGATCTAACGAGAACCGGTGTTTTCAGCACGGTACAGCAGTTTTCCCCCAACCGGTAAGCGGGTGTCACAACTCCCCGGCAATCTTTTGGTACTTACTCTTCGAGTTCCATTTTGGTTTATACATATATATATATATATATATATATATATATATATATATATATATATATATATATATATATATATTTATATATATATAAATATATATATATATATATATATATAATAAAAGTTTAAAAATCCAATGAAAAAGTAGAGAGAAGCTTCAATTCAAAACATCCCTACATTACAAAACTCCTTACAAATAAAAGTATCAAACAGAGAATCATCAATCAAGTTCACAATAAAAATGCAAACCTCTAGTCATCAAGTTGAAGACAAACCAAAAACATCAATGGAAAGAAATCGATTAAATAATATCAAATAGAATTCAAGCATGAAAGCTTTGCACCTGAACATGCCCTAGGCCTAATAATGATTTATTCATTTCGATAAAACTAGTTATCAAGTCCAAGTATTTTATAAAAAGAACTCAAAATGCATGTTTCTGATATCAGTGATAGATTATATCTATAAACTTTGATAAATTGGACAACATACGTAAAGATTGAAGAATAATAGGAAACAAGAATACCTGAAAAAAACACTTCATACGTCTGATCTATTGGAGCCTTGAATGCAATGTTGCCAATCTCAAAAAATATAACGAAGAGAACTGTTGTTGACAATCGTGAGAAAGAAATAACAGTAATGCAAAAATACGATAAAAGGTTATATTCAACAGTAAGAACATGTAAATACATGGTAATGCTTATTCAAGAGAAAGTGGATGTCTGGCTAAAATAAGATACAAAGAGAGAATTTAAGTATAATCTACCATTTCAAACTTTTTAACTATACTATGTACTAAATAAGCTGGATATTTATATAATTTGCTAAAGCTGATTAAGTATAATATTTCTAAGCAATTGAATCAAGTTACAGGAATTAAAAGATAATAGTTTATTAATGTTAAAGTTTTAATATAGTATTTTTTATCATATAAATTAGTAATTATCCTATTAGAAGGTTCAGTAATAAGATTTAAGTCCAAAAAATTTATGTTATTACTAATAGTGTCTTCATTAGGATTTAGTTCCAAATTATCCGGATGGAAATCTATATCTATGACACAGCTGTCTGTAAAGAGCAAACAAATCAGATCATCAATATATCTGCAAATTTTATAATCTATTGAAGTACAAGATTTTTCATAATGATAAAGGTATAAATTAGCTAATATACTGCTACTACAGCCACCTTGTGGAACCCCTGAGACTTGTAAGAACAATTTATTGCCTTGAAAAATATAATTATTGAGAAGAACAAAGTGAAGAAATTTAGGAAATTTGGTAAATATAGTATGAATAGTATGACAAGTAGTATACGCATTATATACAGCTAAAATTACCACATACAGATCATAGATCTTAAGATCATAGATCTTAATATTATTAAAAAGATCTATAAAATCAAAAGTTTGAAATCCAATTAGTTTATCAAGTGATGTTAATTTATTCTTTAATTATTTACTATTATTTAGAATAAGGTAGTAATTGCTAGAAAAACGTAAACAAGCATTTATTAGACTTAAATAATTTAGAAGTAATTTACTCGCAGTAGTAGACTAAGTATTGTAACCACTAGTTACTGTTCTAAATTTAATAAGATTTTTATGAAATTTAGGTATTAGCACTATATATGGAAATTTAAGAAATGTTTAATTAATATTTAAATCACTATACATATTGATAATTTTCAGTTTAATACTATTGGGTGTGAATCAAGTTTGAAATGACTATTGTTATTTAAATTGTTAATAAATAACAGAAATTGTGTATAGAATTTTTCACAGATAATAGCATAATTAATAGAGGCTTTATCAACATAAGTACAAACAAAAGATCTTTGTAAATCATTAATGAAATGTTTTACATTATCAATATTATATAAAGATCTACAATTACACAATTTAATACTACAAATAGAATTTTTAATAAATTTTAATAAAGTGAATTTCCACATATTAAATGCCTCTACAACATAAACATCATTGATCATATTTTATTCAATTTCCTTATTCTTATAAAATGGGTAGAGTTCAAGATAATAATATTATAATCATTTTTATAGATAATTTATTGACTGATAGCCGCTGTTACATCTTGAGAAATATCATCAATCAATTTCAATACTAAATTTAGATGTTTTATACAAAAACCACTAACATTTACTGAAACTAACAACAACTCTGTCTGTTCCTCAACGAAAAAGAAACTGACCTTGAGATAAGACAGGAAAATTGTGTAAATCAAATAAGAGGTCACACCCTGGCTCAATAGGTAAAAACATTTGCGAAGACGTAAGAAAAGACGTTGCATTTTCACCAAATATATCTGGGTCAGAGAGAAAATCAATTCAGTATTGACCACCGGAAAGTCGAGAAAAGAATGAAAATATCCCTGTCCATGTGGACACGGGAATTTTATTCTTACAGACATGGAATTTACAATTATATTGAATGTAACTAAGGAAAGTTAAAAAAAACTGTTTGTCTCATGTAACTGCATATGTAATTTTTGCAGTTTTAGAAATTTAGTTTTTGAAATATTTGCCATTCAACAATGCCCAATAGCCGTTGACCCTAGTCCTTTGGCTTCTGTCAATTAAAATAGTTATACTAATTACTCATAAATAACAAATCTCAGAGATCCAATAGTAATTTTATTTTAAAATCATCCTACAGACGTAAAAACAGTAGCCAAAGCGCTTTCGAACATCTTGCATGTTCATCCTCAGTGGCAATACAATTAGGAACGCTGCCAACGTGCTTAAATACAATTCCTACTGTCAAGTAAAATTTGCATATAATGAAATTGTCAGTTATGCAAAAAGGTGGATTATGAGTCAGATTATATAATTTATACAAAGTTCAAAATCAAATACTTCAAAAAGATTTAAAGACATAGGACTTTTTAGAACACAATAATTATAAATCAATGCAGCTATGCAAAGGCTTAACGTGCAGTGAATCGAGAACGAGTCGCCAAGCATAACTTAGCACCTGAACACGGTCAAAATTACAAATAGAAGAACGATATAAATAAATAAAAAGGGATTCATATAGCAAGATCGAACGGGGGCTATTGCAGCTAACTAAAAGAAAAGTTTTTTTCAAAAAGAGGGCGAAAATTATCTTTATTCACGAATTGGGCAAGAGCAGTCGTTAATTTACCATTTTTTATGTCTCTTGCATGTTAAGACAAACGGATACCAACCGTACGTTTAGTACTACCGATATAAAATTTATAATAATATCCGGAGAAAGGAGGGGTAAAACATACATCCCAGCAAGGTTTTCAAAGTTAATATTATCCTTAAATTTATCAGTTCGATTGCGATTGAACAGAGTGGTAACAGCAAAATGAACGGGTTTAAATTCAGTACAAAAATTAATATGGGGGCGAAAAATGTCAGGATGGTAAGGACAACTAACTTTAACCTGTAAACAATTATTAATAGAAATAAGACTAGAAAAGGTTTTAAATACTTTTGGCGTATCTTAACGTAAATATTATGGATAAACTCATAAGAGAAGCCAGCATCTTGACTGAGTTTAAAAATTAAATCTATTTCATTATTTTAAGAAATAATAGTCGAACTAAAATTAAAAGAGCGATTGAAGTATGCGATAAAGGAAGCCTTTTTAGAAGAAATATGGTAAAAAGAATTAGCCGGAATGCACTTGTTGGTAAACGCAGATTTACGAAAAACAGAAGACTGAAAATTAGAAAAGTTATTGGGAAACAATAACGTCTAAAAAGGTAGAACAGTTGAATTCATGTTCAACGGTAAAATTGATAGAGAGATACAATTCCTTGACTAAATCAAGTAAATTGAGTAAATTATTTATTGAATAACCTTCAGAAACTAACATGTTCATTAGTATTTTTAACATTATTTTACAACATACATTTTTTCTTTTCATTCATGACGTCTATGCCAAAGGCCTTATTTAATATGTATTTATTTTACACAAGTTGTGAAGACCAACTTATCCAAATTTCTAAATTATATTTTGACCTGCAGTTTACAAAAAACTTAGAGCATACCTTAGTACATACCTTTTTCTTACAACGTAACCCATGCGCATGAGTCCTTCCATTCCCAGCGCATTTCCTCTTTGTCAAAAACTTATCTTAACTTCAACACTTTATTTCAACATATTTATATTCTCCGACTCTTTCCGTCTCTAAATATTTATGTATTTTCCATAGCAATTCTTAATTCTTATTTACGCAAGACTTTAAGGACTTTGGGCATATTTTTAGGGACTTTGTTTGGTCCTAAGTAAAGGGTTTAGGGACCGTTTCTATCACCCAATCGGACGGTACTTTGAATCGCTGTAACAAGCAGATGGTCAGTTTTGGGAATAGCTGTTCTGGTTCTGACCTGATGTTATTTTCAATTAAAATAAACTGTTTTTACGAGGATTTACGCACTATAAATATTTCCCTATATTATTGTCACTATTGGCATCACTATGGTCATTCTTTTGTGTTACGTACACCCTGAATCTCTTCGTTTATAATGACTTGCACTTTATTGTTTTAACATTATTTTTTATTTTAATCCTTCTATGTTCCAACTTGTATCATTTCCAATTGAAAAATATTGAAATTCAATTTTCTGGGCCAGAATGTGACCTATCCTGAGAAACAAATCTTTGAAGGTAATTTTTTTAACTATAAGTAGAAATGCATAGTGGCGTTCCCTTCAGTGGCGGTGCGTGCATAGGCACTGCAGCACTGCGGGAGCGACAGTGCTCTCTCTCCCTCGCAGCCTCGCGTGCAGCTTCCTATGTGCACATGCGAACAACAGTCAAACACCACGCTTCACAGTTCCAGCGGCATGGTGTTTAAGTGTTGCGCGCATGCGTACATAGTAAGCTGCACGCAAGGCTACGAGGGAGAGAGAGCACTGTCGCTCCCGCAGTCCCGCAGTGCCTATGCACGCATCGACACTGGTCCCTTACACCCGTCGAAATTTAATATTGAATCAATATCAGTCATCATCTAAGCTTTATCTACAGCCAATTCTGAGAAATAGAAGCTTCCAGGAAAATTATTAAACTGAAACTGATAAAAGACTTTAAGTGAAAATGGTTACTAAGCTCCTTTATATAGGAGTTACTAAAGCCTCTATAGATTTCAATTATAAATCCATATTATTTTATATATCATTAAGCGCTATCTATAGTCGATCCTCAGAAATGGATGTTTTTGCAATGAAAATGTAAATATATTTAAATCGGAACTGACATGTCCAGAATCAGAAAAGAAAATCCTAAGTGAGCCTTTTTCTTTCTCCAGAATTCGATGCTGAGTCCATATCAGTCATTATCTAATGTCTATTAATAGACAATTCAGAAATAGATGTTAAAATTAAATTTTCTGTACCGGAGGTTAAATCATTAATCCCTACCTCTTTGATAAGTGGATACTGAATCCACATTAATCATTATGTGTAAGGTATAGCCAATCTTGAAAAATAGACATTACAAAGAAAATGTAAAAATTTGTACTCTACCACTTCCATAATTGCAAATAGATGTTAAATGTATGGAAATTATTTATTAAAGTCTCTAATTATAGCCAATGTTGAGAAAATTATAACTTCAAGCAAAAGGAACATTTTTTAAACAAAATTGGTAAAATAACCAGAAATGGAAATTCCAAGTGAACCCCTTCCCCTATATATTAATTCGAATTCGATGCTGAATCTATATCATGCAATATCTATATTCTGTCTATAAAAGATCCTTAAACTAAATGTCTGTAACAGATCCTTAATAATAGGTGCTTCAAAAATGTTTGGAAAAGACACAGTTGGAAAGTTTGCTTGCCACCAACAATTTTAGGTGACTATCCACAGTCTACGACAACGCATTTTAGGCAAACAATATCAGACAATCAATATAAATCAGAAATAAAGCATAATTTATTAGCTCTATTGCCATAAGTAACAAAGGGAAATTATTTGATTAGAGGGGATAGCAAGGAATATTGTGAAGAGATAAAATGAAATCGAAAGGATTAGGGTAAAACAATCTTGACTTGTTTTTACTGAAAAATAACATGCATGGATTTCCGGAACTTTTGTATGTTTTTATTATTTTATTTGGGCGTGCAATGCACTTTGTAATTATTTCATTTATTGTTAGTCTACCATGTCACGTTTTGTAATTGATTCTTTAAAATATGATCAGTATTGAAATTTGAAAAAATTATCTTTATAAATTATATTTGTATTTATTATTTTCTTACATTTCTTAGTGCTTGTGGTTCATGAAACCTATTACTAAACACCATAAATCCCATTTAATGACAGTTTAGGATTTCTAAACACAATAATAACTACCATTTCTAGAAAATAACATGTATTAACTCGATTTTTTAACACTGAAACCAAAGTAACCATAGGATAAGGCAATAGAATTGTGTAAAGAAACAAAGTCTGGCTCTGTCGGTAGAAAGAGACAACGGTAAAGAGAAGTTACTTTTCCCCAAGTATATAGTACCACAAAGATCCTATTCATCACTTTCACATTGATCAGCGCTTTTGAAAAATAAAAGATCAGTAAAAATACATACAAATGGCGGTTGAGGATTCGCCTTTTGTGCGTCCAATCCTTCATTTGTCGTTTAATTGAAAACATAAAATGGACAGAAAAAACGCAAAATAAGTACACTCTAAAATAAGAAATAAAATGTCCATTATACACTATACATTAAACTATACAAGATGTTTAAAAGTTTGGACGGCGGAAGATTTTTAAAGAGTTTACTTATATACCGCTGTTATAGATTTAAACACAATAATAACCATTATTTGCAGAAAATAATATGTATTAGTTCGAATTGTTAACACCGAAACTAAAGTAACCATGAGATAAGGCAGAAGAATTGTGTAAAGAAGCACAGCCTGGCTCTTTCTGTAGAAACCTGAGCGACATCGGTAAAAAGAAGATATTTTTGCCCCAAAATATTGTCTTTTAATTAAAAACATATGTTGGGCATTAAAATCGCAAAATAAGTACACTCCAAAATAAGAAATAAACATGCCATTATACACTATACATTAAACTATACAAAGTGTTCAAATAAGTGAATAGTAGTTAGTTGGTGAACGATTTGTTGTAGACCGCTGTTGTAGTTACAATTTCAAAAATGCTTTAAACAAGCTAGGAAATTACGAAATAGTAATTTAAATTGTTTTTGTAAAAAATAAAAATAATAATTATTTTTTATACAAGAACTACCCTAAAAGTAAAATTTAAAAAACGTTGCCTATAATTCATGTAGTCAAACAATAGAAATTTGGATCTAAAAAGTGGAAATTTAAGACAAACTAAATTGACAAACTTACTGACTTACACCACTTTATCATGGCTTTTTCGAAATAATCGTAATCTCCACATTTCATGAATCCAGAGGCATTTCACATTGTAATTTGATTCACAGAAATTATTTAGCAAGATTTTAATAGGATTTATTTTTTAGGAGCTTGCCTTTGAAACTTTTTAGGGCAGACTTAAATAAGATGAGAACAAATAATTGTGATTTTGTTGAAAGTACAATTCATGAAAATAAAAGCTTGCCGTTTATTATTTTAAATCTGTTGGAAATCGGCTGCATTCAAAACTATGGAAATCAGTTGCATTTGCCGTAAATCATGATATCATAGTTCAGTATTAGAACAGTGGCATCATTTAAAATCTAGTTATGCAGTAGAGTTACTTAGAAGATTGCATACAAACTGTGAATAGGCGCAATTAGAGCTCCTATACTACAGGCTAACTTATCAAACATATTGAAGCCCATAGGGTTCTATACTACAGTTACAAAAATTACAAAATAAGTGTTTAAAATAAATACTATATATGAAAAAGAAGTTTGAATTAAAATATTCTAGAATTTAGCTCGCACAAATATGCTCCAGTACCGGGAATCCAATTATTTATTAGCCATTGTTTTCTTCTTTCTTCGTTTCTAGGAAAACGAAATAGCCTAAAAGCCTTTTTAGAATGATTAGAGCAGTTCGGTGCAGAACAACTACCCATAATTATTTCAATTATACTGCCTAAAGTGCGAAATACGAATAGAGCTAATGCTAAAGGATTGCGCTTCCAGCTATGGTAGGCTTCAATATGCTTGATAAGTCAGCTCGTATATAGAGGAGCCTTAGGCGCAATGGTAACGTAATGGCTTCACTGAAATATTTACATAAAATGCATTTAAATAAGTAAAAATAACTTTAGTAATAATTTGAGACCGTCATTGATTTGTTGTTGCCCTACTTATTTCACAATTAAAATTTTAATTAATGATACCTATGTCAAATGTGATTATATTATAGCAAAAATTTTGCAATTTGACATTTTTGCTAAAGGGGTTTTATTGTAAAATATATTTTTTTAAGTTTTACAAATTACTACACATATTTGCTATGGCTTAAGTTTTACAAATTACTACACATATTTGCTATGGCTGGCGCGGTAGCCCATTGGTTAGCGCGCTGGAGTTGCACTCGGTAGGCCCGGGTTCGATTCCAGCCACTGCCAAAACTGCCGCCGTGTTCATGCGGAGTACGATCACGTTAAACATGTGGGTCCGAAAGTCCTTCCGAGAGGTTGGTGGTAGGGGAAGGAGGGTACGATCCCTGTGGATGCCTCCCCCACTGGGTTCCGGTCTAAATTGGGTGGCACTTCCCGACCGTCCAAACAGTTACCTTACACCTTTCTGGTAGGTCGGACGGTCTGGGTTTCAACAACAACATATTTGCTATGGCTGCCTATTTGGCTGATTAAAATCAACATTTTGTACGTGTCTGGTTATCACAGGAGAAATAATGCTGAGCACATTTAGTCTGCGTACTTTTAAGCAAACCGTTTGTTGAGAAAACTTGTTTTATTCTTTCATTTTATTAAATGTATATAAAAATACAAAGTTGTTTACGTCAGTTTTCATATTACATATAACATTATGCATAGGGAAAGTATTGTGATGGAATAGAAAAATCGAATTCGAGTTTTCGACTCAAGAGCGCATTTTGATCATTTTTGAACTCGAATCGAAAGTTCCTGAGGTGATATCTGTGTGTGTGTGTATGTGTGTGTCCGTAAGATTGTGTAGACGATGTCTTACGAACGAATAGAACGTTTCAAATGAAATTCGGTACAAATATTACAATTAGTAAGTACTGGACTTATTTTGGTTTTAAACGCAAATGTATGTTTGGAAAACCCCTAAATATTCGAATGAAATTAAAAATGATTATTAAAAAATCGGAAGAGTTATTTAAATTACATAAATAATCATATATTATGAATATTTAATTAAAAAAACTAATGGCATACACTTTAGAACACTAGCATGAATCGTTATCGAGATATTGTACGTTTTCCTAATAGATTTATCAAAAACATTACACATAATTAAAAAAACTATATTAATTATCGTGAAATAGGTTTACATTTCATGCAATAATGTGTGGAGAATTTATTAAAATTATTCTCATGTATCTAATTCATTCATATTCACAAGAGAAGATATGTGTGTAACAGCGCATTTTTAAAACCAACAATTCGTCAATAGGTAGTTATATGTAAGAAAAACTCTTCTTTCCGCCGGTCCATAACGCTCGGCGATACATTTGGCGAACTTGGGTACCAATGTAGCGAAATATCGCCAACATGTCGATATGCCGTCCCTCATTGACGACAAAATTGCAAAACTGACGCTAATGGACGCTTAATGGAAATGACTCCATATGGATGGAATATTTTTTTCAAATAAATCAATATGTGGACTATATGGCTTATTGTAGATGATATCAATACTGATATTTTTTTTATTTTGCATTTCTCGAAATATTTCTCTCTTGGGTACTTTGAAATATTTTTACATGTAGTCATTTGGAAAAAACACCAAATAAACATTTCCACGTTTAAAACATTGTGTAGATATTATACATCATTTTTTTCCATGTGAAAAAAGTAAATTAATTGCATTATATAGGGAAAGTTATGTGCTGTCAACATCATATTTCTTAGACAAATATGATATATCCTTAATTTCTAATACTACACAAATTAGTCATAATTTTTATTGCAATAAAAGTTATATGCATACTTCCCGAGTTTTCACTAGATCTAAAAGTATTTTATTAACCTTACGTGAGTCACTGTAACTGACATCAGTTCAATGCGACTTTAAGAGACTTAAGAATAATATATAACTACAATCAATCATCCATCAACTTTTGAAGACATCTGACCACCGCAATCAACAGAATTTTCTCAAAAAAATGATCACTATACGTTTTTACACACTGTAAAACTGAAACGACACGTTAAGACTGAAGGTTTTAGCCGAGAAGGTACAAGTAAAGACACTTGGTCAAAACTATCGATGTCAGAAAAGATTTAAGACTTTTGCCCAGTTTAACGAAATCTAGGTCAAAGAGAAGAGTCATCAATTCTACACTTGTCACTGTTAGCCATAAAAAATAAAAGCGGATAGTTTTGGTAGATATCTTGGTCTACAAAGGTCAATAAATAAATTTTTGTAACTTGTCTTTCGAAGTGTATTCTTTATATGGTGGGGCTTTAAATGTGATTTATAGGTGACATAAAATAAGTGACTATTGGGTAATTATAGGTAATTTGGAACAGATGAGAAATACAGAAAACATAAAACAATTATAAACAAATGATATCATTAAATTATTATTACTACATTTTAGTCGTAAAGATTTCATTTCTAAAGTATTAAGGGCATCTAACACACTTTAATAAGATGCAGCATAAATATTCGTATAATACAACAATTAGATGCTGTACAGCTCATGTAAGTCAAACGTGGCTCGTCAACAAGAATTTAAAATTTGCATGAGTTTGTACAATCCAAATGTGATGTAAGAGTATTATCCTAGATAAATTTTTACGCACCCCAGTAGCCACGTAAGGAACGGTACATGAGTACAAACGATAGGTCGAATTATAGTAAAGAGACCATACCCTATCGAATAAACTACTAATTGCAGTGTTCCAAGCGGTCAATTTAGAAAGTTAGGCTATCGAACTCGACAATAAAGCAGTATATAAGGAACTCACAATCCTGACTTTGTAGAATATTATCAAATTAGTAGGAATCGGCATCAGAAATACACGAAGCTCTTAAATATACTATGTGACAGTGAACATGAGACACGGGGAAGGAGTGTGCAAACAATATGCAAACTATCTATGTTAGCAAAGTGCAGGGTAGATGAAGCTCATGGAGTTATGTAAATAATGCGATATGCGCAGATGTCCCGCGTACGTTGAATGATATATAAGAGAAGGAACCTGCAGAATCGACAATAACCGCACTGCTCCGTGTTCCAGGGAAATCATTTTGCAATTATTTTTTGTCTCAGAGGAAACGTGTAGTAGCAGAGAATTCCAAGCCGCCGCCAACCGAGGCAGTTCCAGCAGACAGACGATTTCACGAGGGTATGGTTATCGGACTCAGAAGGGCAGGTTGGTTAATATGTCAAATATCAGCGGACATCCACGCGTCCACGGTGCACTGGCTGTGGCGAAGATGGTTGAAACAAGAGAATGTGGCACATTTAAGGTGTGCCGGAACGGCCAGAGCGACGTCAACAAGCGTGGATCGACGCATTCGCCAACAAGCGTTGGCGAATGCGTCTTCCGTCGCCCTTTTGCAGCATGTACAGGACACCCCTGATGCTCCCATTTCGACCAGGACCATTATCATCCGATTGGTCGCCAACGACCTGTAATGATAGAGCCCATTAAGTAGACTGCTACTGACCCAACAGCACAGGCGCCTCCGTTTACAATGGTATCAGGACAGAGTCACGTGGACGACGGAATGGCACAGGGTCGTGTTCTCAGGCGAGTCAAGCGTCTGTTTTAGCAATGGCAGTCGCCGTGTACGAGTCTGACGCCGAAGTGGTGGCAGGTCTAATCCGACCGCATTTATGGAACGCCACAGCGCGCGACAACGCGGCATCATGGTTTTGGGCGCCATTGCCTACGATAGCAGGTCACCCCTGGTCCGTATTGAGGGCACTATGACGGTCCAATGATACGTGGATGACGTGCTGCGACCGGTGCCATTGCGCTTCCTTCAGGGGGTGTCTAATGACATTGACCAGCAGGAAAACTCCCGACCACACACAGCACGCATCAGTCAACATGCCTTGAAAGTTATCCAGGTGTTTCCCTGGCCACCAGTTTCCCCTGATCTCTCACCAATCGAACAGGTCTGGGACGTGATTGGGCATCGCTTGCCAGCGCTGCCACCAACGCGTTTAGAAGACAAACTGTGGCAAATGGTTGACAGGGAATATGCAGACATCCCTCAGGACACTATCCTCACGTTCATTGACTCTGTATCTAGACGCGTTTCTGCCTGAATCGCCGCCGCGGTGGTCCTACAATCTGCTGATCAGACGGTGTTATCGCTCTGAGTATAGGTGCATCATGTTGCAATAAACAGCACGTATTTCTTGTTACTGTCTCTCTCTGTTTGCCGATTTACAATACTTTCTGCGCACTCCTTCTTGGTGTCTCATTTTACTATCAAGCAGTGTAGATTGTAATAAATGCCTGTTAAAAAGTATTATGATCAGCGACTGTAATTCAATGGCACCTGCAATGCTTACCAAAGTAAGCCATAATATGCTTTCTGGAGTAAAACTGGCTTGCTGCTGAAGGAGAACAAGTTAACATACTATAAGTTACATATCTGTATATGTAAGGGTTGTTTAATTTAAAATACCTGAATATGTCAGAAATTAGCTTATAACCATATTGTATAAAGCAAATGACTTCGTCAACAATTTTAATGTAAATTACTGCTATATAGACTATGCTCTACAACTTTAACTTAGCTTTGTGGTATTTCCAGCTTTGTTTCATTGATCGCTATCTTCCTATGACAATTTAAAACCCATATACCTAAATCAAAATATTACTAAAGTTTTACACATCGTTGGTGGCTAGGCCAACGACCGTACCGTGCTGAAAACACCGGTTCTCGTTAGATCACCGAAGTCAGGCAGCATCGGGCGCGGTTAGTACTTGGGTGGGTGACCACCTGGGAACACCGCGTGTTGTTGGCTCTTTTCGGGTGCTGCAGCCCAGTGGTTAGCGCGCGATGCCAGAACTGCCGCCATGTTCATGTGGAGTACGATCACGTTAAACATGTGGGTCCGTAAGTCCTTCCGAGGGGTTGGTGGTAGGGGAAGGAGGGTATGGTCCCTGTGGATGCCTCCCCCACTGGGTTCCGGTCTAAATTGGGTGGCACTTCCCGGCCGTCCAAACAGTTACCTTACACCTTTCTGGTAGGTCGGACGGTCTGGGTCTCAACAACAACAACATCGCTGGTGGCTCAAATTTGAACTGTAGAATCAGTTATTCAACCGTGGTCAGGCTTGAGAGATTTTCACACACTATTTTATCCTCTAAATTAAATAATCTACATAATAATAACTCTTTAGAATTCGTTCTTTGTATGAAACTATAAATATAATTTTACTCGGACACTAAAGTACGGCAATGTATGAATTTAACCGTATAAAGAATGAGACGAACTGGCTACACTGTCAGCCTTAAATTAAACGAATATTTATTGGACAATAAATACGATGATTAAGTTTGCAAAGTCTCAAACTAAACATTACAATGAGTGTGACACGCCATCCATACTGCGGACTAACCGAAAATCAAGTTTAGAAGAAAGAACTTATTCTAAGTCACAGTAAGAATTTGGACTCAACTAAAAGTACGCAACAAACTATTAAAGAAGCTGAAATTATGTGAGAAAGATTTTGAGAACAAGTTGGTGCTCCCCGATGGTGGATAATCAACAAGACTATGAAATTCAACCTGCGTACCTTTGACTTAGACATAGACGTATAGACTCAGAAACATATATAGACTTACGTGTTGAGTACATATCACAATCAATTTAATATTTATATAAAATGCTGGTCTCACTTTTTAAAGTAAGTGTATACTTAGTGAAAATGTATCTCCCCGATCATTTCAACTAGCATAATGCTGCCAATGACGTCATGAACACAAAAATGGTATCGCAGCTAGTTTTGATGACAAAGATTGAAACTATTAAGTCTTGTGATCATTGAGCCATAATTAATCAATTTTATGCATGATTATGTCAAATTTTATCCTAATCCGTCATGTTTAAAAAATATAACATTTCGAATAAATTTTGAAGTTTCCGCTAAAAAAATCTACCTTGTTCAAGATTTTTGAAAACATAGCCGGATATAAAGTTTCATGAAAATCCAATAGTATTTGTAGCAGTATTTGTACACAAGAAATCGACCACGGTCATGTAGACATACAAGACTGACGGACGTAATTCCAAACATAGTTAAAGAGTGTTCAGAAGATCCTAACGTATATATCGACATCAGAATTTTGATTTCAAAAATTTTCTTGAAAACAATACTTTTCTATAATATATTACAAAGCATGAGGAATTAAAAATATTACGTCACAATACAGAATGCACAGAGACCGAAGCAAGATGTCAGCTTAAAAACTGAACTTAGAGCTTGTCATTTGCTGAGTTGGATGTTTTTATAGTACTGCTGTATGCAAGAGAATCTTTTGGGAAAAAATGGTTTACGATTATGAGTATGTGATCTAAAACTTGGGTACAGCAATTCTTTCATAAAATCACGATTAGAAATGTATTTCTAGAAACACTAGCATACATAAGTTTAGATAAAAACTCAGCAGATTACTAGAAATATCCCGGATTAATGTATTTAAACTTTTATCCAAAATAGCTATTAAAAAAATCTTTGACTGCACAAAAGATTATGCTTAGATCAAGCACTAGAACATTACATTCATGACCAGAAAATTTAGTAAGGCTTATGAAGGTCTTTAACATTGATTTCGAAAACGTTTTGCATATTTTTAGAAACATTTCTGCAATGTATGGAATAAAGAAGAATTCTATAAAAGTAGAAAATTGTATATTTAAAAAACGCCATTTTCACTTCAGCACCAACAGTTTCAGAAGTCTAAAAGACGGCTCGTTCTCTTTCATGAAATCCTTTTCTTTTATTCTTATCTTGCAGAGATTCTCAAAAGCTAGATACGGCCTTAAAAAGAGGAGACTTATTACGAAAATTAAAATAAGAGGTGATTTCAGCAGTTCGTTTAGTAGATAATATTTTGTCAAAGTAATTCATACGTATTTTGATGATATGGATAAATTATTTTAACGCATAATTTATATACGAATATAAACGTAAGTCTTTATATGTATTAAGAATGTTAAAACGAATTGTTTTGTTTATGGAACAGACATATAACTTTATTATTCCCTTTCTAAAGTTACCACAGAACGTGTTATAAAATATAAATTTGTAAACTCAGAAACAGTGTACAAAATCGGATTTTAGAGGACGAAACGTGGAAGGAGGTACATGAAAATATATCAAGCACTAATTATAATAAATGAATCACAACAATTTTTAAAAAGCTAAAATTATTATTTTGGCAGAATATATGTGAAATCTAAGTAGATTTACTAATAAATATTCTAAAATATAGAACAGTTATTATTTATGTTTAATAATTGATACGTTTACGCGTTAATTGTCATTAATGTGTCTAGCGTCTTGCGAATAACAAGCAATAGTGAATGGAGGGAAAGCACACTGGATAATAAATCGGTCTTACACTAGTGAGACTCGCAGGCATTTTGCTCTATAAGTAATAAAAGGAAAACAAGCATAAAAGTTCAGTTTGTTTACCGAGTTTAGTCACATATCTGAAATAAAAATTTATAAAATGATGAGAAATAAAAACATCATGGTTTCACTTTCAGTATATGATGTACGTAAAGCGACATGTCATCGCAGTTTTTTGCTGTGAAATAAATATAGTCATTGCATTATGTAGGGAACGGGCCGCCCACATTATGGACACACTTTGGTATTTGATGCCGTACGCTCATAAAGCTCCATGGATACCTCGCAGTTTTTGCTGTGAAAGAAATATAGTCATTGCATTATGTAGGAAACGGGCCGAACCATATCATGGACTCACTTTCAGTCTTTGATACCCTACGCTCATAAAGCTCCATGGTTTCCTAGCAGTTTTTGCTGTGAAAGAAATATAGTCATTGCATTATGTAGGAAACGGGCCGAACCATATCATAGACTCACTTTCAGTCTTTGATGCCATACGCTCATAAAGCTCCATGGTTTCCTCGCAGTTTTTGCTGTGAAAGAAATTTAGTCATTGCAATATGTAGGAAACGGGCCGAACCATATCATGGACTCACTTTCAGTCTTTGATGTCATACGTTCATAAAGCTCCATGGTTTCCTCGCAGTTTTTGCTGTGAAAGAAATATAGTCATTGCATTATGTAGGAAACGGGAGGAACCATATCATGGTTTCCTCGCAGTTTTTGCTGTGAAAGAAATATAGTCATTGTATTATGTAGGAAACGGGCCGAACCATATCATGGACTCACTTTCAGTCTTTGATGTCATACGACCATAAAGCTCCATGGTTTCCTCGCAGTTTTTGCTGTGAAATAAATATAGTCATTGCATTATGTAGGGAACGGGCCGCCCACATCATGGACACACTTTCAGTATTTGATGCCATACGCTGATAAAGCTCCATGGTTTCCTCGCAGTTTTTGCTGTGAAAGAAATATAGTCATTGCATTATGTAGGAAACGGGCCGAACCATATCATGGACTCACTTTCAGTCTTTGATGCCATACGCTCATAAAGCTCCATGGTTTCCTCGCAGTTTTTGCTGTGAAAGAAATATAGTCATTGCATTATGTAGGAAACGGGCCGAACCATATCATGGACACACTTTCAGTCTTTGATGCCATACGCTCATAAAGCTCCATGGTTTCCTCGCAGTTTTTGCTGTGAAAGAAATATAGTCATTGCATTATGTAGGAAACGGGCCGAACCATATCATGGACTCACTTTCAGTCTTTGATGCCATACGCTCATAAAGCTCCATGGTTTCCTCGCAGTTTTTGCTGTGAAAGAAATATAGTCATTGCATTATGTAGGAAACGGGCCGAACCATATCATGGTTTCCTCGCAGTTTTTGCTGTGAAAGAAATATAGTCATTGTATTATGTAGGAAACGGGCCCAACCATATCATGGACTCACTTTCAGTCTTTGATGGCATACGCCCATAAAGCTCCATGGTTTCCTCGCCGTTTTTGCTGTGAAATAAATATAGTCATTGCATTATGTAAGGAACGGGCCGCCCACATCATGGACACACTTTCAGTATTTGATGCCATACGCTCATAAAGCTCCATGGTTTCCTCGCAGTTTTTGCTGTGAAAGAAATATAGTCATTGCATTATGTAGGAAACGGGCTGAACCATATCATGGACTCACTTTCAGTCTTTGATGCCATACGCTCATAAAGCTCCATGGTTTCCTCGCAGTTTTTGCTGTGAAAGAAATATAGTCATTGCATTATGTAGGAAACGGGCCGAACCATATCATGGCCTCACTTTTAGTCTTTGATGCCATACGCTCATAAAGCTCCATGGTTTCCTCGCAGTTTTTTGCTGTGAAAGAAATATAGTCATTGCATTATGTAGGGAACGGGCAGATCACATCGTGGACTCACTTTCAGAATTTGATGCCGTAGGCTCATGAAGTTCCATGGTTTCCTCGCAGTTTTTTGCTGTGAAAGATGTATAGTCATTTCATTATGTAGGGAAAGGGGCCGCCCACATCATGAACTCACTTTCAGTATCTGATGTTATACGCTCGTAAAGCTCTTAAAAGTTCATGAAAGGTTTATCCGTGATTGAAACACATTTGGCAACATTTTGTAGAAGCGTTACCTAGAGATAGATAAATAGACATAGATAGATAGCATACATCAAGGAGTTTATATTATTAATGTTTATTTAATGTTTGACGATGCTATTTCTATCACATAATTAGAAATAATATAATTGTTCCAAACTTTAAGAAGTATTTTCAGAAAAAAAATCTTTTTAAGTTTGCATATTATTATAGACACGGTTCGGAAATAAATATGTTTTGTTAGTTGCAGTATAAAAGAGTTGATTAAGAACTTAATGTTGTGAAATCTGACAAAGATCATTTAGCTTCTCCAATCAGCTGCGTCTCTATCATGGTTTCTGTTGTATATTTAAATTCATAGTTTTCTTCTATTTTGGTCCGTATTCAATCATTCACGGGTATTTTTGCTACAGTTTGTGCATATGTTTCAGGAAGTGTGTTGGTGATGTACGATTATCCTAGGAGATCCCCTTTCTGGAAGTATATAAATGGAGACACAGCTCAGTTGGAGTAGTTAAGCTGATACGACTTTCATGGAGTTGTAAGATACGTCAATGATTTGAGATTAGTACCACTGTTTTGTGGAATTAGTGGAGCACTTAATTGCTGTTTTACTGTACCTGGCAGTTATTTAGTGATCTTGTCTGTAAGAAACTCAGGGTGTTTTTCGAAGCCGAATGCTCGCTATTTTGCTTTGGAATTCCCGAGGTCATACACCTTCTTAGGCCCAGACCTCCAACTTGGAAGCTGAGGAAAACAAAGTGATAAACTTCCCTCAGATTTCCACGAAATCACGCCATTTCACTTGTCACCGTGTTATGGAGGTTGGTGGTCCTTGGCACCAAAGGGCCTGAGAACATTCCGGAGGCCTGGTGTGGTCTTGAGATTAGGCCCTGATATATACTCGGTGCAAGGCACGCCACGAGGAGAAGCTTAACATCTTGACGTGAAACAGGTCGATGATTTCGACTCGTCGCCTCGAGCGGGGCCAGCGGGATTAGTTCTGCTCCTTATCGGGCCTATGCTTGCGGCGCTGCTGTAGCTTGTGACGTCATAAAGTACATCCCAGAATTTGCAACTTACAGCTTGTATTTGAAAGTATGATCGTGTAAATATTGACGAAGATACAGATGTATCCTAATAAGGTAAGCTATATCGTTAATATTTTTATTATCTATGTAATAATAATAATGCATGGTGTTGTTAATTTCTAATATTTAAGGGAAAATGTAATCAATTTGTCCACTTTTTTCAAGATACTTAAAGTGATGCACATGCAGTATAGGTCTAACGAACGTATCACCGAAAGGGGTTTTCTTTTAAGTGTATTTTTAAAATCTAGAATATGATTAGAAGGGATCTAGAACTAGATTCATGGATGTCAAGATTTTAGGTAGCGTAATTTTTTCAAATCCAACGTCAAATTCGTCCGTTGAACGAGTATTTTTGCTACGTAAGAAGCTGATGGAAATCGGGTATAAATAAACATACCTTAATGGAATAAGTAGAATGCAAATACATGTTTTTTTAATTATACATTAGCATAATGAAATTTTTCTTAGTAAGGTTTGTTGGTATCAATATAAACAATTATTCGATTTATATATGTAAAGTGTAGAGTTAGACATTTTTGCGGATTGCTGTTGCATTCCCCCTAAAATTTTTGGTACCCCCCCCCCAAAAAAAAAAAAATTCATAGATTATACACCCTCAAATTTTTTGGTGTAAGTAATTAATAAAGTAAATGTACAGAAAATTTCATGTAAATAAAATTTTTACGTTATCTTGTTCTTTTTGTGTACGTGTTTTGATTTTTTATTAGTGAGTCAAAAAGGAATCATTGATCTGAAATTTGTAAATGGTCTATGGGCAATTGTCATATTGTCGTAGCAAAAGACAAGATTAAAATTGAGAATGTTATTGCTACAGTACTATAAATTAATGAATAATGCAACTTTATTTTTTCAATCATCTGACCTCCAAAGAGACTGAAAACCAATGGTTTTATTTACTTTATGCACATGTGTATTAAATATAAAAATGTGAAATACACAAATCATTGTTTTTTTTTGTTTTTGTTTTTACATGCATTTTTGTAATTAGAAAAAAAAAATCTGAATTTCATAATTATTTTTTTGGAAAAACTGAAATTCATATTGGCTCCGAAAACTTTTCGTGGATTATTTAGCTTATTATTGTTTCATTAAATTGCAGATGACAACACTCAGCAACCTTAAAGTGTTAAAAGTAGAATTTTCAAAACTTCACATCACAGGTGAAAATCGTCTGTCAATAAGTAACGTCTAAAATTATTTTCGTTGAAAAAAAAAACAGGTAAGATTCAAGCTATTAAAATAAGTTTGGTAAAATAGTTTGTCATTGTAATACAGTATTATATTTAACCGATTTATTCAAATTAATTAAATTTTTTCTGTTGTAAAAAAGCGTATCACCCGAAAGCGATTTTTTAGTTTTTTTTAAATTATTACTATTTGAGACTACTGTATTTTCCTGTCATTCACGCTAATCTCTACATTTCATTTTACCAAAACAGGGATTTCAATTTAATCTGAAAGTGCACAATAACAAAAAATAAATATTTTTATATCACAATCCTGCTGTCAATTACAAATGTAACTTCCGAAATAGTCGTTCATAATGGGCGTGATCACTTATTGACGCTTAAAATATAAATCTAATGTCTGTATTATTATGTATGTATATTATTATTAAAATGTTTTAGGAGAACTATGTAATTAGAAATTTAATTAACTCTGCCCAAAAGCATTATTATATATATATAAGAGGCCATAATGTGTTTCTGTGCATTAGGTTATTTAAGAACAAAAGCCAGATTTCTCAAGTAAATGAATTTTATTAAAAAATAAAATTCAAAAGGTTGAAACCTGGCATTGAATCTTTTAGAAGAAAAGAAAAAAAAAACTCGTAACGACGGAAATATTCAGTATTTTTTTACTTTACAATCTTATTTATATTCCTTCTTTTTATATATAATTTGTTTTTGTTATATTTATTTAATTAAATCATTTTTACTTCAACCAACTTCTATCACTCTAAAATATCGACTCCATAATCGACGCTGATTAAGAACTGGAGCAAAGTGCAAATGCCGTGGATGGGATGTAAGATGTGACGTCACGAATCCTGCATCTAGGCCCGATAACAAGAAGAAATCCCGCCGGCCCCGCCTCGAGGCCGATTTATACGGCACTTGTTGTATATTCCCATCACGTTTACTCAACTTTAAAAAATTTTGATTTCTTTTAACTAATTTTGCCTTTTACCAAAAATTGTCTGGAACGTTGCCTGATTTCTTCATTATCATCTCATCAAAATCCCAGGATTCGATACCTATGTTATCCGAAGAGACGCTATACACCTAGTCGATGCGTTCCGAATGGCATCGACAGCCTAATTAAAGGGTTTTTTTTTATTTAACGGAGACAACTTATCTGAGGACTCATTAGAATTGCAGATGACAGCGATGACGGTTCCCTTATATTAATTGGTGACATCGCTGAGTACGACAACGGGGGAATAGTTCATTACATTATCAGATAGTTATAAATATGTTTCCGGTATATTGTTCCTGTTTACTCTGTACTTGTAAACAATGCAGACATTGTAACTCATTCTTGCATCCTGTGAGCACACCCACGATTCCAGTCGTAACAGCTTAGACAAGAAAGATTTATCATGAATAAAGCACTGGTTGTGAAACACTTTCCAACTGAAATGCAATTTTATTTAAACATATGTAAAATGCGATACATTCAGAACTGATGCAATTTTAATTACAGTGTTATAATAATTTAATATATTTGAAATCTTAATACTTCATCGAAAAAAATGAACTGTATTCAAATGACGTCATCGAAATATAAATCGTCTGGCTCTCATGTAAAAGCAATGAATGTTTAACTTTTATTCCAGACGCAAGAGCTAAATAATTTTGCATGAAAAAATTCAGCAGTTCTTATACAACTCATATTACAATCACATGTTTACATTCTGCATGCATTAAAATTAGGCTTCGTTGTAGAAATAACCAAAGTTTGATGATATTATAACTGCGTTGATGATATTGTAACTGCGTATTGTAACTGCGTTGGCGCAGAATACAGATGCACAGAAAAACGCAAAAATAAGCGGTTTTAGGACGGATGCAACACTAAATATATATTTAAATGGATTTTAAAAATTCATGATTTCTACACTGGGAAAAGAAGTTGAATGCCATATTTTATTTTGGAGTGGGCCCCGTGATCTCTTCATATAATATGAGTGTAATTATTATTTTAATTGTTATTTAAAAAACTACGAAACATATTTTGATGAATTTTTTTTACATATTTCATGGGATAATTTCAATATTTCCTAGAATTTTCGAAGCAATTTGTGAATTTTAACTTCGCTTAAAAATATTTGAATAATTAGGTCAGATAGGGTTCAATGCATTTCACTTTGTCAACCCGGGTTCAAACCAAAACTAATTGGGTGATATTAATAATTTATATTTCCATATGTCCCACATACCGTCTAAACAATATACTAAAATCCCATTTTGATAAAGTCATTTTACGGCAGTTATAGTGCGAACGGACAGACAGACAAACAGACAGACAGAATGGACGAACAGAATGTGTTTATTGCGCATGTGTTTATTGCGGAGTTTATTGCGCAAATTTTATATTAATTTCCGACTGTCCGAATCGAAAATATCCATTTCCTTCCTCGACATTATGTCAGTGTTAGAGGTGATATTAAATATTGCATTCATGGTTTCATAACCAGTATTCTATGAAATAATGTCAGAACTTATTGACATGATATTTTGTTTTAAATGATTCCTCCATAAGACACAAATACCTTGAAAATGCCACTTTTAAACGTCATCAAAATAGACGTATTTAATTATTTGAAAAAAAAATGAATGAGAATATTACTCAACACTATTGACAAATTTTTATAAGTACTTACTTTTATGAATTTCTTGTAGCTAATACTAAACTGCAGGTTTTTCTTTTTCGTCTAAAAATATAGCCAAAAATTTGATATTAGCCAAAATAGCAAAAAAATTATATATAAAAATATTGTTATACATAGCCAAACATTTGATATTTTAGATCAACCTCCTTAACGCGGTGATTTCAAATATGTAATTAAAATTTCTCTGTGTTGATTTTTACGATATGTCTAGCCAACTAATAATGTGTTCATTCTAGCTGAAAAACGAATTGTTCAAACTTCACAGAATGTGGTAGATCTATCACTTGTGTAATACTTTGGTGCTGATTAGATTGTAGTACGATTCAAGAAGGAAAGAAAATGCCGTTTTGGCAAATTGCCCATAAACTATATAAATAAAAATGAAAATCTGTCTGTCTGTCTGTCTGTCTGTCTGTCTGTCTGTCTGTCTGTTTGTCACACCATCACGGGAGAACGGCTGAACCGAATTTGATGAAATTTTGTGGGTAGCCCAGAAATAGCCCCACTTAAAATTATATCCGTGTTTTGAGTTTCTACGACCAGTGGTTCTCGAGATATTAGTCAAAAACGAAATTTTCGTTTGTCTCATCATCACGGAAAAACGGCTGAACCGAATTTAATGAAATTTGGTTAATAGCCTTGAAATATCCCCCCATAAATTTTGTCCAAGTTTCGAGTTTCTAAGACCTGGGGTTGTTGAGATATTAATGAAAAACGGAACTTTTTCCTAGGAGTTCTACTCCCTAACTCCGTGGTTTATCGAAACGAAAAGCTTAAAAATCGTTTGAAAGTGAATTAAAATTTAATCTCTGAGTTTGATGGGAGATTTTTTGCGTTAATTAGTCACTTTCTGAAAAAATGAATTGTTTGAAACATGATTTAAAGGGGAAATCTATCTCCATGGTTCATGGTTTATTTAAAACAAGCTTTTACGGAACAATGAGAAGTATAGAGAAATCAAAATCGTTATTTAATTTCGCAGTTTATATTATAAGACATGACATATGTAACATGTTATAAGATTCTATCTTATATCATGTTACTCAGAAACGCAATTAAATTAAATCTGTCTGTTAATTTTAATAATTATTTTTTCGATTTGAATAATAAATAAATGGATATAAAAATATATTTTAGAAAAGAACGATTTGATTTTTCTTATAGCATTTTTGACTGGATAATATCAATTACGGTCTTCAGGTTTAAAAATTATTATTATTTATATTTTCGGGGATTATTGATTCAAGGATTATTGATATTTTCAAGTTATTATGCAATTATTTTATTATGACAAAAATTGTTTAAACTCATATATTGTATGTTGTACGAATCTTCTACAAATACACGTGTATATCTTTTAATCTGCGAGAATATAAGTAGTACAGGTATATTGACATATGTTTTGATATATATTGGCATATATTGGAATCAATTACGACCTTCTGGTATAAAGAGTACGGATATAATTGATGTTTTCAATTTATTACGTCATCTCTTTTATTTTGGCAAATATTTTTGAGACGCATATCGTAATACGGGTAATCTTCTACTAACACATTGGCATATTTTCTGATCTGCGACAATATAATTAGTACGGGGTTGCATATATTCATTCAATTCCTATTTTTCCTTCTGTAATTTTGCTTACAAAAGGGGGCAGGATGTTTTATTCTTTAGATCTGATCGTGAAGATAATTTTGCATAGTGAGAACATATATTCTTAAACTTCTCTTTAGGAGCAATAAATTTAATATTTTAACAGAATTTGCACATGATTGCGAACTATAAGTTTCTTTAAATTATACACTCCGTACGAATAACGGGTGTGCTATTAGTGGTTAATAAATTTTAACATTTTAGGAGGATATATCATGTTGCTCGGCATCGCAATTAAATTAAATGTGTTTGTTAATGTTTTTATTATTTTTTTTCGATTTAAATAATAAATAAATGGATAAATGGATATAAAAGTATATCTTATGAATGGACGGTTTGATTTTTCTTTTAATTATATTAATTGCTGACTGCGTACATCAATTTCATTTATTTTGGCAAAGAGTTTTCAAGCTTATATCGTATTTAGCTACTAAACTCATATATTGTGTTTAGCCAATAAATTCATATAGCCGATTGTTGAAACAGAAAAAGAGTAGAGCGGGTATATCTTCAAATACAATTGTAGTGTTTTCATTTAGTATATTGAAACGGGATAAGAATGTTTCATTCAGATCTGCAAATTCAAAGCTACGAATTTGAAGGGATATCGCTAATTTGACAACTTTTCTTAAACTTTGCCAAATTGACGGAAATGTCGCCAAATTGATATAAACGACACACAAACAGCTGCCATAAACCTTCGGGTTGGTCGTGTGGCTTGGGTCTTCTACATATCAATGAAATTTTTTTTTGTTTTGTTAGAAGAGAGTACTGAAATTATGTTTGGTTAGCATTTATCTGTCAGACCAACCATCCTACTTAGTAATACATTTAGCGAATTTTTAAAATGTCACCAAATTGATAAAAATGTTTTCAAATCTATAAAAATATCTTGAAATTGATAAAATTGCGCTACATAAATGATATTAATTGTTTTTTGTTAGGGGATAGTATTGTGATGATATTTCGTCAATTTGTCGCAAAGTGGAACTGTCAGTTCTACAGTCCCACTTGGCGATGAATTTGGCGATTTTTTAAAATGTCGCTAATTTGACGAAACTGTCGCTAAATGTTCTATAGAGATATAACTATTTAGACGATATTTTTTCTACCAATTTATTTGAAGCAAATGATATCATGTCGCTTAGCAACGGATTTAAATCCAATGTGTTTATGCGGCAGACGATTTTTATTAAAACCTTTCCGATTTGAATAATGAAGATATGTATATAAAATAAATTTCATTGCCATTTCATTTTGGACTGGATAATATCAATTATACTCTTCAGGTTTAAACATTATTATTATTGATATTTTCCGGAATTATTGATTCAGTGATTATTGATATTTTTAAGTTATTACGCCATTGTTTTATTGCGGCAAAAATTGCTGACACGCGCATATTGTACGTTGTACGAGTAATCTTCTAGGAATGCACGGGTATATCTTTTAACCTACGAGAATATAAGTAGTACAGGTATATTGGCATATATATTGGAATCAAGTACAGTCTTCTGGTATGAAGATTACGGGGATTAATTATATATTCAATTTATTACGTCGTCTGTTGTATTTTACCAAAAAACATTTGAGACTCATATTGCAATACGGGTAATCTTCTACTAATAATCGGACATTATAAGTAGTACGTGTATATCTTCCCATATAATTTTAGCACTTTAATTTTGACATATATTGGAATAAATGACTGTCTTCAGATTTAAAGATTACGGGTTTATTGGTATTTTCAATTTATACATGTAATCTACTAATACAGGTTATATTTTCTAATATTCCCGTATATAATTAGTACGGGTCCCATACAATTTTAACGCTTTTATTTTGCATATATTGATTCAATTCCATATTTTTTTTTTATATTTGCTTACATAAGGGGTCCAAGATGTTTCATTCTTCAGATATGTCCATGAAGATAATTTTATATAGCGAGAACAGAGATTCTTAAACTTCTTTTTAGGAGCATTATATTAAATATTTTAACAGAATATTTTGATTAAACATGTCATTTAGTATACTATAAGAATTTGGGCATGATTATGAATTTCAAGTTTCTTTATATTATATACTCCGTACGAAGAACGGGTATGCTGCTAGTCTATAATAAAAGACTACGTAAGCTTAAATGCATCAATTACATGCTCATTTGATACGTAATTTTGATAACGGGGACCAAACACATAACTCTAGGCTTAACTGCTTTCGAGATATTTTCGTTTTTTCCTATTTTTTAAGTATGTAACTAAATCTTTAGGGCGGTTTATTGATAAATGAATGTTGTTAAAACTGTATTTGGAAAATTGAGCTTACAAATAAATGACAAAAATGCAACGTTGATTACTACGCAAATAAAATGATGAAAATCTACTATCAGTTCAGAAACAATTGGGTTGTTGTTGAGACCCAGACCGTCCAACCTACCAGAAAGGTGTAAAGTAACTGTTAGAAACAATTGGGTGTCGTTTTTTTTCTGCGAGCAATCTAAGAGTTGTACGTGAAATTATAACCGCATGATAGCGTAAATGCTAAACTATCGGAGAGTCAACTCCACTTACTACCACAAAAAATCTGATATGGGCAGCACATGACTTTCCTTATATAATGCAATAAATTTACTCTTTTTACAGTAAAAAAATGATATAAAAGATCCACGGTACATTGTTTTTAACGTTGAATTGTACATTTGACGATTTTCCAGATAGCAACATGTAAAACTTTTTCAAAGTACCCAATTAACTTATATTTTATGCAATTCTAAATAGAAAATTATCAATATTGATAGTATCCTCACTAAGCGATGAAGTCCATATATTAAAATATTTTAATCTTTAATTCACCAATTAAGTATACAGTTTCATTATTTAGCGCCATTTTTGTAATTTTAATGATATTTTCGTCAATCTGAGTCGAAATATCGGAAAGTTGGCGTTACTTCGCTAGATTATTCGCTAAGTTCGCCAAATGCATCAGCAGGTGCTACAGACACACGGAAATAATAGCATTTCTTAAATACTAGAATGTATGCCCATCATATGGACGGAAATCAGAAATGGAGAAAAATTACTTCCCATTTGGCATCATTTTTATCAATTCAGTGGCATTTTTGAAACTTCGGCAATATTTTAAAAAGTCGCCAAGTTGACAATGTCCCGCTAAATTTCTTGCCAAGCATTATGGACAGACAGACGGAGAAATAGGTTATTCTTAAAGTCTATTACGTTCATTCCAAAATATTGAAGTTTCATCAATTAGTCGTTATTTTCATTGGTTTAACGTTATTTTTCTCAATTTGGCGACATTTTCATTAATTTGGTAAAATTCAAAATACTCGCCAAGTTGGCGATGTCTAGCTAAATTTCTCTTTAAGCGTTACAGAGGGATGGGCGAAGAAATGGGTTATTCTTATAGTTGAATAAAACTCAAGGATACAACACTTAAAATATGTAGGTCATTTACTCAATTTCCTAAAAGACCTTGCGTCTTTTAGGAAGTTCCATAAATGACCTTCATATTTTCCTAAAAGACGTACGTCTTTTAGGAAGTTGAATAAATGACCTACATATTTTAAGTATTGTGTCCTTGAATTTTATTCAAATTTAAATTGACGTGTTACCACCTGGATTATTCTTATAGTTTCTATGTTCTTTCCAAGATATTGAACTTCTATCAATGAGTGGTCATTTCATGGATTTAGCATCAGTTTCATCAATTTGCCGAATTTTTATCAATTGAGTGATATTTTCGTCAATTTGGTAACATTTAAAAGTCACTAAGTTGGTGATATCCCTACAAATTCGTTGCCAAAATTTTCCTAAACGTTACGGACGAAAAAATAGCTTATTCTTGTAATAGATTATTTCCAAGATATTGAATATTATTATTATTTCCAAGATATTGAATATTATTTTATATATTATTTCCAAGATATTGGATTTTCGTCAATTAGACTTTGTTTTCATTGATATAATGTCATATGTATCAATTTAGAGACTTTTTCATTAATTTGGCAACATTTAAAAAAGTCGCTAAGTTGGCGACATTCCACCAAATTCGCCGACAAAATCTCCCTAAACGTTATGGTTGTAGAAAAAATTTATATTTAGAACAAAAATCGCAATCAGTGAAAAGTAGAAGCCTATTGTTTTTACATGCAATCGAATATTCAGAACCCTCCTAAATTTTGAAATTAAATTAAAAAAAATCATCAAGAAATTAAAACATTTAATAAAGTTACGTAAATAATCATTTATGTAATATTGCATTAAAAAACGATTGGCATAAATTTTAGAAGGCTAGAATGAACCGTTCTTGAGATATTGCACAATTTTCAAATACATTTATCAAAAAACCATATAAAATTTAAAAGTATTACATATTGTGAAATTTATTCACTTTTCATGTGTATTGTTATGCGA